>CM038681.1:401224435-401678675 GCA_021605205.1 Aegilops longissima
GCCTCCACAAATCTGGGCGGGCGCTAGAAGGGAAGCGGCAGCCCTCACGGATAACTCCGCATGGGACATCGACAGCAGTTCGGAGCGACCCCCCCGGACCAAGCCCCTAGCCGCATCGTAAGTACAAAAACCTCACGCACGCCCAAGTGTCCGGCCTCTCTATTTTGTAGTATTAATATGTTTAAATTATACCATTGCAGTCCGACTGTGGCTGCACCTCCCCCGATCCTCATCGGAGGTTATTTGGATTCAAGAGAGATGGCAGTAGCGTCACCACGCTGATCACTCTCCCTCGGTAGAACAGCGGCAGTGGTGTCCCAAAGGACCTTCCCGGGTCAGGGAGAGGTTCAGGAGGCCGTCAGGATGGCGCCAGAGGGTGACTCCTCGGCCGCCGGACACATGGGGGGAAGAAGCCCCCATGAAGACTGGTGATGGGGGCCAAGTCCAGTTCAGCCCCCAACCGGATACCATTCCGGAGACCTACACGGCTCCAGAGTCAAGCGAGCAACCTTCCCCGAAAGGAGGAGGTGAGCCTATTCCGCCGGTGACCTCTGTCCAACCAGAGGCACCGGATAATATGCTGGAAGCGCTGCAAGGCGCTTCCATCGTGGATGAACATCGTATTCTTATGGGTATGGTGATTGACAAAGTTAAGTCTGCCAAGAGTGGACTAACCGAAGCCTGCACTAGCCTTCTAAGAGGCTTTGAGGTAAGGAATGTAATTGTAAAAACAATATCCGCAGTGTGAGCGGTAGCCCACGATGCTCATTCGGTGTTGAAAAGAAAAAGCGAGCGAGAGGATCAAAATAATTTTCGCGAGTCTAACATAAGATATGCGTATGAATAAGAAGGTGTCGCTGGCTGCTATCGCTCGCTCTTCTGGGAGTCTCCGGACTGAAGCGGAACTGGACAGGCGGGCAGGAAGAGCTCGGCCTCGTGAAAAGCAGTGGAGGACAGCCAGGTATGAAATAGCGTCGTGTATATTTAGGAAGGATGAATGGTTCGTCTTGACTAAAGTGTCATGAACTTTGTTAGGGGCCCGCGACCGGGGTGGCGGCCCTCAAGAAAGAGCGTTAGGCGGGCCGAGGACAAGCGGAAGGCGCGCCCGTCTTGCAAGCGGCGAGGCCAGATCGACCAAGGTCAACAGAGCTCGGGGCGCCATCAAAATACGAGAGTCCTTGGGCGTGATTCTAAGACTCAAAGTCAAACTTGCCAAGGCCAGAGGCGCACAAGATGCGAGAGCAGCTCGAGCACCCTCCGAAATCCGATCGGCCAAGAAGATCGCGGTGGTAAGGCTTTCATTATACAAAACAAATGCTGTGAAGAAACGTTCCTTTACTTACCCGAATTTGGAGCTCTCCGGGGCGTTCACGGATCTGCGCATGACATATCAGATCTTTGCGAGTTCTATCAAGCGAAGAAGGAGATCTCTGGAGAAAACATTACGGTCTCATCGTTGGACGAGAACATCAGTGCCTTCTAGCGACCAGTGAAACAGTGGTCGGCTACTAAAGCGGCCGAACTAGCCATGAAGGACCTAATAGTCCGGCTATGGCTGTCGAGCCAATGCCGCGCTTCACCCGGACTCGTGAAGCAGCTTGTGAGTGCCTACCCACGGCTTTGAAGTCAGAAAGCGGTCGGTCTGCATTGAAGGTGCGCGGATGGCTTTGCCCGCGCCAAGATGCACTGGGCGAAGATGGATGCCAAGAAGCTGATGAACGAGGGGCTTCCTGGGGGCAAGGAGCACCGCCGACCTGAGCTTTATTTGATAGTGTCCTGGAGGGATCCCGCCTCGTGGCGGAGCAATGTGCGAAGGATGTTATATTCCCATGAAAACATTCATGTTATCCCTGCCTTGCATGATAAAACAGAGCCGTTATGTAATATAATGCTTGTATTTAAAATTTTGTTTTACCTGTGTGGCCGTTTTTTATTAAATCTGAGAGTTGGCCAGTCGTCGGCTTCAGTCCCCATGTAGGAAGTACAGGGATGTTCGGTTGGCGCCAAAACATACTTGATCCAAAGATTTTTGGTCCGTTAAGGAGGTGTTAGCACTGTGAACCAGGCAATCAGACTATTCAGCTTTATCACCCTCACTTACCCATAGGAGTTTGACAGATAAAAATTTAGGCGCAGCCCCTAGTGCTCGTAAGTCCGAACTTGGGATGCTGTAAACACCTGATCGGGTAAAAACCAATCCTTCGCTAAATGCGGAAAAAACCTCTAACGATTTGTAACCTCTCGAACAGCTGACCATCTCACGCTGCATCATGACACTTAGTTTTCGGCTTTCTCTACTGAGGTGCTCAGCCGGATGAACCAGGGCACAATCGCAGTAGTTCTCCCTTTACTACCCTAGCCGATATAAGCGGAGCGTAAGGTAGTAACCACGAGGCGAACAACCCAACTATTGACCAAAGACATGATTGGGCCGATGCATATAATGCTAAAGAATCGAGTGTGCCGAACTATATTGTAAAAGTGTTCAGACTTTGTTGTCGTATTATGGGGCATAATGAAACCACTGGCAAATGAAGGCGTACCAGAGTGTACGTGTGTAATTGGCAAAGAATATCAAGAAAAGATTAAAAAAGAAGAAGGAAAAAGAACAGTAAGCTGATGCCACAGAAATTGGGCCTGCGAACTATTTTCCGTTATAGCGTAATTAATACGTCAAAGTGTATTTGTACAAGTAGTGCAATAAGCAATAGGGCTATTTAACATGCCAAAACCGAGGCAAAGCTGCGTATGGGTACCGAAAACAGGTAGAGTGATCGTTGAAGGGACCGCCTAGAGCTTCCCTTATGCGTCCGAGCTGCTTGCCGCCTTAGTGTATTTATCCTTCGAAAGGACCGGCGATCAGGCCTTCAAAGAGCACAGTGAAGAAGGAAACCTGAAAAAGGAGACAAAATGAAATAGTGAAAGTATGTGTGTATCAAAGGTCGGTCAAGCCGTCTTGTGGATCCTAAAACTAGCTATACCTCGTCGATGCCATGGAATTTTGAGTGCGTAATTATATGCAGTGAGATACAATCTGACGATTTGATCGGGGAATGGGGAGAGCCAAATTGCTAGTCGAGCTCTTGATGGCAGGCTGTCTAACTGCGAGTAATCAGACTCTCTTGATGGTGTCCGGGAGCCCAGCCGCCGAATTAAAGTTCTGCTTGAAAAGGCCGCCCTGTACTTCTGTTGCTAAGGCAGCGGTATGCTCTTCAGTACGGAGGGAGCGTTCCGTATTTCCATCGATTGTTATGACGTCGCGCGGTCTGGGCATCTTGAGCTTGAGATAAGCGTAGTGAGGTACCACATTGAATCTAGCAAATGCGGTTCGTCCAAGCAGTGCGTGATAGCCGCTGCGAAAGGGGACGATATCGAAGATTAACTCCTCGCTTCGGAAGTTGTCCGGAGATCCGAAGACAACCTCTAGTGTGATTGAGCCCGTACAACGGGCCTCTACACCTGGTATGACCCCTTTGAAGGTAGTCTTTGTGGGCTTGATCCGTGATGGGTTAATGCCCATTTTGTGCATTGTATCCTGATAGAGCAGATTAAGGCTGCTGCCACCGTCCATGAGGACTTGGGTCAGGTGGAATCCATCAATAAATTGGGTCGAGGACTAGTGCGGCTGATCCGCCATGCCGGATACAAGTCGGATGATCCCGACGATCAAAAGTGATCGGGCACGATGACCATGGATTGAATTTTGGGGCGACTAGCTCTATCGCATAGACGTCCACAGTGCGGCGCTGCGCTCCCTCTTGGGATGTGTGTAGCATATATCATGTTCACCGTTTTGACCTGAGGGGGAAACTTCTTCTGTCCCCCTGTGTTTGGCTGCAGGGGCTCCTCGTCATCGTCCTCGCTCTGCGATCCCTTTCCTTGTTCTGGGCATTTAACTTGCCGGCTTGTTTAAAAACCCAGCAATCTCTGTTGGTATGGTTGGCTGGTTTGTCTAGGGTGCCATGGATTTGGCACAGACGGGGGAGTATGCGGTCCAAGATGGATTGTCCCTGATTGTCTCTTTTAGACGGCTTCTTCCGCAGACCGGACTTGGAGCAGCTCAATCCAGCGTTGACGGCAGTGCCATCAGTATTGTCGCCATTGCTTCGTCGTTTTTGTCTGTTGCGTCGGAGCTTGCCGTTGCTTTTTTTGGCCTCGGAGGGGCCTGCGTCGCTGGCCGTATTTTTACTATGATCTAGCTAGCTATCCTCACTCGCACAGAAGCGGGTCATGAGTGCCGTGAGGGCTGCCATGGATTTCGGCTTTTCCTGGCCGAGGTGGCGGGCGAGCCATTAAATCCTGAATGCTATGTTTAAAAGGCCGCTAGAACTTGACATCGGCGATCGACTATCTGGTTCTTTTAGTTAGGAACCTAGTCCAAATTTCTGGCTGACTCCCGGGCTGTTGAACTGTGTGACTTAAGTCATCGACATCTGGTGGCCGGACATATGTACCTTGGAAGTTGTCAAGGAAGGCTTCCTCCAAGTCCTCCCAGCTGCCAATAGAATTTTCAGGCAGTCTGTTTAACTAGTGCCGAGCTGGCCCTTTGAGTTTTAGTGGGAGGTATTTGATGGCATGGAGGTCATCTCCGTGGGCCATATGGATATGGAGGATAAAGTCCTCGTTCCATACAGCGGGATCATTTGTTCCATCGTATGATTCGATATTTACGGGTTTAAACCCTTCTGTGAATTCATGATCCATTACTTCGCCAGTGAAGCAAAGAAGGTGTGCGGCTCCTCTATATCGGGCCGCGTCGCGACGTAGCTCCGATGGAGTCCGTCTGCGGTTTTGTCATGTCCGAATAGATGGCCATCGTCGCGTGTCAAGGCACGTCCTCGCGATCCGTAGATCGATCTTGTATGTCCTGCTCTGCTGTCCAGGTCATGCCGAAGGTCAATGTGTAACCCCGAGCTGTTTTATCTCTGCCTTTACGGCAAGGTGGGGCAGTCTAGTGTTCGGCTTGAGTTGCCGCTTTATCCTGACCACGTGGTGGTCAGTCAGCCGCGTTGCGTAATGATGGCACTGGCTCCGGCGCCTCGTCATCGAACTGAGGTAGCAGTTTGCGCTTCAGGTAACTTTTGGCTGGGCGTTTGAGGCCATATTCTTCGGCTGCCAGGACATCCGTCCATCTGTCGTGGAGTAGATCTTGGTCAGCTTGAAGCTGTTGCTGCTTCTTTTTCAGGCTCCTTGCAGTGGCTATTAGCTGGCGCTTGAAGCGCTCCTGCTCGAGAGGTTCCTCAGGCACGATGAACTCCTTGTTGCCAAGGCTCACCTCCTCCTCGGAGAGCAGATGATAACTACCGTCCTCTGAATCTTCGTCTATGGCCTGTTCGTCAGGGCTGACTTGCCCATCTTCCTAATTTCCTAGTTCGGCTGTTTGTTCTTCGGGGTCTTCTATGTCTTCGGCACCGTCCAGAGTGTTGTCGTCTCCTGTGTCGGTGTTGTTGTCTTTGCTGCGGCGTGATTTAGAGCGGCGCGGCTGATGCCGGCGCTTTGGCTGTATCTTAGGGGGGCCATCCTCCGCTGGGTTTTCCTTGTCGTCGTCTTTGTTATCTTTTGCGTATCCACCTTATATACGTCAGATGAGGAAGTGGCTGTCCATCGTCCGGTGAATGGCGGGTTCTGGGCCTCCTCTTCTCCGGCATCGTCGTCCATACCGTCGATGTCTTCGGAGTCATAATAGAGCGCGTCTGTTAGGTCTTCAACAGTGGCTATGAAGTGGGTGGTGGGTGGGAAACAAAATTCTCCGTCATCAGCCTCCAGTTCGAACCGGATATAATTCGGCTGAGAGTCACCCGCCAAGGATAAATTTTTCAGTGAGTTTAGCACGTCGCCAAAGGGTGAGTGCTGGAAGATGTCCGTGGTGCTGAATTCGACGATCGATGACCGATCAAGCTTGGCGTCCGCGGACGCACATGGTCCGGAACTCATAGCCGGAAACGAGTCCGGGGTTCCGATGACATAGATATCACTCGAGGTTGAGTCTGTGTGTGGCTCCAACGCTGCAGGGTTTGCGTCCTCCGTGGCGGGGTTGAGCTTCCCGTCCTTGGGTGGCGTGATCTGCTCCGGATCTAAAGCCAGGGCTGTCACAGGAGCTATCTCCTGGGCATGGTCTGATGACATATTTAAGTCATGATTATCGGGGTGACAGGGAGAGGCCGCCGCGGTCTCGAATCCGTCAAAGATCAAATCTTCGCGGATGTCCGCAATGTAATTCAGGCTTCCAAATCAGACCTGGTGGCCAGGGGCGTAGCTATCGATCTGCTCCAGCTGGCCAAGCGAGTTGGCCCGCAGGGCGAAGCTGCTAAACACGAAGATATGTCCGGGGAGGAAGGATTCCTCTTGGACAGCATTGTTGTAGACGATTGAAGGAGCCATCAAACCTTTTGTGGACGACACAGTGGAACTCTCAATGAAAGCACCAACGTCGGTGTCAAAACCGGCGGATCTCGGGTAGGGGGTCCCGAACTGTGCGTCTAAGGTTGATGGTAACAGGAGATGGGGGACACAATGTTTACCCAGGTTCGGGCCCTCACTATCGAGGTAATACCCTACTTCCTGCTTGATTGATCTTGATGAATATGAGTATTACAAGAGTTGATCTACCACGAGATCGTAACGACTAAAACCTAGAAGTCTAGCCTGTATGACTACGATAATGAGTATCCGGTCCTATAGACCTAACCCTCCGGTTTATAAGACACCGAAGAGATCTAGGGTTACACAAAGTTGGTTACAGAGAAAGGAATCTTCATATTTGATCACCAAGCTTGCCTTCCACGCCAAGGAGAGTCCCATCCGGACACGTAGAGTGTCTTTAGTCTTCGTATCTTCACAGCCCATCAGTCCGGCCCATGGCTAACTAGACGGACGCCCGAGGACCCCTTAGTCCAGGACTCCCTCACTCAGCGTCCCCGACAACATCCCTGCCGGCGGTTCCTGGGAGCCCGACGAGAAAGTACTTGTCGGGGCCTGATTTCCTTCGCTTGTTCTGCTCTGTTGATGGTTCTACAGATGGTTGGGTCAATCAAAGCACAAAAGTACCTTGTTCCACAGGTAGTTTGAGGGCGGCACGCTTTAACAAGTAGTCGGCGATGTCGTTCTCTGATCTCCGCTTGTATACTGTCAAAATGCTCCTCCAGCTTCCTCACTTCATCCACGTAGGCCTCCACCAACGGGCTCTGGTAGTATATGTTAACTTGCTTGACGACAAGCTGTGAATCACCCCTGATGATGAGTTTCTTGATTCCGAGGTCTGCCGCGATCCTAAGGCCGGCAAGGAGTTCCTCGTACTCGGCAGTGTTGTTCGTCGACATCTCCCTGGGAAAGTGCGTCTGGACTACATACTTGAGGTGCTCTCCGGTGGGCGCAACGAGCAGTACACCAGCACCGGTGCCTTGCAGCGAGAAAGCCCCATCAAAGTACATAATCCAGTCATGACTTGTTTCTTTGCCGGGGAGAGTGGTCTCCTGGATCTCTGCGTTGGGCGTTGAGGTCCATTCTGCAATGAAATCTGCCAAGACTCTACTCTGGATTGTCGAAGTGCTTTCAAACTTCAAACCAAAGCTCGACAGTTCCAAGGCCCATTCCACAATCCTCCGGTTGCGTCAGGTTATGCAATATCCATTACAGCGGGAGGCGGAATAACGACGATGATTTTGTGTGCTTGGAAGTAATGACACAACTTCCTCGAGGCCATAAGGAGGCCGAAGAGCAATTTCTGCACACCGGAGTACCTCGATCTAGCCCCCTATAAGAGGGAGCTGACAAAGTAAACTGGGTGCTACATCATCTTCTTCTTCTGCACCACTACATTTGGCGTAAGCCACGCGGTGGTCAGGTTACGTCGTCGCTATTACTTCGCGTTGACCTCCTCTGCGCCACTAAGCGCCTTGACCACTTGATTTGTTGCCGCTAGATACAGACAGCGGCGGCTTGTGGTTTAAGCGCCAGACCAGTATTGGCGTGAGGGAGGTATTTCTTCAAATCATGTAGTGCTGCTTGACCTCTGAGGGTCCATTCCATTGGGCCCGCCTTTTCGAGATTTTGAAAAAGGAATGGCGCTTAGCGAGACTTGGAGATGAATCTGCTCATGGCGACAGCGCGATCGTGAGCGGCGCACATCCTTGATCCGCTGGCGCCTTAATCTGCTCAATAGCCTTGATCTTATGCGGATTTGCCTCGATCCTGTTGTGACACAAAGAACCGAAGTTTGCCAGACAGAACACCGAAGACACACTTCTCAGGGTTCAGCTTGAGGTTGATCTTGCGCAAGTTCACGAATGTCTCCTCTAGGTCTTGTATGATTGTTGCTCTGTCCTTGGTTTTGACTACTATGTCATCCATATAAGCTTCCATATTTCTATGTAGCTGTGGCTCAAAACCAATTTGGACTGCTCTTGCAAACGTTGAGCCAGCACTCTTCAACCCGAAAGGCATTCGTAAAAAACAATACGTACCACACGGGGTGATGAATGTCGTTTTCTCTTCATCTTGTCCCGTCATGAAGATCTGGTGGTATCTCGAGTAAGCGTCGAGGAATGATAGCAAGTCACACCCGGCCATGGAGTCAACAATCTGGTCGATGCGCGGTAATGGGAAAGGGTCCTTCGGACAAGCCTTATTGATGTCTGTGTAAACAATACACAGCCGCCACTTCCCATTTTCCTTGCGCACCACCACCGGATTGGCCAACCACGTCGGATGGAGCACCCCTCTCACCAAGCCTGCCGCTTCCAACTTCCTGATTTCCTCAATGATGAACTCTTGCCGTTCTAGAGCTTGCTTCCTGACCTTCTGCTTGACGGGCCGCGCATGAGGACAGACAGCAAGGTGGTGTTCAATCACCTCCCTGGGAACTCCGGGGATGTCGGAATCTTTGCCAGCAAACACATCGACATTCGCCCCCAGGAAAGTGATGAGCGCGCCTTCCTATTTGTTGTCGAGGGTCGAGCTTATGGTGAAAGCCCCTCCCGTGCCATCCTCCTTGACGGACACCTTCTTGGTCTCTGGTGGCGCAGCTCTGGATTTCTTGCTCTTGTCGGTGGAGCTCTATGGCACGTCCTCGACGGGAGCACTACACTCCAAAGAGGTGCACTTTCCGGAGTGGGTGCGAGAGGCCTTGCCGGTCTTCTTCCCTCCCGGGGCTTCGGCGGCAGGAGCAAGTGCCTTAGCGGAAGTGGGTGCAACTGCCTCCCGGTAGAGTTGGTCAGCGCAGATCAGCGCATCCTTCTTGTCGGAGGGGACGGTGATGATGGTCATCGGCCTAGGCATCTTCAGCGTGTTGTAGGCGTAATGTGACGCCGCCATGTACTTGGCTAGTGCTGGGCGGCCGAGGATCCCGTTGTAGGGCAAGGGGATCTCGGCGACAACGAAAACAATGCTCTCTGTCATGTAGTTCAACTCACCTCCGCATGTAACGGGTAGCGTGACCTTACCCTTTGGCTGGCTTCTTCCTGGATTGACCCCTTCAAACGTGCCCGTCTCTTCGAGGTCTCCATCAGGAATCTGCAGCCTTTTGATCACAACAGGCGAAATCAAGTTCAGGCCGGCCCCGCCGTCAACAAGCATTTTTGTCACCTTGAGGTTGCGTATTGTTGGTGAAACCAACAACGGCAAGGACCCGACCGCAGTCGCGCGATCAGGGTGGTCCTCAGTCTCAAAAATGATAGGTGTGCTGGACCACTTCAGCGGCTTCCGGGCATCAAGCGACAGTTCTGCCGCTGTGATCTCACGCGCCCACTACTTGAGTTGGCGGTTAGAGGTATCTTGAAGCACCGCCGTCGGCCTTTTATAGCCTCCGTGTATACGGAACTCTTGCTCGCCGGACTCGTCATCCTCATCATGATCATCGTCTTCTTGCTTCTTGTCGCAGCCCCTCGCGGGCCTTTATTGTTGATTATCCTTGCCGCGGCGACCTCCTTGGCCGCCATGCTTCTTGACGGATCCCTCGGCACCATCCTGGCCCTTCTCCTTGTCCCGCCTCTCATACTTTGCTTTCTGCTTTTTGACAAGCAGCTCAACTTGTCGGCAATTCTGAAGGTCGTGGCCCTTGGTCCGGTGGATCTTGCAATACTGCTTGTCGGAGCCTCCTCGCTTTTCAGCAGCCGCTAAGGCCCGGCAAGCGACACACCCGGCAATTTCCTTGCCGGGGTCATCTTCCCTAGCCTTCTTGGCAGCGCCGATATCGTCGGATCCCTCGACGGCAAGGACGGCCTTGCCCTTGTGCTTCTTGTTGCGGTGCCGGCCCTTCTTCGCCGGGGCGGCGGTGTCTTCGTTTATGGAGTCGGTTTCCGCGTCGGTGTCCTCGCCGGGGTACTTCCTCCCCTCTTCGGCTCGAGCGCACATATCAGCTAGAACATAAAGTTTGGCTACATCTTTGACCTTGTTCATCGCCAGCTCTTCACGCATCTTGCGGTTGCGCACATTCTGATGGAACGCGCTGATCACGGCGGCGGGATGAACATCTGGGATGTTGTACTGCACCTGGCTGAACCTCTGCATGTACTTGAGCAGGTTTTCACCTTCCTTCTGGGGGATGATATGCAAGTCGCTTGCCTGGCCATGAACTTGGTGGCCTCCAATGAAGGTGCCAATGAACTCATGGCACAAATCCGACCAAGAGGAAATAGAATCCACTAGCAAGTGCATCAACCATGACATGACGTTGGGTTTAAGTGCTAACAGGAAGTAATTGGCAAGCACCTTGTCGTTGCGAGCCCCGGTAGCTTGCATCGCAATGGTGTAAATGCTGAGGAACTCCGACGGGTGGGTCTTTCCATTGTACTTCTCGCCAACGTCGGGCTTGAACATGCGGTGGGAGGGCCACTGGAACTGCCGTAGCTCACGGGTGAAGGCTGGGCAACCCGCCTCATAAGGTAGGCCACCGAAGCCCCCCGGAGTCGGGCGGTCCGCAGTGGGTCCTGCCCGCCTATCTGACTAGTGGCGTGCTTCGCGCCGGCGCTCGATGGTGGTTCGAGCGTCCTCATGGGCTTGCTCCCAAAGAACTTGGCGCTAATCACGGTGGGTCCGTGGGTCGGACGATGCTATGGAAATGTTATCACAAGCGTCATCACGACGGACCGACACCCGCAGTGGCTGGCGTGGGGGAGGATAGTGCACCGTGGCTGCAGCACCCCCGGTCCTTCCACCACTGGCATGAGGTGGCTTGACGAAGTGTCAGCCTGAGGGCCCCATTGGTCGCATCTCATCTTTGTTGGCAATGCCGACCAGGCTCCGGATGGTGGCTCTCCACTCGTCGAGCTTTTCCGCAGTAGGAGGAAAGTCGAGGAGCAACTGTGCGCGCGCCAAAGCATTTGCTGGTGTGGGTGGCGGCGAAAGCTACGTGGACCGTGACACCCTCCGACTTCTAACCATGTTAGAAGGAGCTCTATCGCGGCCTTGCGGCTGCGCGCCATTTTGGCCAGCGCTTCCGCGTGCATGTTGGCCTTCTACATCCCGCGAAAGAGGCACATGACTCTTCCCACAGCGGCGCCCGGGGTCGCCAGCGTGGCGATGCTGCTCGTCACGCACAACCTGGGAAGAGCACGTCGTGGGCGCCGACGTAGGCGTCTTGGAAGTCGCCGCGCAGCCCATGGGTGGCTTTACGCCGCCCTTGGAGGGCCTCGCGCAGCCTGCGGGGGGGCCGGTGAGGGAATCCTGGATTAGGGGGTATCCGGACAGCCGGATTGTGTATAACGTCCGGACTATTGAAGCGTGAAGATACAAGACTCGGGACTTCGGCCCGTGTCCGGATGGGACTTTCCTTGGCGTGGAAGGCAAGCTTGGCGATCCGGATATTATATTTCCTTCCTTGTAACTGACTCCATGTAAACACTAGCCCTCTCCGGTGTCTATATAAACGGAGAGGTTGGTCATAGAAGGCCGATCACAATTACAATCATACCATCATAGGCTAGCTCTTAGGGTTTACCCTCTACGATCTTGTGGTAGATCTACTCTGTACTACCCATATCATCAATATTAATCAAGCAGGAAGTAGGGTTTTACCTCCATCGAGAGGGGCGAACCTGAGTAAACTGTCTGTGTCCCTTGCTTCTGTTACCATCAGCCTTGGCCTTGAGCAGGACCCCCTACCGAGATCCGCGGTTTGACACATGGTGCTTTCATTGAGAGTTCCTGCGTATGCGTTCTTTGTCGACTCGATGGCTCCTTCAATCATCATCAGCGCGCTGTCCAGCG
Source organism: Aegilops longissima (assembly GCA_021605205.1). Classification (NCBI taxonomy): domain Eukaryota; kingdom Viridiplantae; phylum Streptophyta; class Magnoliopsida; order Poales; family Poaceae; genus Aegilops; species Aegilops longissima. Next base: position 401,236,640 of record CM038681.1, read on the forward strand.
CAAGACTTTCCTCCCGGACAGATCTTACGTGTTAAATCGGCCGCCCTGCGGGCCAACTTCGCAGCCATCTGGAAGCGATCGACAGCTCGCCCCTAACCACGGTCAGATTTGGAAACCTGAACTACGGCGGATATCCGCGAAGACTTGATCTTGATGGATTTGAGCCTATGCCGGGAGCACGCCGGACAGATCACGACAAGCACGACCTAGACCTGCCATCAGATGAAGCTGAAGGTATCGCCCCATAGTATCTCGGACCTAGATCCGGGCGAGGCTATCTCTGCCTAAGGGCGGAGGATGGACCCTGCCCCAGGTCGCACACTTATCGGCGGTGGGCGAACAGGTCTTGCCTCTGCGATGGCTGTGTATCAAACCAGTTCGTATCCGGACGTTGGTTCGATCCGCGCACTCCGAGCCCGTCCGGGCGAGGATGGAGCTCCGTAATGGAGTTCACGCTGTGGATATTTTCCGGCACTTTCGCCCTTGGCGACATCTGGACTCATTAAAATCTCTCTCTTTGTCGGAGGCTCTTTGCTGAACTATGTCGGCTCGAGTGGGAGGCGGCGGCGAAGGAATTCGTTGCCCACCCACCACCACTTCATTGCCACGGTCGATGATTTAACGAGTGCGAACTTGACTCCGAAGACATCGATGGTATGGACGATGATGCAGGAGAAGAACATGAACCACCGCTCACAGGGCGATGTACAGCCACCTCTTCTTATGATATATATATGGTGGACACTCCGAAGGAAACAAAGGGTGATGAGGAAACAGAGGATAAAACCTCAGGGAAAAAAGCAAAGAATGGGCGTCGTCGGCGCCACTCCAAGCCCCGCCATAGCAATACCGGCCCAGGAGACGGAAGCAATCCGAATGGTGCCAAAGAAGAATACAACCCTGATCAGCCCGCCTTCGAGCAGGCCGAACAGGAGGATGAGCAGGTCAGCCCAAAAGAACATGCGACGGACGAATACTCGGAGGAGGACAGCTACATGCACCCCTCTGAAGACGAGATTAGCCTCGGCGACGACGAGTTCGGCATGCGAGGATCCCGTGAAGCTGGGCGCTTCAGCGTCGACTTATAGCCCGGCGAGGAGCACGAAAAAAAGCGACAACAACTCCAAGCTGATCAAGACCTGCTCATAGTCGAGATGGGTGAAGTCACGGCAGCCGAGGAATCTGGTCGAGCACCATCGGTGACAGGCCACCTCGGCGGCAGGATAAAGCGGCATACCAGTCCGCATACCAGCCAACACCCCCACGCCAACATACTATGGCCCGGGGCAACAAATCAGGACAGCCGAGATCGATCTACGGATCGAGGGGGCGCGCCTCGGTACACGACAAGGACCGTCACGCCGAATACACCTTCAACAAGTCCGGCCGGGCGAATATATCCACCGAGCAATTAGACCTGCGTAGCCACATGGCCCGACGCAGGCGCCACACACCCCTACGCTTCAGCGGCGAAGTAATGGATCATGAATTCCCAGAAGGGTTCAAACCCGTAAACATCGAATCATGCGATGGCACAACAGACCCCACAGTATGGATCGAGGATTTTCTTCTCCACATTCACATGGCCCGCGGAGACGATTTGCACGCCATCAAGTATCTTCCCCCTAAGCTGAAAGGACCAGCCCGGCACTGGCTAAACAGCACTGCCGGCCAAATTCCATTGGCAGCTGGGAAAACACGGAAGGCGCATTCCTCGACAACTTCCGAGGCGCATCGTGCGACCACGGCGCCGATGACTTGAGCCACATTACTCAACAGCCGGAGAGTCAGCGAGAAATTCTGGACTCGGTTCCTAACTAAAAGAACCAAATAATCGACTGTCCGGACGGCTGAAGCCTGGCGGCTTTTAAGCATAATATCCGTGACGAGTGGCTCGCTCGACACCTCAGCCAGGAAAAACCCAAGTCCATGGCAGATCTCACAACACTAATGACCCGCTTTTGCGCGGGCGAGGATAGTTGGTTGGCTCGCAGCAACACTACACCACATTCTGGCAATTTGGATGGCGCGACATTAACGGCAAAGCCACGATTAAGCGAACACAAGAGGCGGAACAACGGCGGCAGCCGCGAAGACCACGACGATCAGCGCCCGGTTCAGCGGATCAAGCCGCTCAGCGAAGAAGCCGTTCAAAAGAAATAATCGAGGACCGTCGGTCTCGATTGCATCTTTGGGCGCTTCGTGCCAAATTCATGGCACCGGACAAACAAGCCAACCACATCAATAGAGATTGCTGGGTATTCAAATAGGCCGACAAGATAAGCGCGAAGACAAGGACAAGGGGCTGCTGGCGGCGATGACGAGGAGCCCGGCGTCGAACACGGGTGATAGAAGAAATTTCCCCGGTGAAAGCGGTCGACATGATCTCGCCACGCACATCCCCAGCGGGGCAGGCGGGCACTAAGGGGCGTCTATGCGATGGAGCGATCGCCCCAAATTCAACCATGGTCAGCTTGTCCGATCACCTTTGATCGTGAGGACCACCCTACTAGCATCCGTCACGGCGGCTCGGCGCATTGGTCCTAGACCCAATCATTGGCCAGATTCCACCTCATCGCATCCTTATGGGCGGTGGCGGCAGCTGAACCTGCTTTATCGGGACACGATGTGCAAAATGGGCGTTGACCCTTCAAGGATCAAGCCCACTAAAACCACCTTTAATGGTGTAGTTCACTGGAGTAGAGGCCCATTATGCGGGCTCTATAACATGGAAATGGTCTTGGATCTCGGACAACTTCGAAGCGAAGAGTTAATCTTCAATATCATCCCTTTCGCGATGGTTACCATGCCTTTGGTCGGACGAACCGCATTGCTAGATTCAATGCGGTACCACACTCGCATACCTCAAGCTCAAGATGCCAAGACCACGCGGGGTCATAGCGGTGAAGCGGAAATATGGACCGCTCTCTACGAACAGAAGAACATATTGCAGCCCTTGCGGCGGAAGTACAATGCGGCCTTCTCCGACAAACCAATCCGGGGACAACAACTTCAAGCACAGTCAAGCGAGTTCGGAGCACCCATAGCAGGATCATCGAGCACGCCAAGAAGCGCGACTAGCAGTTGACCTCCGCTTAAGCCCCATCAAAGCAGCATTCGTGCCACGCGCACACAATTACGCACTCAAGATACCATGGGCATAGGCGGAGGCGCATCAACGACTCAGTCAATAGTGCGGGTAACCGCCAAATAGTTTCATGCTCTTTCCCTCTTACCTTTCAGGTCACCGCGTTGGCGCAACATCCTCAAAAGAGCCGAATTGCTGAACTTATAGGTGAGAGACATCCAAGGAGGCAACAGACGTTGTGCACAGAAGGAAAATACCCAGCTGGAATCTATTTACGATCATTATACCTGCTTTATTTATCTGAACACAGCTGGCCCCTGGATAGGACATGTCAAATAGTCCTATTTTATATTTGCTTAACGCATCCATTGTAAATGTATGCTTAAACGTACTTTTTGTCAATGAGAGATTATATATAGCGTCAGCTTATTATTCTCATTCGAGCATTTCTCTCTTATAAATGTTTATTTGATATTGCATCCGTACACCTTGGTGCGGCCGGTTTGCCAGGGGCTTCTTATGGCGCCCCACTATATGGCAACAATGCGGCACCCCGAACTTATAACACTATATGCATCAGCTCCGAATCATGTCTTGGGTCTACAGTTGGGATAGCCCGACTCCCTTGTTTTGGTGCCTTCGTTCCGTTATATCGGCTAAGGTAGCGAGAGGAAAACTACTGCGATTGTGTCGGTTCGTCCGGACAAGCACCTTAGTAGAGAAAGCGAAGCCGACCCGACATGATGTGGCGAAAGCTGGTCGCTGTTTGAAGGTTTAAAATCCTTAAAGATGTTCCGCTTTAGGCGATAAAAGCGGCCGTCCGATCTAGGCGTGTATAGCGCCCGATTGATCTTCCGGACTCTAGGGCCGCTGAAATTTAAAATTGTGACTTCTATGGCTAAGTGAAAGTTATCAAGCCGCATAAATGCGGTTGCCTTGTTCGCTGCGCCGGACACCTCCTTAAGGGACCAAACATTTGGATAAAGAGTGTCCGGGTTTTCCACGAACACCCCAGTTCTATTCACGTGGGGGCGGAAGCCGACGACTGGCCTACTTTCAGGATTTTATAAACAGCCGCACAGAAGGTAATACTTTAAATAACAAAAGCACTACATAGCGCAAGTAACTTCGTCTTTAATTACAAACATGACAGAAGTGAATTCATTCCAAAATGGCGTCCTTGGTACACTCATTGGCGACGAGACAAGCACCCTTCATCACGCCATCATAGTACATTTCGAGATGGCGATGCGCCTTGCCCTCCGGTGGTCCGTCCTTGACTAGCTTCTCCGCATCCAGCTTGCCCCAATGCACCTTGACACGGGCAAAGGCTCGGCGGGCACCTTCGATGCAAACGGATCGCTTGATCACTTCAAGCCGCGGGCTGGCATCCACCATCCGCTTGATCAGGGCAAAGTAGCTACTGGGCAGGAGCTCACCAGGCCCCATCCTGACTATGAAGTCCTTCATAGCCAGTTCGGCCGCCCTATGGAGTTTGATCAACTGCTTGGTTGGTCGCTCGAGAGCATCGGATGATCGGCCTGACATCTTTGGGACCAGAACAACTTCTCCGTTGAGCTCCCCTCACAGGCACGGTAGAACTCCCTTGGCGTCTGGCGCTCTTGCGCAATCTGCAAATGCCCCTGGAGAGCTCCGTATTCGAGTAAGTAAAAGAAACGCCTCCTCCACATGTTTGCTTTTCATAAAGAATTTCTTACCTGCCGCTATCTTTTTGTCCTCGTGGATCTCCTGTTGTGCTTTCTCGGCTTCAGCCTTGGAAACTTTCAAACTTACAAGGGCCTTCGCAAGCTCAGCCTCCTTCATCTTCAGATTGTACTCTGCGGACTCGCACTTCTTGCCGAGGTCCTGGAGCTCTTGCTGTTCCTCGCCCACTCTAGCACTTTGCTTTTCGCGCTCCTTGCATTCCAAGGCCGCTTTGTCTTCGGCCTCGGACATCGCTTTCTTCAGGGACGCCACCTCAGCGGTGGCCCCTGTTACACAGTCACGACGCCTTGGTGTTAGACTGACAAATTTTGCCTATCTTTATATACATATGAGCAGGGAATAAACACCTTTATTCTCCTCGAGCTGCCTCTTCGTGAGGCCGAGCTCTCCCCTTTGCTCAGTGCGGCTTGGTTGGCAACCTCGGCGATCTGGGCAGCGGCAACAAGCAGCACAACCAGCTTATTCACAACAATACTTATTATTAGACTCCTGCGGATTATAATTGATCCTCCGTTTGGCTTTTCTTTCGAACACCAAGCAGTATCGAGGCTACTACCTATCGGGTGGTAATTTCATACATTTTATTACTTACCTCAAAGCCCGTCGGGAGGCATGCGAGCTTCGGTTAGTCCGCTTTTGGCGGATAGAACCTTTTGAATCACCGCACTCATGAGAGTACGGTGCTCTTCTTCCATGGAAGCGCCTCGAAGCGCTTCCACCAGGCTATCTGGCGCCGTTGGTGTGACGGAAGTCCTCGGCACGGGCGGCTCGCCCTCCCTAACGAGGGGCTTCCCGCCTAAGTCCGGAACCGTCGGAGGTTCCGGAGCAGTGTTCGGTCGAGAGTCCGCCTTGTTGCGGCTCTCATCGACGCGATCCGCGGGGATCTTGAACCCCGCATATCCGACATTTGGAAATCCACCTTGGGGTGTCTCCAGAGTCACCTCCCCCTGTTCGGGGAACCTTCGGGACAACACCTCCATGTCATCCACAGGCTGAGGAGTGGTGGCCGTCGGGAGCGAGTTCATCTCTGAAGCGCTCAGAGACCCATCTGAAGCGCTCAGACACCTCCGGATGAGCCCGGGCCAGACTGCATCAATGTTCTGTGTTATTAAACAATTATGAAGTGAAAATCACGGTAGAATGCGTAGACTTACGATCGCACCAGGGGCTTCCCCCTGGGCAGCCACCCTTCCTCGCTATGAGCGGCCGTGGTGGAGTAGTCTTGAAGGGATGTCTTTCCCTTCTTGGGCGTCCCAGCCTCCCCTTCCGGGGCGGTTTCCTCTTTTTTTCCCTCCCCGGTACGGGGAGGTGGGATTTCTTCTTGCTTCCCCCCGCCTTCGCGGGAAGAATCTGTTTCGTCGTCATCGGACGATGTGGGTATGACGGCCTTGCGCCGAGGGCCTCTCCCGGCCCCATGACCCGTCCCCTCAGGCCTCTCATCCTTTCCGGATGGGGCGGCTTCTTCTTCTTCCTCCTCCTCTTTGGGGGAGGAGTGCGCCTCGTCGTCTTCGGACGAGGCTTCTGGCGCAATCTTGCACCGGAGACCCTTTCGGGTCCCCGGGGCCTTCTTCTCGGCCTTCTTCTCCGACACCCTGTACGGTGCAGGGACCAGCATCTCCGTCAGGAGAGCATCCTCTGGGCCTTCTGGCAGCGGAGCCGGACAGTAGACCTGCTCTGCTGTCTCCACGTAGCCCTGAAGCAAATATGCATGATTACTTAAGGGACTCCCATGAATATATTGGGAAAAACTGGGTCCGATGGCAGTCTGAGAATTCACCTGACTAGGAGCCCACACGGTGTGAAGCCCGCGGTCCTCGATGTGGGAGGAGGTACTTCGGAGGCCTTGAACAACACTTTCCATGCGCCTTCGTGCGTCATGCGTAGAAACTTCGGGCGTCGGTGTTGGCGGGGCGAACTCCATAGATTACTGCCCGCCTTTGGCAGGGCAGGATCCAGCGAACGAGCATGACTGGATCACATTGACAAGCTTGATGTTCTTGTCCTTCATGCTTTTGATGCATGTCTGGAGTCCGGCCAGCTCCGTGGAATCACCCAGGACCGACCCTTCTTTTCCGGAGGTGAGCGCATGGGGTTCGGATCGAACTCGGGGCGCTGCCCGGTGGCGCCAGCGGCTCGATGATGTAGAACCACCCCGGTTGCCATCCTTTTACGGTTTCTGCGAAGGAACCATCCAACCAGGTGACGTTAGGCATCTTTCCCACCATGGCTCCTCCGCACTCCGCTTGCTGGCCACTTACAACCTTCGGCTTCACGCAGAAGGTTTGCAGCCATAGGCCGACATGAGGCCGGATGCGGAGAAAGGCCTCGCAAACGACGATGAACACTGAGATGTTGAGGACAAAATTCGGGGCTAGATCATGGAAATCTAGCCCATAGTAGAACATGAGCCCGCGGATGAAGGGATGCAGTGGAAATCCCAGTCCACGGACGAAGTGGGCGACGAACACGACTCTCTCATGGGGACCCGGGGTCGGAATGACCTGCCCAGCATCCGGTAGCCGATGCGCTATGTCTGCGGCCAAGTATCCGGCTGCCCGAAGATTTGTGATGTGCTTCTCCTCGACGGTGGAAGCCACCCACTTGCCTCTGCTCCGGACATGTCTAGCTGTGCGGAGGAAACTTGGGCTTAGGGCTGGAGCTCGAGGGGCAAGAATGGGCAGAGAAGGAAGAAGGCATGGGTAAAAATGAAATCTTATCCCTTTATAGGCGAAAAGCGGTCGCCTCTCCACTTGCCCGTTGGGAATCGCTTGCTTCCCAAGTGCCACGATTAATGATGTAGTGGGATTACCCGTACCCGTATTGATGAGAATCCCGTGATAAGGGGGCGTGATCTCTGTTTGACAAGACGTGTCAAGGAAACCGCCTCGCAATATGCGCTGTGGCTGGTTGTGGAAAGACGGTTCGAATAATGACCCGACCATAATGACGCTTCTTAAAAAAAAAGTTGTCAGCAGATTGCATTTGTGAAACATCGTTCTCTCTACGGTGGCATGCGAAGACCATCTTGTGGATCCGGACACGGTTTGAGTGTTCGATAGTTACCTTGGAGTATTCGGAGGAGGAACCCGCCCTGCAATGCCGAAGACAAGACTGCGCGTCGGACTCATCGTCATTGAAGCCTGGTTGAGAGACTCTTGAGGAATCTGGATTAGGGGTATCCGGACTGCGGACTGTGTATAACGTCCGGACTATTGAGCGTGAAGATACAAGACTGGGACTTGACCCGTGTCGGATGGGACTTTCCTTGGCGTGGAAGGCAAGCTTGGCGATCCGGATATTATATTTCCTTTCTTGTAACCGACTCCATGTAAACCCTAGCCCTCTCCGGTGTCTATATAAACCAGAGAGGTTGGTCCTTAGAAGGCCGATCACAATTACAATCATACCATCATAGGCTAGCTCTTAGGGTTTAGCCTCTACGATCTCGTGGTAGATCTTCTCTTGTACTACCCATATCATCAATATTAATCAAGCAGGAAGTAGGGTTTTACCTCCATCGAGAGGGCCCGAACCTGGGTAAACATCTGTGTCCCTTGCTTCATGTTACCATCATCCTTGACGCACAGATCGGGACCCCCTACCCGAGATCCGCCGGTTTTGACACCGACACCCGGCTCCATCATTGGATTTGGCGGCGTGCGGCCCGTCGTCTTGCGCACGAACAACGCCACTCTCCAGGCTTTGACTGCTAGAGCGATGTGGGTGTTCGCGGGCCGTGCGTCGGCTCCTGTCCGCGACCGGACCACCACTCGCCCGCACTGGTATAGGCCGTTCGGCTCCCGATGAACCGATCGCCGTGATCATCTTCTTCTTGGGAGCCATGGCGATGAAGAACTGCTGAACTAACTGCTAGACCAGATTTTCACAGCCATGCTCCCCTACCTGGCGCGCCAAAGATGTCGGGGGAACGACACCTATGGGTTCACTGGAATCCCTTATACGATTGGCAGGCGTGGGGTTGTGCAAAGAGCGGGTCTAGTAGCCAGCACAAGGATCGTTTACCTAGGTTCGGGCCGCGAGGATGAGTAATACCCTAGTCCTGCTTTGGTGTGTATTTGAATGTTCTTGAGCTCTCGAACTAGCTATGGTGCATGCATCGTCGAAAAGATCCGAATCCTCCTCCAGTACGCCTCGGGCCTCCTTTTATAGTCAAAAAGGTGTTGCCACAGTGGCACACAGGAGGTGGATAGGTATACACTGCACAAGCTTATCGCCAGGCATTATGGGACAAAACGCATTAAATGTGGTACTTAGGTGTCCACTTGCTTTGTCGGGGATGGTAACGAGGCTCGTCTCGTCCGTCGCCGCTCTGCTTCGCTGCGACGCGCGTCCAAGCAAATGAGGCATGCATCGCCATGTAAGCTGGCAGGCTGCTGAGATGGCGTGGTGGTAGGGTCTTCACGAAGATCTGCATGCCACCACGGAGGTGCTTGCTGAGTTGGCCTAGAAGCCGCACGTTGCCACGCAGGTGCCAGCTCGGCTGGTTGGGCTGGCAGCCGTATGGGAACGGCGGTGGAGTCTTGGCAGACGTGGGTGTGGCTGCGGCCCCGCAGGTGTCCTCGGTAATGGTCCTGCCGGGGCCCCGGCGAGGGTCTTGCCGTGGCATTGTGGTCGTCCCCGGCAAGGATCTTGCCAAGGATCATCGTCTTCTGGTCCTCATCTAATCTCGTGTGCTTATGATCTTCACAAAGATCTGCATGCCACCATGGAGGTGCCTCCCGAGCCTTGGCTTCAACGTTGTCAATGGTGTCGGAACCCTTAGGCTCAAGGGTGGCCGCTCTGCTGACGTGGGGCAAGCTGCCCCAGCAAGGCTCTTGCCAAGGCTGCGGAGGCTGCCCCGGCAAGGGCCTTTCCGGGGGAGTCTACCTAACCCTCTTGCTCTTCGTGTCTCTGGTCTTGGCGTTGCTTTTCCCGTCTCGTGCCTTTGGCTTCCTCTGCCCCGCCAAGGGTGGCCAGGTGCGTGGGGCTGGGACTGCCCGTGCACAAGTAAAGGGGTGCAAAAAGGGACCCCTATTTTTGTACACCGACACTGTCAATCACTATCTTATCTAGAAGATTAACTCCCACTTGATTCAAGCGATTGTAGTACTCAGACATTCTAAGCATATGCTCATTGGTTGAGTTATTCTCCTCTATCTTCTAGGCAAAGTCTTTTTAGAGGTCTGATACCTCTCAACACGGGCATGAGAATGAAATACCAATTTCATCTCTTGGAACATCTCATATGCTCCATGGCATTCAAAACGTTTTCAAAGTCCCGATTCTAAGCCATAAAGCATGGTGCACTAAACTATCAAGTAGTCATCATACCAAGCTTTGTCAAACGTTCATAACGTCTACATCTGCTCCTGCAATCGGTCTGTCACCTAGCGGTGCATCAAGGACATAATTCTTCTGTGAAGCAATGAGGTTAATCCTCAGATAACGGACCAAGTCCGCATCATTGCTACTATCATCTTTCAACTTATTTTTATCTAGGAACATATCAAAAATAAACGGGGAGCACATCGCGAGCTATTGATCTACAACATAATTTTCAAATACTATCAAGACTAAGTTCATGATAAATTAAAGTTCAATTAATCATATTACTTAAGAACTACCACTTAGATAAACATCCCTCCAGTCTTCTAAATGATCACTTGATCCATATCAACTAAACCATGTCCGATCATCACGTGAGATGGAGTAGTATTCAATGGTAAACATATCTATGTTGATCATATCTACTATATGATTCACGTTCGACCTTTCAGTCTCAGTGTTTCGAGGCCATATCTGCATATGCTAGGCTCGTCAAGTTTAACCTGAGTATTCTGCGCGTGCAAAACTGGCTTGCACCTGCTGTATGTGAACGTAGAGCTTATCACTCCAGATCATCACGTGGTGTCTCGGCACGACGAACTATAGCAACGGTGCACTTATACCTTGAAATTTAGTGAGAGATCATCTTATAATGCTACCGCCGTACTAAGAAAAATAAGATGCATAAAGGATACACATCACATGCAATCAAAATAAGTGATATGATATGGCCATCATCATCTTGTGCCTTTGATCTCCATCTCCAAAGCACCGTCATGGTCATCATCGTCACCGGCTTGACACCTTGATCTCCATCATAGCATCGTTGTCGTCTCGCCAACTATTGCTTCTACGACTATCGCTACCGCTTAGTGATAAAGTAAAGCAATTACATGGCGATTGCATTTCATACAATAAAGCGACAACCATAAGGCTCCTGCCATTTGCCGATAACTTTTACAAAACATGATCATCTCATACAACAATTTATATATCATCACGTCTTGACCATATCACATCATAGCAAGCCCTGCAAAAACAACTTAGACGTCCTCTACTTTCTTGTTGCAAGTTTTACGTGGCTACTACGGGCTTCTAGCAAGAACCGTTCTTACCTACGCATCAAAACCACAATGATTTTTCGTCAAGTGTGTTGTTTTAACCTTCAACAAGGACCGGGCGTAGTCAAACTCGATTCAACTAAAGTTGGAGAAACAGACACCCACTAGTCACATGTGTGCGAAGCATGTCGGTAGAACCAGTCTCATGAACGTTGTCATGTAATGTCCGTCTGGGCCGCTTCATCCAACAATACCGCCGAATCAAAGTAAGACGTTGCTGGTAAGCAGTATGACTATTATCGCTCACAACTCATTGTGTTCAACTCGTGCATATAACATCTACGCATAGACCTAGCTCGGATGCCACTGTTGGGGAACATAGCATGTAATTTAAAAAAATCCTACGATCACGCAAGATCTATCTAGGAGATGCATAGCAACGAGAGGGAGAGTGTGTCTACGTACCCTCGTAGACCAAAAGAGGAAGCGTTTATCAACGAGGTTGATGTAGTCGTACACCTTCACGATCCGTCCCGATCAAGTACCGAACATACGACACCTCCGCGTTCAGCACACGTTCAGCTCGATGATGTCCTCGCCTTCTTGATCCAGCAATAGGGGCGAAGTAGTAGACGAGTTCCGGCAGCACGACGACATGGTGACGGTGTTGGTGAAGAACAATCTCCGCAGGGCTTCGCCTAAGCACTATGAAAACTATGACGGAGGATAAACTAGAGGGGACGGGGTTGCCGGCACACGGCTTGGTGTTTCTTGATGTGTCGTGGGTGCTAGCCCTGCCCCTCTATTTATATGTTGAGCCTTGGGGTCGAAACTTGGAGTAAAAGCCTCCACAAAGTCCGTTTCACCCGAAAGGCAAGAGTCCTTCTCGGACTCTAGGGCCGACGCTTGTGGTGCCGGCGTCACGGACCTGCACACCGAGGACCACGGCATCTAGCCCTTGCACTCCGCAAAACTTCCTTTTGCGCTTTCCAAAAACCTTGTGGCCTTTCCCCTTTGGCCCAAATAAAGTGTTCTCGTACCCAAACATTTCGGCAAACATCTGGAACCCCTTACGGTGAATTCCGGAACCCTTCCGGAGACCAAACACTATTATCCCATATATCAATCTTTATCTCTGAACCATTCCGTAGTTCCTCGTCATGTCCGTGATCTCATCCGGGACTCCGAACAACATTTGGTCACTAACATACATAACTCATATAATACTATATCGTCAACGAACGTTTAAGCGTGCGGACCCTACGGGTTTGAGAACTACGCAGACATGATCGAGACACCTCTCTGGTCAATAAACAATAGTGGAACCTGGATGCCCATATTGGCTCCTACATATTCTACGAAGATCTTTATCGGTCGAACCGCATAACAACATACGTTGTTCCCTTTGTCATCGGTATGTTAGTTGCCCGAGATTCGATCGTCGGTATCCTCTTACCTAGTTCAATCTAGTTACCGGCAAGTCTCTTTACTCATTCCGTAATGCATCATCCCGTAACTAACTCATTAGTCACATTGCTTGCAAGGCTTTATATTGATGATTATTACCGAGAGGGCCCATAGATACTTCTCTGATACACGGAGTGACAAATCCTAATCTCGATCTATGCCAGCTCAACAAACACCATTGGAGACACCTGTAGAGCATCTTTATAATCACCCAGTTATGTTGTGACGTTTGATAGCACACTAAATGTTCCTCCGGTATTTGGGAGTTGCATAATCTCATAGTCAGAGGAACATGTACAAGTCATGAAGAAAGCAATAGCAATAAGCTAAACGATCATAGTGCTAAGCTAACGGATGGGTCTTGTCCATCACATCATTCTCCTAATGATGTGATCCCGTTCATCAAATGACAACACATGTCTATAGCTAGGAAACTTAACCATCTTTGATTAATGAGCTAGTCCAGTAGAGGCTTACTAGGGACGCGGTGTATTGTCTATGTATCCTCACATGTACCAATACCAACAATAATGATTTCCTTAGCACTCCAATTGCTCCTCTTACCAATACTGAATCTTGTGAAATCAATACTGCTTTGTTGAATCTTGTTATGAAAGATCAATTCGCCGGCCTTCCTAGTGAAGATGGCGCTACTCATCTGAATAGCTTCATAGATTTGTGTGATATGCAAAAGAAGAAAGATGTTGATAATGATATTGTTAAATTGAAGCTATTTCCCTTTTCGCTTAGAGACCGTGCTAAAGCTTGGTTTTCGTCTTTGCCTAAAAATAGTATTGATTCTTGGAACAAGTGCAAAGATGCTTTTATCTCTAAGTATTTTCCTCCCGCTAAGATTATCTCTCTTAGAAACGATATTTTGAATTTTAAGCAACTTGATCATGAACATGTTGCACAAGCTTGGGACAGAATGAAATTAATGATACGTAATTGCCCAACTCATGGTTTGAACTTGTGGATGATTATACAAAAAAAATTATGCCGGATTGAATTTTGCTTCTAGAAATATTTTGGATTCGTCCGCGGGAGGCACTTTTATGGAAATCGCTTTAGGAGATGCTACTAAACTTCTAGATAATATTATGGTTAATTATTCTCAATGGCACACTGAAATATCTACTGATAAAAAAGTGCATGCGATAGAAGAAATTAATGTTTTGAATGAAAAGATGGATGAACTTATGAAATTAGTTGCTACTAAGAGTGTTTCTTTTGATCCTAATGATATCCCTTTGTCTACTTTGACTGAGAATAATAATGAATCTATGGATGTGAATTTTGTTGGTAGGAATAATTTTGGTAACAACGCGTATAGAGGGAACTTTAATCCTAGGCCTTATCCTAGTAATCCTTCTAATAATTATGGAAATTCCTACAACAACTCTTATGGAAATTTTAATAAGATGCCCTCTGAAATTGAGACTAGTGTTAAAGAGTTTATGAATTCACAAAAGAATCTTAATGCTTTGCTTGAAGAGAAATTGCTTAAACTTGATGAATTGGCTAGGAACGTTGATAGAATTTCTCTTGATGTTGATTCTTTAAAGCTTAGATCTATTCCTCCTAAGCATGATATCAATGAGTCTCTCAAAGCCATGATAATTTCCATTGATGAGTGCAAGGAAAGAACCGCTAGGATGCGTGCTACGAAAGATGCCTTTATTAAAGCGTGTTCCTCTAATCCCTATGAAAATAAAGATGAAGATCTAAAAGTTATTGATGTGTCCCCTATTAAATATTTGTTTTGCAATATGAATCTTGATAATGATGGGACTGAATATGATCCACCTTTACCTAGAAGGCGTTCCAAGAATTCGGAGTATTTAGATCTTGATGATGAAATTGATAAAAGTGGGATTAAAGAAAGCTAAACCCTAGATGTTGCTAAACCCACTATTTTGGATTTCAAGGAATTTAATTATGAAAGTTGCTCTTTAATTGATTATTCCTTGTTGCAATCCGTGCTAAATTCTCCTCATGCTTATAGTCAAAATAAAGCGTTTACTAAACATATCGTTGATGCCTTGATGCAATCTTATGAAGAAAAACTTGAGTTGGAAGTTTCTATCCCTAGAAAACTTTATGATGAGCGGGAACCAACTATTAAAATTAAGATTAAGGATCATGAATTTTATGCTTTATGTGATTTGGGTGCTAGTGTTTCCACTATTCCCAAAACTTTGTGTGATTTGTTAGATTTCCGTGATTTTGATGATTGCTCTCTAAACTTGCATCTTGCGGATTCCACTATTAAGAAACCTATGGGAAGAATTAATGATGTTCTTATTGTTGCAAATAGGAATTATGTGCCCGTAGATTTTATTGTTATTGACATAGATTGCAATCCTTCTTGTCCTATTATTCTTGGTAGACCTTTCCTTAGAATGATTGGTGCAATTATTGATATGAATGAAGAGAATATTAGATTCCAATTTCCATTAAAGAAAGGCATGGAACACTTCCCTAGGAAGAAAATTAAATTACCATATGAATCTATCATGAGAGCCACTTATGGATTGCCTACCAAAGATTTCAATACCTAGATCTATCCTTGCTTTTATGCCTAGCAAGGGGCGTTAAACGATAGCGCTTGTTGGGAGGCAACCCAATTTATTTTTAGTTTTTTTGATTTTTCTTCTGTTTAGGAATAAATAATCCATCTACCTTCTTTTTATATGTGGTTTTATGTTTTAATTAGTGTTTGTGACAAATTAAACCTATAGGATCTTCTTGGATGATAGTTATTTGATCTTGCTGTAATTTCAAGAAACTTTCTGTTCACGAAAACAATTGTTAAAAATCACCAGAACGTGATAAAATAGTGATTCCAATTGCTGCTGATCAATAAATAAATTTCCTAGGTCTTTATATTTTTTATTAATTTTTGGAGTTCCAGAAGTTTGCGTTAGTTACAGATTACTACAGACTGTTCTGTTTTTGACAGATTCTGTTTTTTGTGTGTTGTTTGCTTATTTTGATGAATCTATGGCTAGTAAAATAGTTTATAAACCATACAGAAGTTGGAATACAGTAGGTTTAACACAAATATAAATAAAGAATGACTTATTTACAGTACCTTGAAGTGGTCTTTTGTTTTCTTTCGCTAACGGAGCTCACGAGATTTCTGTTGAGTTTTGTGTTGTGAAGTTTTCAAGTTTTGGGTAAAATCTTTTGATGGATTATGGAACAAGGAGTGGCAAGAGCCTAAGCTTGGGGATGCCCATGGCACCCCCAAGATAATCCAAGGACACCAAAAAGTCAAAGCTTGGGGATGCCCCGGAAGGCATCCCCACTTTCGTTTACTTCCATCGGTAACTTTACTTGGAGCTATATTTTTATTCACCACATGATATGTGTTTTGCTTGGAGCGTCTTGTTTTATTTGAGTCTTTTATTTTTATTTTACCACAATCATCCTTGCTGTACACACCTTTTGAGAGAGCCATACATGATTTGGAATTTGATAGAATACTCTATGTGCTTCACTTATATCTTTTGAGCTATATAGTTTTGCTCTAGTGCTTCACTTATATCTTTTAGAGCACGGTGGTGGATTTGTTTTAAAGAAACTATTGGTCTCTCATGCTTCACTTAGATTATTTTGAGAGTCTTAAATAGCATGGTAATTTGCTTAATAATAAAAATATGCTTGGTATTCAAGATTTGTAAAACTTTCTTTTGACTGCGTTGAATACTAAGAAAAGTTTTATGCTTGATAATTGTTTTGAGATATGAAGATGGTGATATTAGAGTCATGCTAGTTGAGTAGTTGTGAATTTGAGAATTACTTGTGTTAAAGTTTGCGATTCCCGTAGCATGCACGTATGGTGAACCGTTATGTGATGAAGTCGGAGCATGATTTATTTATTGATTGTCTTCCTTATAAGTGGCGGTCGGGGACGAGCGATGGTCTTTTCCTACCAATCTATCCCCCTAGGAGCATGCGCGTAATACTTTGCTTTGATAACTTGTAGATTTTTGCAATAAGTATATGAGTTCTTTATGACTAATGTTGAGTCCATGGATTATACGCACTCTTTTCTTCCTTCCACCATTGCTAGCCTCTCTAGTACCACGCACCTTTTGCCGGTATCATACACCCACCATAAACCTTCCTCAAAACAGCCACCATACCTACCTAGCATGGCATTTCCATAGCCATTCCGAGATATATTGCCATGCAACTTTCCACCATTTCGTTTATTATGACACGCTCCATCATTGTCATAATGCTTAGCATGATCATGTAGTTGACATCGTATTTGTGGCAAAGCCACCGTTCATAATTCTTCCATACATGTCACTCTTGATTCATTGCATATCCCGGTAAACCGCCGGAGGCATTCATATAGAGTCATATTTTGTCCTAACTATCGAGTTGTAATTGTTGAGTTGTAAGAAAAATAAAAGTGTGATGATCATCATTTTTAGAGCATTGTCCCAAGTGAGGAAAGGATGATGGAGACTATGATTCCCCCACAAGTCGGGATGAGAATCCGGACGAAAAAAAAAGAGGCCATAAAAAAAGAGAAAAGGCCCAAATAAAAAAATGAGAGAAAAAGAGAGAAGGGACAATGCTACTATCCTTTTACCACACTTGTACTTCAAAGTAGCACCATGATCTTCATGATAGAGAGTCTCTCATTCTGTCACTTTCATATACTAGTGGGAATTTTTCATTATAGAACTTGGCTTGTATATTCCAATGATGGGCTTCCTCAAAATGCCCTAGGTCTTCGTGAGCAAGCGAGTTGGATGCACACCCACTTAGTTTATTTTGTTGAGCTTTCATATACTTATAGCTCTAGTGCATCCGTTGCATGGCAATCCCTACTCACTCACATTGATATCTATTGATGGGCATCTCCATAGCCCGTTGATACGCCTAGTTGATGTGAGACTATCTTCCCCTCTTTTTGTCTTCTCCACAACCACCATTCTATTTCACATATAGTGCTATGTCCATGGCTCACACTCATGTATTGCGTGAAGATTGAAAAAGTTTTGAGAATGTCAAAAGTATGAAACAATTGCTTGGCTTGTCATTAGGGTTGTGCATGATTTAAATAAATACTTTGTGTGGTTAAGATGGAGCATAGCCAGACTATATGATTTTGTAGGGATAACTTTCTTTGGCCATGTTATTTTGAGAAGACATAATTGCTTTGTTAGTATGCTTTAAGTATTATTATTTTTATGTCAATATGAACTTTTGTCTTGAATCTTTCGGATCTGAATATTCATACCAAAATTAAGAAGAATTACATTGAAATTATGCCAAGTAGCACTCCACATCAAAAAATCTTTTTTTATCATTTACCTACTCAAGGACGAGCAGGAATTAAGCTTGGGGATGCCTGATACGTCTCCAACGTATCTATAATTTTTTATTGCTCCATGCTATATTATCTACTGTTTTGGACTATATTGGGCTTTATTTTCCACTTTTATATTACTTTTGGGACTAACCTATTAACCGTAGGCCCAGCCCAGAATTGCTGTTTTTGCCTATTTCGGTGTTTCGAAGAAACGGAATATCAAATGGAGTCCAAATGGAATGAAACCTTCGGGAACGTGATTTTCTCACCGAATATGTCCAGGAGACTTGGACCCCACGTCAAGAAAGGAGGGAAGCGGCCACGAGGGTGGAGGGCGCGCCCCCCTAGGGCGCGCCCCTGCCTCGTGGGCCCCCCTTTGCTCCACCGACGTACTCCTTCCTCCTATATATACCTACGTACCCCCAAATGATCAGATACGGAGCCAAAAACCTAATTCCACCGCCGCAACTTTCTATATCCATGAGATCCCATCTTGGGGCCTGTTCCGGAGCTCTGCCGGAAGGGGAATCCACCACGGAGGGCTTCTACATCAACACCATAGCCCCTCCGATGAAGTGTGAGTAGTTTACCTCAGACCTTCGGGTCCATAGTTTGTAGTTAGATGTCTTCTTCTCTCTTTTTGGATTTCAATACAATGTTCTCCCCCTCTCTCGTGGAGATATATTTGATGTAATCTTCTTTTTGAGGTGTGTTTGTTGAGACCTATGAATTGTGGGTTTATGATCAAGTCTATCTATGAACAATATTTGAATCTTCTCTGAATTCTTTTATGTATGATTGGTTATCTTTGCAAGTCTCTTCGAATTATCAGTTTGGTTTGGCCTACTAGATTGGTTTTTCTTGCAATGGGAGAAGTGCTTAGCTTTGGGTTCAATCTTGCGGTGTCCTTTCCCAGTGACAGTAGGGGCAGCAAGGCACGTATTGTATTGTTTCCATCGAGGATAACAAGATGGGATTTTATCATATTGCATGAATTTATCCCTCTACATCATGTCATCTTGCTTAAGGCGTTACTCTGTTTTCTTGAACTTAATACTCTAGATGCATGCTGGATAGCGGTCGATGAGTGGAGTAATAGTAGTAGATGCAGGCAGGAGTCGGTCTACTTGTCTCGGACGTGATGCCTATATACATGATCATACCTAGATATTCTCATAACTATGCTCAATTCTGTCAATTGCTCAATAGTAATTCGTTCACCCACCGTAAAATACTTATGCTCTTGAGAGAAGCCACTAGTGAAATCTACCCCCGGGTCTATCTTTATCATGTTAATCTCCCAACACTTTATTATTGCTTTGCTTTTTACTTTGCCTTTTATTTTACTTTGCATCTCTATACCAAAAATACCAAAAATATTATCTATCATCTCTATCAGATCTCACTCTCGTAAGTGACTGTGAAGGGATTGACAACCCCTAATCGCGTTGGTTGCGTGGAGCTATTTGTTTTGTGTAGGTACGAGGGACTCATGGCGTAGCCTCCTCTTTGGATTGATACCTTGGTTCTCAAAAACTGAGGGAAATACTTACTCTACTCTGCTGCATCACCCTTTCCTCTTCAAGGAAATCCAACGCAGTGCTCAAGAGGTAGCATAGCGCTTCTCTGCCACTCAAGATCTGCATCCGTGTGCGGCCAGCCAATGCCAGCGCATCACCCTCAACGGCTCTGACTGCCCAAACGCCGGCCCGAACTCGGTATCCACACATCACTCCCTTGTGCACTGTTCCGACGATGTTTGGATATCCTTTCACTGCTCTCTTAGCTTACACGCCTATGCAACTCTGACTTTAACTCTTATTTCTTCTGGAGATATCATCTGAAACAAGCAAAACCATATTTTTAGCGAAACATGACGGTGCTACGAGATCTGGTACACATCCTGCACACCCATATAACGTTGTAAGTATCTGTCCTCCGGTACAACAGCAAGGTCGATTCCTCTTATTTGATCAACCATTCGCCGTGTTAAAAATATAGAGGGGTATGCAAGGAGCACAGGGTCTACACATCCAAGCAAGTGGTAACACGGACTTGTACATGGAACATCCCAAGCGCAAGCAGAGCTGCAGTGAGTGTGTACAACAAGCTAGCGTAAGTCCCTCCATATCATTCGATTCGTACTGGCATGCGTGTATGATTTGTGTGCAGTGGCGGATCCACGAATTCAAGTTACCAGGGGTGAACATTTAACTTAAAAAAATACGAAGGCACTTGCACTCCGGAAATCAACATAACTTGAGAAAAGTGAAGCTACATGCACTTTGAAAACCAGCTCATGATCCAAAGTAGTTCAGATTATAAAACACTAAATGATGTAAGCACAAAAAAACATGAAATGCAACATGGTGTACAAGGACTACTAACATGGTCTGTACCTACTTGAATTATTCGTTCTTTGGCTAAAAATATCGAAGTGTAATTGCACCTATAACCAGTGCGCAAACTGTATATCAATATATCTATCCTGCACAAGTATGCCAATAGTTTCAAACAACACATTAGAAAAATATTTATGCTACATTGTCATGATACAGGGACTTTCTGGTAGATGTCCTCGACGTTTCCTCAAGCCATGAAAATGTACTATAATTTGCTTGTCATCAATGCCTGCAAAATCTCTATGTCTCTCTCAACATAGCAGATCATCATGAGACACTAAATCCTACAATGGGAGCTTGCAAAATGCTTGCATTAGATCCCTCATTAGACACTATATGTTCATCACCAGGAGCATGTAAAATGTTTGCATCAAATCCTTCATTAGCAGTCTATTCATTAGACACTTCAGGCTCAAGAACAACATGAGCTTGTATGTTTGCACCGGAAACTTGATTAGATACATCAGATCCAAATCGATTCAAGATTGATTGGGGAGTTATAAAATAAGCGAAATTGGTTTCATTTTCTCATAGATTCCCTACATACAAGCAGTTTTACAACACCATCAGGTTTAACTATTGGCCAGAAATTGAATAGTTGAATTAGATATAATCAAGGATGTGATGTACCTGCTCGTTGCGCATGCTGCTCTTGCAAGCTGTGACTGTCCGTTTGCGCAAGCTCGATGCCATGCCCGTGCTGCCGCCGCTGCCTCCCACGCAGGCTACACCCAGGGTTGGATCTTCATCTTCTTGTACCTTACATTCGCTTGAAGCCCGGTGACCGCCCTCCAACGAGGGCGCGTGGAAGTGTTTTGTCGGTCTGTCTAGCGGAGGCTAGGTTAGGAGAAAACCAGACTGGAGGCTGGAGCGAACGAATTGGGATTTTTCCTGATGTTGATCGATATGGGAGGAGCTCGTTTGGGCCGCGAGCCTGCTATAGGGCCTGCCTTGCACTTACGTTATTGGCCCATCCAAATTGAAATGTTTTTCTTCATTTTTTACATTGCTTGCTCGTGCGTTGGGACGAACAAAACTAGCCTGTGCCAACCCGGACGACTCAAACTAGGTGCACACTTTCCAGCCACCCAAGGCGGCCGCCCATACCAGTCCCTACGGTGGCGTCGCCCCTTTTTGCGTGTATGATTGGGTTAGTAAAAAATATTCCAGTGGCACTTTCGATTTACCCACAGAATGGTTGAATTGCTTGTTTCTATGAATTGAGTTCGCTAATAATATGAAGGATGCCCGTCTTTTCATCCCATTGTAGATTGCTTAGATCTCGATATGCCAAATGTAATCGCATGAAATATACAGTAAAAGCCAGTGTGATGTGTGTGGCTACAACTAGTCTGACTACCCGTCCTCATATAACATATCAAGGACGCACCATCTTACCAGATTAACCATTCGACTTACCAATGCAGTGTGGGAAGAAAGAAGTATTGGGACTGCGTATCCAAGCAATTGATGCCATGGACTCCTTTGTAGAACCTTGTAAGCGAAAAAGAAGATGCAGTGTGCCTGTACAAAGAGCTAGCGTAAGTTCAGTTACCTGCTTCTCGGAATTTTAGTTAGCCACTTATTGCAAAAGTGTTCAATTACGTTACTGATTACATAATGCCATAGCCTGTAAATCCTATAATAGACTGCGCATATCTATGTGTTTGATAGTTGCTGTTAAGAATTACCTGTTTGTCTGAACTTAAATAGCTACTTAAGCACGTAAATAGCTGGTCATATGTACTTCTTGGGTGCAGCAGAATTCATGTGTAATTTACGTTCTGATACCCTGCTTGTTGAAATGGTTTGATGTTATCACTTGTAGCACTAGTAATGTTTGCATTTTCATAGATAGACAACTATCAGGTTTATATGAGGGACACCGTCTTTTTAACTTATATATGTGTTGGAATCATTTTGCTTACATCAAAGAAATTTACAGATGTCTGTGTTGCTAGTAAACGGTACAACTTGTTACTTTAATACGTTGCCAAGAACTTGTTAGTTTTACTAGTTCATGTGTAATTAAATACGTTGCCAAAACTGGTTAGTTTTACTAGTTTGATGTTAGTTTCTTATGGCTCTTGCAACACTTTATTTATGATTGCTAACATTCAAGTTTGCAGGATCCAACTAAAACTCTGTTGGCACAACAGGTATGTTTTCAGTAACTTCCTTGTTTACCTGGTTTGCTGCTATAACTTGTTGTTGTAGTCATCTTACCAACTTCAAGTTTTCAGGATCCAATTGGAAGTCCAACTGCAAAACAGGTACATTTTGAAAAATATATTTGTGTAACAGGTTTGCTGCTGTAACTTGTTGCTCTAATCAAGTTACTGGCTACTCAACTTTCGAGGATCCAAGAGAAACTCCAATGCCACAACAGGTTCCTTTTGCAAAACTTGTTTCTTTAACTGCTTTGCTGCTGCAACCGGTTGCTCTAATCACGTTAGTGGCTACTCAACTTTTCAGGATCCAAGAGAAACTCCAATGCCACAACAGGTACCTTTTGCAAAACTTGTTTGTTTAACTACTTTGCTGTTGCAACCGGTTACAATGATGTCAATAACTACTTTTAAGGATCCAATTGAAACTCTTTAATTCCTTGTTTGTTTAACTGGTTTGCTGTTATAATTCCCAGTTGAGATGTTATGCTAACTTCAACTTTTTGGAATCCAATCGGAACTTTAATGGCAAAACAGGTTAGCCCAAGATCAAAGAGCGAGGTCCCCATGTACGTTGTATCATCCCACAGTAGTGGCACCGGCCCAATCATGCATCATGAATTGCCAACTGCTGATGCTATAGAGGCTAAACTATTGGTAGAAACAGATTCTGCTTCTCCACTTAGAGATGAAGTTGACATGTTAAGGAAGTAAACAACACAATCACAAGCAGTACTCAAGACAACCATTAAATATTTGGTGGACTTTGAAACGAAGCAAGCTGAGACTGACCTCATTGTTAAGATCCTGAAGGAAAAAGGAAATTAAATGCCCACTTGGTAAATCATAGGTGAAATGTTCTTTCCATTGTTGAATAACCTTTGTGTTGTTTGTTCATGTAATCAATGGAACCATTTGTTTTAGAGATCACGTAATGATTTTTTTTGTTTTTGGTTTGTAATTTTCTAGCACAAGTCTGTATTAATTGATAAGACTCTGAGACATTTCATTTTGATTGTTGTGCCAGACCTACAAATATGCCAATCGGGCTGAATGTGCATTCAGCAATAATAGTAGTATAGATCACTACAAAAGAAATACACTTCCGTGATGATACGTGTTTGTCACAGTAGGTCGCGTTTTTTGTCCTGCATGTACATCCATGACAAATTTATGACAGAATCAAGATAGTCATACCTGTGATGTCGTAGAAGTGTTCCATGACATTACCAAAATTATCATCACGGAAGTGTCCACTTCCATGACGATAAATCGCGTGTCACAGAACTGCTTTCGTCAAGGGTGACCGACACGTGGCATCCACCGTAACGGAATGCCGTTAAGCTATCGGGTCGGGTTTTGGATCCGATAACCCGTTAACAGCCCCGACCAATGGGGATTTTCCACGTGTAAAATCATCATTGGCTGGAGGAAACACGTGTCGGCTCATCGTTGGGACAAATGTCATCCGCTCATTGGACCGAAGGCGCCTATGATACGGCGACATGTGGCACGGCCCAACAAAGGCCCATTCCTGTGAAAAGGCCGGCCCGTTTGACTTGGTCAAAAGGTGGTGGGCCGGCCCACGGAAAGCCTGTTAACGGCCTGTTCGCATATAGCCCATTTACAGCCCGCTAACCCAGGGCCCGTTACTCCCTGTCCGAATTAGGCCTAGTAGCGTCATCTGGGCCGTCCAATATGATTCAACCTGTTTTAACTTCCGGCCCGTGTGTGGCCCATGACTTCTTTCGGCCCATATGAGGACCTTCGTAACTCTTGGCCCATTAAGGGCCCGTGGTGAAACTGGCCCATAATGAACAGTGTATCACTTTATACCCATTAACGGCCCGTTATTCCATTGGCCGTTTCATTAAGTTATCTTCGGCCTTCTCGGGGCCCATTGATTCTTGGGCTCATTTGCAAGATTCGATTACATACAAGATGTTACTATCATTTTTTCGCTTAGGGCCAAATTCAGCCCGTCGTTCTGATCGGCGGTTTGCGGACCGTTAATACGTTAATGCGTTTTCATGTAAAAAAACTCGTTGGGCTGTTTTCATAGAGTTATCAACACGGCCTATTAACGGCCCGTTATGGTCCACGAATAGTACGACCCATGATTGGCGAAATGATGATACGCCCCGTAGAAGGCCCATGGATCCTACGGCCCGTATGAGGCCCATGGATAGTACGGCCCGTAGAAGGCCCATGGACCCTACGGCTGGTAGAAGGCCCATTGATCCCTAAGGCCCGTATAGAAGGCCGATGGATCCTACGGCCCGTATAGAAGGCCAATGCTCCTACGGCCGAACAAAGGCCCATGGATCATACGGCCTGCAGGAGGCCCATGGTTACAACAGTCCGTGTGTTGCCATGATTATTTTGGCCTAGTTACCAAAAATAGGCTATTGTGGCCACTAGAAAAACACAGAAAAAGAACTGCAGTGACTACAAGCAAACAACTGAACAAGACAATAAGGAAATAAATAAGAAAGCAATTAAGGCTAGCCTATTACCGCTATTACACATATTACATCCACTGGGCATCAAAGTTCGCCACCAGTGCAAATATAGGGAACAAAGCAACATATTACATACACTTGGCCGTCAAAATTGGCCACCAGTGCAAATAAACGCGGCAGCAAAACAAGAGCATAATGAAACAACTTCGGAAGAGCTCAAGAAACGTTATCTCGGTATCCACCATGCGGCAATAAGCTTAGCAAGCTGATTAGCTTTGTCCTGTTTGGCGCTAAAATCCTCCAACGCTTGCTGTTGCACCAGAAAGTATGCATCTGAATGCTCCAGGGACTTCTGCAGTCCTTCCGCTTCTTGTCGCAGCACAGTTGATCGATGTCTTTCAGCTTGTAGTTGAGACTCAAGAAACCGAATTGATTCAGACAGTGAGTTCGAATAGCTTGTGCATGCGGTAGTGGCTAGTAACTCGAACACTAAACCAAGACAGGACTTTGGGGTTGTCTCGCTGTCTTCAAGATAGTCATCCTTAGTTGTTTTATCAGCTTTGTTGGAGACCAACAAGGATATGCCACTATCCTGAACCTTATCTGCATTACTTCCTTTACCATTGCTTAATAAGGCACTCTTCCCCAATATTCTGTCAGCATTCTAAAAGAAGAAACAAGCAGACAAATAACAAGTTTAGCATGTACTAGTATATGAAACTCATTTCGGTGAACCAGTTCATTAGTAAGGTGGACAGGATTAAACTACCAAGTCTTCTATTGCCAAGTACTAGTACATAATAAAAGCATCATAGAAACATATATCTATGTCCTATGGTCACTGCATTGTCTTGCCAAATCAAAATAGAGACACGGTTCAAATCATTTCAGTTCAAGACAAAGCAGCAGTGAAAGAATACAAAGCGTGGGAAACTACACGGCACAACAAGATTTCAGATGGGTACCACGGGTCTACATGTACAACAACACTATTGGCTCCGTTGTAATGCTAGTAATGTGCATGATATGAAAGTCAACTGCATACACAATTGAAATTGAAATCAAAAGAGCTATTGATAAGAGAAGACCTGTTAAAGAAACATGCGTGAACATACCTGTCGTGCCATTGGAGTTTCGATTGGATCCTTCAATTTAAAAATAAGTTTGTATGAGTAAATACAATGATATAAGAGCAAAGCAATCATAGTTAAAAAAGGCGCGCCTAAGCAAGCGCTTAAGCACGCCTAGGCTCTAGGCGTTGGCAAAACGCATTGCGCATAACTACGCTTAATCTGTGCATAACTTCACATAAGCATGCGCTTTGGTCAGTAAAGTGCAAGGCGGTGGGAAAACGCACAATTAATGCCTAGCGCTTTTTTGAACTATGATAGCAATGGAATCTTAAATTAGAACAGTTGTTCTTCAGGTTTAGGCACTTGTTCTACATGAGCAGAGTACAAGAAGACGCAAGAATATAATACTTAAAATAGAAAATGAGCTTATAGACCTTACCACATTCTTGGTTCGGGACCAAGATCTGAACAAAGCGTTCCCGATCATCGTCCGATAAATGTGTCTCGGGAGACGTAAGGGAATTTGATGAGTTTCTTTGCCGGTGAAGTACGTTTTCTTGTGTAATTCGACATCGCCACCAAGCATTCTTGAAGATAGCAGAGTTATTAGCACAGGTTACCTCATCCTGAATTTCCAAATGGGTCCTTCTCTATAGAGAAAAATGGGAAAATTTGTTGTATTATAACCATCATGGAGGTAGGATGTATGGGACGAAGCAAAGTAATTGCCATGAATAACATTACTTACATATAACTCCTGGACAAACACCTGCAACTGATATTTTCCTTCATCTTCAGTATAATATTTCCAAGATGGGAAGATACACACATACGTTTTAACAACATCAAATGCGATAGATGCTAAACTACGACTGGCTGGTTGTGCTTCCTCCACGGGAATAGGCGTACTAACTGGTGGAGCTGGGGTTCACCGTGATAGTACTGGCCCTTTGGGCACTGGAGTTGTCTTACTAACTGCTCTTGTTTGGGAGCTCTGTGGTGGAGATGGTGCTGTGTCAACAGGAACTGGGTTACTATCGGCTGGGGTTGGGTTAGATTGGGTGAAGCTGGTTCTCTATCCATCGTAGTAGGGGTACAATCTGCGAGAGTTTGGGTTATGTGTGGTAGGGCTGGTTCTTGTGCATGTACAACCGGGGTGCTATCTCCACCAATAGGTAGCACTGTTTTATTTGAAGACCGTGTTTTTATTCCGCTAGATACTGGCATCACCCGCTCCAATTCAAATGGCTGATAAACAGGAAACATAGTTGAATGTACAGACATTGTATGAGAGATAGATGCAATAGATAGTGTGGAAAAAAGAGGGCATGAAATAGTTGACATGTATATTGTTTAACTAAAACGAATAGCATGACATAATTTCACATATATGATGTCTATCTAAACTGGATAGCATAGCATAACATAATTCAAAGATATGATGAATAACAAAACATGATCGCATGACATAATTCACCTACATGTTATCTAAGTAATCAGGATAGCATCATTTAATTCACATATGTGATTTATATGCTAAACAGAGGGCATTCGATATGATGTCTGAACTAAGAACATGGTGTTGAATATTGTGTATATGATGTCTAAACTATGCAATGCAAGACACCGTATGCATGATATGAGAAGTATAACCATGCCAAGTTAGAGCATACACCTTAGTAGGGGACTAGGACTGGTCATCTGTCTCTAAATCCATCTCTGAGGAGCTATCGGGTCCCAACAAGAGATCTGCTTCGACAGGTAGCACTGTCTGCTCTGAAGGCCTTGTTTTCACTCCAGATTTTTCCATCTCCCACCCAAATGGCTGATTCACAGGAAGAGTAGTTTAATGTACAATCATTGTCGACAAATGGAAATGTAATGAAGAAAAGGATGGGCAAGATATCATTCAAATATATGATGCCTGGTTAAACAGGATGGCATTGCACATTTCACATATATTATGGCTGGCTAAAAGACATGAGACTGCATAATTCCCATATATGATATAGAAACTAAACAGGTGGCATTACGTAACATGTCTAAACTAAGCGGATGACATATATGATGTCAAAAGTAGGCATGCAAGGCAACATATGCATGATATGACTAACATCATCATGCCAAGGTAGAGCAAACACCTTGGGGGTAAATAGGAGTGGTCGTGGCGTCAGAATCCGCCTCGTAATGTATATCTTCCTCTGGATTACAATCTGGAGAGGGTGGGGAGGGTTTGCCATTGAACCCACCATGGAGCAATGTCTGCATGACATTGTATTGCCGCGCAAAACTCTTCTCTTTTTCTCTACATGTTCAACATGACTGTGTACAATATCTGACATGCATACGAATAATATGGTGAGATTATGTAAGGAGAGCGTGCAGAAATTTAGAGTGATGGTAACAACCAGTGGATGGATCCAAAAATAATGATAGCAGGCTGATGATTGCTTTAAATTAATATAAAGACATATGATGATTGCTTTACTATTAGTTTCCCACCCAAGATGAACAACATAGGCATACCCTAGGTGAACCAGATATTAGACAGACATACTATTCATTGCTGCCTCGATATGTGCCCCACAACTAATTTAGAACTCAAGTTTGAACATGAATTTGGACCTGAGTTGGGAGTCCAAGAGCTGAACAGGACGATAAAGTAGCAGTTAAGTTTAAGCAATGCATAACATAAGGTAAACAAAAGAGTGTGACCTCTCTTGTGGAGCCGTGTACTCCTCAGGTTCATCTGCTGAGTCGATGATGGTGATGCCGTTGTGGTGCGTGCCGGCGGCAGGGAAGGAGATCTGAGTCAGCGAAAGAAGGTCAGGAGTCGTGATGTCTGGTTTGGTGGATGCTTCTGTCGATGGAGAAGCTCAGGTGAGGTGGAAGACGTCGCGGCAGGAGCAAGACAAACCACACAAAGTTCCCTTCGACACGTACCTGTAACTGAAGTAATTCTGTAAGGGCTCATTTAGCTTGCATGATTCTTAAAACGCAGGGATAGGAAAAACACCGGAATAGGATAGGAAAATGCACATGGTAAACAGAGCATTTGTAAACATAGGATTTCTATCAACTTGGGTGTTTGGTTTACAGGAATTGAAAGAGCAGAGGAATGCAAAGAAACATGGCCAAAATAAAGAGAAACCATATGAAAGCGTGTACAGTTAGAATGTTATTCTAGCACTAATGCACTTGGTCTTATTTTCATGCATAGGATTTTGAAAAGTAGGTCCAGGTGGATGTTTTGCTTCATTCCTTTCAACAAAATGCATGAATAATTGAATAGTAGAGTGCCATTGGAAATTTCCCTATTGCTATGTTTTTCCGTTGAACCAAAATAGCCCTAATGGATCGGCGTGAATGTATAGTAATAAGTGACGCAACAAGTGTACAACCTCTTTGCTGTAGCCGTGTCGACCTCAACATCATTGGGTTGGTCATTTGAAGCTTGAGGCAGAGGTGGCTGTCGAAGGTGTGGAGGAAGATCTGAGGAATCAGAGACGGCGCCTGTGGCATCGCTCTATTGTGATGGATCGATTACGTCGTTGGAGCAGCTCCGGTGAGCCATAAGACGCCAAGGCTGAAGCAAGACAAGATGTACATCGTCAATCTCAAGTGGGATTCTAATAGCATCTCCAATAGATGATGAAAAATGGATGTAAAATTAACATCACCAAAAACCACCTGACTACAACAGATGAGGTAAAAACTGTTGACTCTGAACTTAACTGTTGAAACTGAAATTAACTGTGGAATCTGAATGCTACTGTCGAAACTGAACGCAATGGTAGCAGAGAGACACTTAACATGTAGTTTAGGGAGGGCCTGCAGTTCACCTTCAACCTGCACACCCCTGAGCCGCCTGCCACCACCGGCCGAACCGCCGGCCCCAGCGCCGCCTCGCCGCCCCGAAACAACTCGCCACCGCTGCCCCAGCCAGCCCTCTAGGCCCCCCGCCCCCCACCTTGAACCCTAAGATAGATAGATAGTGGGGTACCTCTCCGGTGAGCCCCCGTCCCTGCTGCGGGTGGTTCTTCCTTAACTCCGGCGAGCCCCCCCAATCCCTGAAAATTGACTGACCCAAAAGTCGATTCAGTCGACTGAAGTGTGGCTTAATCGAGCAGAGCAGCAAAGACGAGCGAGGGGAGAGAGCAGCAGCAGCAGCTGGGTGAGCGAGCGATCGAGCGAGAGCCGAGCAGCAGAAAGCAATGAAGCGAAGCGAGAGCCGGAGCAGCAGCAGCAGATCCGGCTGGTATGGACGCCGCCGCCGAAGGGGCCTCGCATTTGGGGAGAGCCGCCGTGGAGATGTCGCCCGCGGCGCCGGCTTCAAGGTAGCCGCTCCATGGCGGTGCAGGATGAAGCACCGTCGGCGCCGGGAGGTCGAGTTAAGGAGAAGGTGCGATGCGATGAGTGTACAACCTCTTTGGTGGCGCCGAGTAGGCCTTGGCTTCGTCCAAGGAGTCGGTGAGGATGTTGCGGTTCCGGTGGAGCAGGTTAAGGCGGTGCTGTGGGGATGGAGCAGCCGCGATAGACGAGGCGATCGTCGGAGCAGCTCCTTAGAGGTGGAGGATGGGGCGGCTGAACCGGCGAGACGGCGAGATGGACGACGGATCCTCATCCGGGGAGGTGGACGAGGGACGTCGAGCTGTTGCGGTGGACGATGTCGTCGGGGAAGAGCCTTCGGCTGGGCAGCGTTGACGTGGCGGATGAAGGAGGGTGGGTTTTCGCGGCTGGAGCGGAGAGGTTATGGCGGCCTGGGATTTCGAATGGCGAAAAGGGGGCGATGGGAGGGGGTGAAGCATGACTTAGGGACGCGCTTGTCCAAAATGTAGGGTGTGTTACATAACTACCCCCCACCAATTTGAACTAGCGGCCCTTTCGGCTCAGGGTTAGAAGGGGGATTTCGCGTGTCGGGATTTGGCAGCTGGAGGGAGTTTTCGCGCGCGTTGTAATTTCGGGATAGCAAGGCACGGGTTGTGAAGGCGCCAGTTTTGGGAGCACGATATCTGAAATTTCGGGATATAACAAGACGCGGGTTGAATTTTAGGGACAAGCCTAACGTGTAGTAATATTGTACTTGTACGTACCAAATCAATTCGCACTTCCCTCAACCAAAAAGGAAACGAAAAAAATAAAACTATTCGCACCACACAAAGAGATAGTCTTGCCCCATTATACTATACAAATGCTATTCAAAGCTACTCCCTCCTTCCATCTATATAGGGCCTAATGCGTTTTTCGATGCTAACTTTGACCAATATTAGAGCAATGATATATGACATGCAACTTACACAAAGAACACCGTTAACTTCGTCTGTGAAAGGTTCTTTCAATGGTATAATTTTCACATTGTGCATGTCATGTACTATTAATCTTGTCAATAGTCAAAGGCGGTCTTAAAAATCTCATTACGCCCTATATAGATGGAAGGAGGGAGTATGAATCCATGTTATGTCCGATTAATTTTTTTCGCTTTGCTGTATAATGCATGTAACCTACTCATACCAACATTTTAGTGCATTCCAAATGTCTATACTACCGCTGCAATTCGAACTAAATTTGAATTCGTTTCTCTATTTCAATAAGAATCTACAATCATGATTGTTGCCAACTTCAACCATCATTCATGTATTACCTTAATAACACACCACATGATTACTATAGAGATAGATATGAACTATGTCTACTACATGAACTCGAATTCTATTTTTTGAATACACTTGATGTTGATTCCAGATAATAGTACATTTGATGTACTAACTATATATTCATAATCTAAACCATGTTTCATACGTACACCGTGTTTATCACACAAAGTATAGTGCCCCGCCCCCTACATTATGACAAGTATTTAGACCTGAGTTGCAAAAGCCACACATTAGCCCAAATTATAGTCAATGTTGTACATTATGATATCTTCTTCAAGTATCTGTATCCACCTTTTAATAATGAATTATGATCTTTGTTCGTCTTTTACACCTTCACGATCCTCTTCTATTTGTAGCTAGCTAGCGCTAACTTTCTATCGTGCATGCACACGCCCGCCCCCCTCACACACCCTTAGCGCCCCTCCATCGCAAGACGCTCATTATTCCTCTTTAGGTCGTCCACCAGCGGTGTGTGTAGGCCCCCGGCTCCTTCTTTCTGGCACACACCGGTCGATATACCTCTCTAGCCAAGTGTGCCTACAACAAACACATATATACTTCCCCTCTTCTCTTCTCACCGTCCATGCCCCCATATGTCCAATACGATTCCACACAGGTGCACACTCCCGCCCCTCTTTTCATTAGTCACATGCTCGCACACTCCTCCCCCCTCGACATGGTAGGCCTCTCGCACCACCTCCTAGCCACACTCTCTCCCCCTGTCTGCCTCTCCGGACCTTATTTGCTTCTAACACATGCATGCGTGTATATGAACTGATCTCCCTACATATAGCCAGGCCGACTATAATTCATTTCCACCAAACACCGATACACTTACCTCGTTAGTTATGTCTCTCCTTTTCTCGGACACACGGCGGTTGATCTTCCTATGTAGTTACGCATGCTTACCACAACCATATCTTATCCCCTCATCATCCTTGAATACCTCCCGACCCGTCTCTCACACACACGTGCATAGACAGACAGACATCCCCCGCCCTCTCTTATTGATATTGCACTCATACCCTCCGTTTGTATAGCAGTCCTCTCCCACCATTTGTGAGACGCCACTCCACCACCAACCCTCCGACGCTCTACCTTTGTCTTTTTCCCAACCTTATTCCTCCGCTACACATATCCATGGATGTCGATCGATCTCCCTCAATACATAGCTAGGTTTCTCTCCTTCCCCAGACATATAATAGTCGACCGGCCTCTACCCCCCCACACACACCGATAGTCGAACGTTGTAGGTAGGTATCCATGCCACGGAGAAGAACTACACCTCTGCCCTCTTAAATTCCAGTAGGCCAGCCGCCCTGTATCTTTCACATGGGCAAACACAAATTCGATGGCACTCTTTATCGATCGCGCAACCACACACTTCATCCCTGTTTTCAACTATATCGATATCTCACGTCCATGACTCCGTTTCACACACATTGCATATGTTACATTTTTCTGATTGAGATATCATCAACACATTGCCTCTGTTTCGCACAAACCATCTCTCTCACACCCACCCACGTACGTATCTGCACCTAAAGAAGAAGTGCACGCAGGACGCACGTACTCACGTCTTGTTCCCGGCCACACCCGCGCGGGTACACGGTGGAGTTCGTTTCTGTACGAAAAGGCAGCCCACGTGATAATTTGATGCGTGTAGCGGTTGTTTACTCGAAGGAGGGTCGGGTACCATGCCTAGAATATAAAATGATTGCCGTGGGGAAATGGAAAAATGGGTTTGTCTCTCGTGAGTCTCGTCACACAATCTCACACAAGGCCGCCGTGGCCTCTCTCTCTCTCAGCGTTGGTCAGTGATCCGGCCGCATCCTGTCCGCCGGCGGAAAGGGAGGATGTGCATCGTCTCTCCGTTCGACGGTGTTGAGGCAGCTCGTCCTGATCTGCGGTACCCGCCGTTCTCTTTGACCAAGCTCCGGTGCGGTAGGGCCTTCGCCACTTGCTCGCTGCCGCAGTATGGGCAGATCCCGGCCGGCGGCGCCCTCCTAGTAACATCCCGACGAACCTCAGGTACAACTTCCTCCGGCCTTGCTCCACTGCCCATCTTCCCATGTTGCTGCATGTGGATCTTCTTTAGTTGTTTGCTTAAATCGTATCTCTGCCGGCGTACTTTCCATCTTGCAATCTCGTCCTCAGACCATTTTCGATAAACCACCATGTGCTATCTTTCCCTTTTTACATGGAACATGCTTCTTTTTTGTCGGTGTATGTGTCTTCAACTCGTGTTATCAGGCGGTAATTGTTTCCTTTCGACCTCCTTTTGCAAACAGGGCTATCCATTTTCACCTCATTGCTATTGCGACCTTTTGGTGAACTGCAGAAATCACTTTTCTGAAGAGTGTTTTGTGCAGTTCCGCCAAAATGTCACACGGGCAACGTTTTTACATTTTTGTGGGACTTTGGAAAGGGAGATTGGTTTTGCTATCCTCCTCATCCAACTCTGTGCCTAATCTTCTCCGACAAGAAGTTAGTCCTAAAGAGAGATCGTAGAGGTGATCGGCTTCTATTTATGTGTGTTATGTTTCATCATCTAGTTCCACTATTATTGTAATCACACTGACTGGATATCTTTGCAAACAGGGATGGTCCGCCCGATTTTAGTGAGCTGCACAAAATGATCGGATTGTGGTATCCTTCATACACCTCTTTTTTGGCTACAGAGCTGGGTGAAACTAGCTGCCAAGCAATGAACACTATGCCAAAGAAATGGAGCCATGCCTACGAACAGCATCGATCAATTATATATTTTTCTTTATTTGTACACCTTCTCACAACTTTGTCTTCAGTTGTGATGTGAATATTGGCGCTGATCTGCGAACCATTGAGATGCATTAGCCATGGTAGTTTCATTTGTATTTGATGGAATTTTGTAACGAGATAATCTCGAGGCAAGACACATGAATCCTAAGTTCAAACCTTTTTTTTCCTACGGGAACCAGAGTTGAAACCTTCATAGCATCACAGTACAATTTCATCAAAATTATGCGTACATATAAACAAATCAGGAAGGATTGATAGCAATGCCAGAAACAATTCAACTTCATTTTGCTGACATGTTGGACATCCTTCATCCGGCTCCACCTGCCATGCAGCAATATTGAGTGCACAACACAACTTCAGGGAAAGATTCACCCCGTCGTCACAGCCGCAGTAGTAATTACTAGTGAGCGGTCAAATCACAGAGCCCCACCTTCGCCCAAGAAGTTGCTCGGACGAAGCAACCATCATTTCTCTGTTCCTTGAATACATTTGGTACTCCCATATTCCCACAGTAAAGTTGCTCGGGCGAATCAACCATCACTATATCCGCCACGTGTGATGACCACAGAGCTATCCATTCAGATTGCATGTTAAAAAAATAAAGGTCGATAACTAATGCGCAAACTTAAAAAACTAATGCGCACTTCGGCCAACGCGCCAGATCGCATTTTGCACGAGAAATTACACACCATGTTTCGTTGACATGTGGTCCCGTTCCAACATATCAGTGAGACGACGGCGAGTAGTAGGAGTATTTCCGAACTGACGTGTAGGCCAGGGCGCCCCTTCATGAACCGTGGCAAACTGGCAACCGTCCACCGACGCTTCGCCTTTCCCTCTCGATTTGGAACTGATGTCGCACGCTCTTCCTCTCCCTCCTCCATTTTCCTTCAGCCCTTCACGCTTCCTTCTGCCATTGTTCTATCATCTTCTCCATGGAGGGAACATGACGGAAACGACCCCGTTATTCTTGCCCCGATCTGAAAGATGACGTGGTCGAGGAACTCATTGATTGGTGCGACGTCATCACCTCGGCTAGCATGGAAGGTTCGTTCAAGCCCATTCTTGACTCAACTAATAACATCATTACAAGGAACCCAAGAGTCAAGGAACGGTTTGATCTCCCCTATCTTCTTCGCCGTGACCCTGATGACCGGCGCCGTCACGATGGAGGCCTCGCCCTGTGCAAGTTGATGCCGCTTGATAATGATACATATGATGTTAAGATGCCATCACTTGAGGGCAAGGCCTGGGCAGGCGCAAATGGAGATTGGGTTGTTTACATTGGGTCCAACTGCGAGTGGGAACTTGTGAATGTGTACACTCGTGACCGGGTTCCACTTCCAAAAATCTCAGCAGATCGCCGGAGGTTGAGCACACGGTATTGTACGACGCTCAAATACAATCATGGTGACTGTCTTCTCACGGAAGATAGCAATTTCTCGAGTTCCCACCCGCTTGGAATTACAACAACTATGAAGTTGTTGCTATCTTCGACAAGCTTGTTGCCGTCGTTGCTGGTTTGACTTGATGGACATTGCTAAAAAATCAGTTTCTGTACACGGATGAGTACTGTGATGCAATTGAATACGAGGGCCTTGTGTTTGCTGCCACCACTCGTGGCACTGTTTTTGCATGGAACCGTTATGATTTTGGTACGTTTGTCTTCCACCGTAATTATAATTGTTTCATCCACATGCATGCGGGTTAGCAAGTTTCCCTTTACTAATTAACCTTCTTCTTGTGTTTCCAAGGTCCTGTGAAAATTCCACCACCTATACTTGAAAATTTTTATAACCAAGGGGGAGATGACGATGGTGATGATCACGAGCATGAGGACGAGCAGCGCCCATATACTAGTTGGCGCCTGGCAACTAATTCCGATGGATCACCTCTTCTCGTGTGTATACAGCCCACTGATGATGTTACTGCTAAGGAAGCAGGTGTAGTCTCCCATGGTCGCACTCTCCGGACCTATTCCAACACCCGTTGCATGGTATTCGGGATGGATACTAGTGTGCTAGCGCCAACACTTTCCCCCTGGTACAGAATTGATAGTCTTGGAGAAAACTCGCTCTTCCTTGGACAAAACTATCCAATGATGGTGAAAGGCGATCCAACTGCTGTTGACACAATGTTACTAGCACCATTTATGAGAAGCAACTGTGTCTATACCTCGGACATTAGCGTGGTTCCTTACCCTGGTACTGATATAGTAGGCCACTTCAGCCTAGATGATCAGTCCTGCGATGGTCTCGAGATCGACAATAGATGCCCCGCCCCGCAGAATCACTTGTGGTTCAAAGCAAGCGTTTCAACGCCGAGGAATGGTTGAGTTGAAGTTCATTTCATTGCTTGTTATTTGTTGTGTGGTGAAAACTTTAGTATTTATAATGTATCCTCGTTGTCGATGTGGGTTGATGACCTGTTGTATGTAATAAAATGATATGCCTGTGATAAACTTACTAAATTTATGAATGGCTTTCGAGTTGCTTCTGTGAGTGAGTGGTGCGACGAGGCAAAAAAATATTTTCCGAATACATAATTGTACGTGCATTGCAATAGTTTATTGGATGAGGCCAATCATCAACAATAGTAGTACACTATTTGCACTAGCTTCACATGCTTCGCACGTCGTGCGGGTGTTTTTACTGTAGCCATATTGTACTACGTAACCAACACCTCGAATCCTCGATACTAGTAGTACTATATAGTAAGTAGTAGTAGGACTAGTAGGGTGGCATGGGCCAGAACAAGCATTCACGTCGTGAGTGCGGCACGCCGCCACCAGACGACTTCCATCTGACACCATATTTCTTGGAGTCCATGCTAGAGCAATCTCTTCAACCTCATCGTTTCTCTAACTCAGCCATCGCGCGGCGGGCGAGGTGGCGGTTTGCCGATAGTCGGTTTCCTCAACTGCGGTCCCACTTGTAAGGCCAACTCCAACGCTCTATCAATATATGGATGTACTCTTCTTTCCAATACAAAAACTTGCATCCATTCTACTCCCTCCGTTCTACTACCTCCGTCCTAGTTTATAGGTCCCCTTTGTAGTTTGTGTCAAATTTTGACTAAATATTTAACTAACAAAATGTTAATGCATGTCAAGAAAAAATATCTCATTGGATTCGTATTTGAACATACTTTTCAAAAATATAATGTTTGATGACATGCGTAAACATTTTGTTAGTTTAATCTATGGTCAAAATTTGGCACGAAATATAATGGGGACCAATAAACCCGGACGGAGGTAGTATTTGTCAAAATATATATGTATCTAGACATGTTTTAGTATATAGGCACATTCATTTTTGGACAAATGGAAGTCAAGTATTTTGGAACGGAGGTAGTACACAATAATTTTTTTAAGTTAGCACAACTAGTCTAATCCGAGAGCACAACCGAAGATTTGGTCGGGTTCTTCCTCCTTTTGCCGACACGTGAGACATGCAACATCCAGGTCGTGTCATGAAAGAAAATAGAGTGGTAGTTGATAAGTTGAAGCCACGAGATGTGCATCTTGGGTTAAACTGTAAATACAATCTTACTACTCTTGAGTAACTACAAAAGCGGCCACCGAAGATCTTTCTTGGATTTGTTTTTCATCACCAAAGACGCCGAGGTGAAAGATGTGCAGGTTCAGTGGGTCCTCTTGCATTTTCACTGACATGTGGGGCCGCATGTGAGCAAACAGAAGATGGGCTCCGCGCGTCCGCTGGCTGGCTGAGAAGAGGGATAGAGGAGTGCTGAGCACGGACTGCAGGAAATTTGTTCTACGTAACCAGCACCTTGATATTCGCGTGTGGTTGTTTCTAGAATAAAAAAAGGAGGTACCTCTACTTATGTTACTCACACTACGCCTAGCCTAAGGTTAGTAGGTGTCCTTGCGCTTGGCTCTTCGCCTCTTCCGGAAGTCGATGGTTCTCAATGAGTGATTCTCGCAACTCGACACCAAATGAACTGCTGCACGTCCACCGCTTGTGAGCAAAAGTTTCTCCTCATGCTGCGAGCCACCGCGCACGCGTTGGCGAGGGAGAAGGCGTAATCAAGCTTCTCGTCGTTCTGCGAGTTGACAGGACACATCAAAGTTATTTACTAGTAGTACGTACTCTCTCCAAAAAAGGGCTGACCATGTCATTGCTACCATCCCGTGCTCCGTCGTTGAGTACGTGCACTATTCACGTGCCATCGAGGAGAAAAAAAATATTGCGTAGGTGCCATCGAAGTGCACGACTCACTTACGGAAAAGGGTTTCCCCCCGCTTTCCCCAAGACGACTCACTTACGCACCGCTTATCCGATTATCTCAATTTTCTTGCATGACACGTGCACCTTGATGCTAGATGTCTCGCGTGTTGGGAAAAGGATGAACAAAGCTCACGAAAAGAAAAGAGTTGAAGAGCATAGATTCCCGACGACCGAGGAGGAGCAAGGAACCTCGCGGTGGAGCGCCTGCAAGGAACCTTGCGCTTTTCCCTTGTTTTTGCCGTCGCCCACCTATAAACAACTAAAAGAACATGAACTTTTGCTAACCACTAGAAACGGTACATCGGGATGCTAAGTTGAAGATGTTTTATACTCCCTCCGTTCCCAAATATAGGTCTTTTTAGATATTTCAATAAGGGACTACATACGAAACAAAATGAGTGAATCTACACTCTAAAATATGTACACAAGCGAACACACTAACTCCATCCGATCCAACTCATGCACATATGGGCACAACATGGAGCACACAACGCACGTACACAAGACGTGCATGCACACACGCTCGGCCACAGAATGCACGTGAATAACACATGCATGCGCACACACTCGGCTGCATGGAGGCGTGCACCATCCGCGGCGACGTTTGGTTCGTCGTGCTATGGCGAAGCTCACACGCAACGGCGCATACGCATCTCTTGCAGCACCTCTTTGCCGTCGTTGCTCAACTACTAGTCGGAGACGAAGAAGACCGCAGCCTCAGCCTTAGAGCTAGCACCGATGGAAAAACACGCACGCTGCACGCACACGAGCACATACGGAGTGCCCACGATGTGGTGGTGGTGCGTCCCCAGTCACCTCTACTCCTTCTGCGCATGTTGTCTATCAAGGCAGCTGCATGCTAATGATGATGTGGGTGAGATCTTCTAGGACTCAGATGATGACGAGGAAAATTATGAGACACAAGGTGACGTACACCATCAAGGTCCACGGTTAAGGGGGTGCTAGCAAGTGCTTAGATGTGCTTACAACAAGTACAATAGAGCTGAGTCAGCGGGCTATAAGGAATAAATAGTACAGTATATTTCTGCTTAGTTGGAGGAAAGAGAAGAGGAGAGAGAAGGTAAGCGGGCTCTTCGTAAAGAGCGAGCTCTAGCACGTGCTCCTAGGCACTTTGTAGTATATGTTGACTATAAGATGGGTTGTAGGCTTATAGCCAGCAGCTGGCTATACTATTAATGCTCTTTAGATGAGGTGCTAAGTGCATTAAATGGCTTAGTAACTCAAGTGTTCAATGCATAGGTGCTTAGTTTATTGGTGCCAAATCATATTTTATGCCTACGTGGCAGGCTTAGCAGCTATACATGGTGGAGCACTGGAGAGGCCAAGGCTGGTCATAGTGGGGAGTAACTTGTCTTGTAACATATTACTATGTTACTCTAAACATCTCTATAAACCGGAAAGGAGGGAGTAGTAACATACACTAGTGTCATATGCGAGTATGGGGCACATGATATTTCCCGTCCGGACCGATCCCAAGTTGGCTTCTCACCTTCTTGGACCAACAAAACCCTCCCCCCCCAAGCCTTCCCGCCTGGGCGCCACCTTGGTGAGCCTGCCGCTCCACATTGATGGCAAGTCAGGGCGACGCGACCTCTCACTGCTTCCGCCGTTGAAGCGGTGC
Source organism: Aegilops longissima (assembly GCA_021605205.1). Taxonomy (NCBI): domain Eukaryota; kingdom Viridiplantae; phylum Streptophyta; class Magnoliopsida; order Poales; family Poaceae; genus Aegilops; species Aegilops longissima. Next base: position 401,277,073 of record CM038681.1, read on the forward strand.
GCCGACCGAGGGCACCGCCTGCTGCACGCCCGGCATTTCAGACTACACAGTGGATAGTAACTTTTAGAGCAAGTACTACTATAATTAGATGACATAAGCAGGCTATAAGGATTTAAATATAGTATTTGTGCTTAGATGAAGGAGAGAGAAGAGAAGCGGATTGTAAACGTGTAGCCGGTTGTACTCCAACATACTCTACTTTGTGAGACAAAAGGTGGGGCCATTATTAATGATATTGTATTTATACTAAAGGGACTAATGGACGCCTTAATTACTCTGTTTTTTAGACAAACCTTGGTGGGGCTATTATTGACTTTTTTTGAGCTATTATTGACTTGGACGTGGGGTTTGGGGGCCAAAGGCCTACTATTATACTCCGACCTGACATGCTCTACCCTAGCCGCCGCTGGATCATATGGTTTCGCACCGTTCCAGATCTTAGCGCCGCCACGCAATTCTTCTCCAGCCCTCCTTCCGGCGTGCACCGCGAGAAGGGACAGCGAGTCCTCGAACCCGCTTTCGTGATCCTGTGACGGAGAGGGGCGATCAAGTTTTGGGAGCACACTCCTGTGATCGCTGCCACGACGACTTCCTCAACGACAGCCTTCTTCCCGACCTCGGTAACCTCTTCATCAACGACATGAGTGACAACATCAACCACATCGGTTCTGCTCCGCCGTACAAGATGTGATTCTGTCCTCCTGGTTTAGTCCGCATCATTACTTTGATGTTTGCAATTGTCGTCATGATCTATTTACTGCTGATTCGGATTAAATCTCATACTAAATTGCTCATATATTCAACAATCCAATCCAAAACCTGATCACGTGCAATTTACTCCGAGTTGTTTTGCTGCGCTTTTGAAGCCGCCTACTTTTAAGGGGGTGCAATATAAAAGGTGGCGCACACGAGCAGTATATTGGTTTCAGATCATGTGCTCCCTATGACGCCACTAAGGGTAAGCCTGAGGGCGATCTTAATCCTACACAGCAGGAAGCTTTTCAGAACATGGATACCCTCTTCAAAGCCGCCCTACTGAGTGTTCTTGACGATTCCATTGTGGATTCGTATATGTTGTTTGACAGCGGCAAAGATATGTGGGCTGCGCTCGAGGCCACGTTTGGGCCCTCGGGTGCCGGCAACGAGTTGTACGTCATGGAGCAATTCTGTGACTACAAGATGACTGATGAGAGCTTTGTTGTTCAGCAGACTCATGAGATACAGTCACTCTCTAAGGAACTTGATTACTTTAAGTGTGTGTTGCCGGACAAATTTGTTGCTGGGACCATCATTGCCAAGCTTCCACCTTCGTGGAACGATTTTGCTACTTCTCTGAAAAACAAGAGAAATAAGTTTTCTGTTTTGGATCTCATTAGCACTCTTGATTGTGAGGAGAAGGCGAGAGCAAAAGACACACGTGCTCGGGTCACCGAGGGAGCTTCTAGTGCCCACATGGTACACGAGAAGAACTTCCAGCCCAACCAGCCCCAAAACAACAAAAACAAATCTTAGGGGAAAGGGAAGTTTGATGCAAAGAACAAGCCATCACATTCTACCAACTTCAAGAAGAATTCTCATAATGGGAAGGGATACAAACCTCAATTTTGGTAGCACCGCACAAAATTTATATGGCTGCATCTACCTGCTGTCAGCTAACCTCATGGTGCTCCAGGTATTCCTACATTCGTAACTAGGTACAATGACCACCGCAAGATGAAATTAGCTTATTCGTACGTTGACTTGCTGAATGCAGTGCGGAATGATCCTGTCATGTCTGGAGGAGCAAACAAGCAGTGCAGCTAGATAGCTAGATAGCTGTGGAGTCATCTCTATTGCCTCATCTCTATTGCCTCATGTGTTTGCTGCAAATATGTCAGCATCAATTGCAAGATGAGGCAGCTAAATAGCTGTGGAGTTGCCAACATGCTCAAAGTGCTCGCAACATTGAGAAGAAACAAGCATGCCCAGGAAATTAATGCGTGCGCAGGTAGGCCCTTTGCTCAGAGAAGCATCGACCGATTTTCTTTATTTCCACACCTTCTCATAGTTTTGTATATTGGTTATAGTATGGTGAATCATTGAGATGCATAGACATGCTGAACTTTTGTTCTTCTGAATGTTAGTAATGTGAGTGTCTGCATCCAGTACCGCATCCTCTAATTTGGTGGATGCACACCGAGAAAATAAATCTCCTTAATTTACTCCATAACCACCCTATTAAATAGGCCTAGTAACAAACCAGGCGCATGCAGTGGCCGACGGGCACATGCATCCTGCATGCATGGCCAGTCATGCAGCAACACAAAAGAAGAGAGCGGTTCTTGGGAAAAAGCGAGTAGTTAGTGCAGCGTGCCTTATAAACACGAACAGCTCGCTCTCCCGCTTCCGTCTCCCCACCCAATTCCCCCCGCTCCCCAATCTTCCTCACTCGTCAAGAAAACCCCGCTCACCTTCTTCCTCACTCGTACAGAAAACGCATGCTCCTCTTCTTCCACTCCTACAGAAATCCCCAGCCCTCCTTCTTCCCCACTCGCACTGCCACTAGGCTCGTCTATGGCTACTCTGCTCAAACCCGTGAGCTCCACAAGGAAAATGGAGTCGGCTGGCCCCAGCGCCAAGAAGATGAGGCTCCCGCCAGCGGCGACGCCGGTTGTAGATCCCGCACCCGATAGCGCGGGGAGAAGCGGCGAGCCCCCCCCCCCCACCCCACACGGATCTGAGGAACCGGTAGAATCTCCGGTGGACCGCATCAGCGATCTCCCGGACGTCATCCTTGAGGAGATCATCTCGCTTCTCCCCACCAAGGATTGCTGCCGCACACAAGTCCTCTCAACTCGGTGGCGCCCTCTATGGCGCACCGCGCCCCTCAATCTCGACCGTCGCCGGATATCTGTCCTTCCTGAATTTGATCTCATCGAGCCATCATCTCTTCTCACCAGCGGGGCCCGTTCAATGCCTCGCATCCCGACAAGCTACCTGCTGTCCATACCCGCAAGGTGGACGCTTATCGACATCCCCGAATTGGAAAACTCCAGCAGTTTGAGTTCTACCATTACCACAAAAGTTTCATACCACGAACATACCAAGAATTCGTGCCCACACCACCATTGTCCATCTCGCGGTTTTCCTCCTCTCTCCACACCGCCACCTTCGCCCGGTCCCATCTACCAAACGATCTGGTACAAATGCTTCGACTCCCACTGCTAAAAAAACTTTCTCTTGTGGTGGTTTATCTGTCGGAGGCCTCACTGCACAGCATCATCCACTCTAGTTGCCATGCCCTGGAGCGCTTGCTGATTGTTTTGGGAATAGAAATCGGTATCTGTTGCCTCCAAATAAAGTCGCCTCACCTTAAAAGCATTGGAATTTGTTTTGAAGGACAGCAGCTCATCATCGAAGATGCCCCTTCACTTGAAAGGTTGCTCCTTCATAATTGTTATACACCGTCAGAAATAACTGTCGTCTCTGTGCCCAAACTGGAGACCTTGGGTGTAATTCGTGGCCTATTTAATAATCACAAGGAGTTGGTGTTTGGCTCCTCACCTTTTCAGGTACCGTATATTATCATCTACACATTTGTAATCATATGCAACATTTTTAATTTATGCGCATAAGTTTTATATCATATTGGAGTACACTTTGGGTACTAATATTATGTTATATGCTCAATGGAGAGTTCGTCCATTGATAGCCTATCAATGCTGCTGGATTCTGTCAAGATCATATATATCAGAATGTATAGTTTTGATCTGGACATAATTATTGGCTTGCTGCGATGCTTTCGATCTCTGGAGAATTTATACATAGAGGTGATGATTTCATGCACATTGAAAGCCCGTATATATTGTACTAGAATTAACTGTTCAGCTGTCGTTCTTTCGACATACTCTTTTTTCAGACCTTAACTGTTTTCAATCTTCATGTCTACTTAGGCAGAACCACATGGACAAAAACATATAACCAATCGTTGGCGTAATAAGCACAAGGATTTTCTCAGTTCTCATGACATTCCTTTGAGGACAATAACGATGGGACGATATGCATCCAACCAGGCAAACAGAAGCTTTGTCACATTCTTCCTATTGAATGCGAGGTTACTATTATCCATGAGGCTTAATTTTTACAGCAAGAGATTTCTCACGGACGAACATGTTGAACAGCAAAAAAAGAAGTTTCAGGTGGACAAATGGGCTTCTAAACGTGCTCGGCTTCTATTTACAACAAGTTGTAGACATCCTAAAATAATTTTTTTTGCACAGGATGTTGATTTTATGGATCAGACCGATCCATTTGTCTGTGACTGCAAAAAAGAGTGGTTGGGTTAGATGTTACTGTCATTTTCAATCTGGGTTTTGTCTAAAAATTTGATGAACAATTAATCCTTGGGCTTTTTGTACCATTTGTATGCTTGACTTGCATGTTGTTGCCCTCGTACTCCCCTCGACCTACCACTACACTGCCGCATCTTTCATGGCTGCTGTTCGTTCCCGTCCGAGGCCTTGCCATCGTTCTCTGCCTTGGTTAGCTCGCTATGCTCGCCGCCGTCTGGTGTTGTCAACATGGTCAACAACCAAGAGGAATCAGGAGATATTTGTGACGTGGAGAGGCAGCGGTAGGGACCCACCGGGGTCATTGCATTTATAGCAGGTGCCTCGTTATTACAAGCCAAAACAATACTTCCTCCTAATTGTTTGACAACTAGGTTCCACGCCATTATCAATGTAGTCAATAAATGAGAAAATTACACAACGAGCGGATAACACGAGGACCCGGCAGCTTGCCCAGCTTGTTTTTCAGTTTGAGAGCGGAGCTCAAGCTGCAGCGCTATCTGGGGCTATGGCCCGTCTAGCCCATGCTTACGCTTTTATTAAGCACATGACGAGCCAGTTGATATTTCTTTCTTTTCTGAAATTGGCTAGCCAGTTTTTTTTTGGAGAATACCAAAACCGAGGCCTACTTGCTTTTCTCAGCCTGTTTGGTGCAAATCTTTCAAGGCGAGGAGGGATAAGAAATGGGCTTCCCCGAAACGGGCTATAAGTTGTAAGAAATGGGCTGTAAATTTTAAACCAAAGCCAACCGGCAATTGCATTAAAATATCATTTTTCAGGAATTCTCTACTCTACTCTTATAATAACCAAAGCCAACGAGGCAATTACATTAAAATATCATCTTTTCACCCACAAGATAAACTACTCATACAAATGCATCTTCATGTTCCGTTACAGCGAACGGGCATCTTGCTAGTCAAGATTCTAAATTTCATTCATTTTTTTGCGGACAATTGTTTTTGAATTTTATTTTGATATAATTTTTGAAAACTATTTTTAACGTGACTCGAAATTTCGTGATTAAAAGAGTTCGGACCCACGAAATATGCAAAATTTCGTTGAATTTTTAGCGATGCCGGAATATATGGTGCGTAATGCTAATAAAAAGAATATGAGCTTCAAATATCCTTAAGAATTAGCAAATGGGCTGTAAATTATTGAAAATAATGGCTAATGGGCTGTATGCTGTTTTCCATGATTTGGAGGCTGACTTACGGGCCTACTAGGTTGACGATGACGCTGTCCTAATTTTTTTTGACGCGCACGCAAGGCTTTGTCAACTTAGTCAACACTAACGATGTTGTTGGATGTCCATCCAACGGCCGCCGTGCTTCTTCAATCTCGATCTTCTGCTCCGGCCGCCCAAACCAGCACCGTGGACTGCTGCTCCCTCCTCCGTGGTGGTTGTCTTGCCGCCAGCCATCCCTCTAACCACCCACACATACCTGTTATTTTCGGCGGCGTCGGCCTCACCCCGCAGCCGACTAGTCGGTAGCTTTCGGGCATCCGCTGTGGTGGCTTCGCCCGGCTCGGGTGGTTCTCTTCTGGGCCCGCCCTCGTCCACGCGTTTGTGCTCTCGGTGCGGCGAGGTCAACATAGTCAACAAACAACAGCCATCGAAAGAGGCGATAGTAGGGCCCACACGGAAAATGCCTCCTTATTACGCGCAAAATAATGATTCCTCCACGATAGCTGGGACCCACCGGAAGGGTCTCAGTATTTAAAAACGTTCCCCATTGTCAGCTCGGACCCACCGGAAATGCCTCGTTATTACGCACAAAAAAATGAATACTCCCCCTGCTAGCTGGGACTCACCTTGGTGGGAGGCTGACTTGTGGGCCTACTAAGTTTACGGGGACGGAGGGCTTTGTCAACTTAGTCAATATGAACGAATCTAGCTCCAGTGACCGTACGATGTCCATCCAACGGCGTAGTGCTTCTTGAACCTCTGGTCTTCATGCTCCAGCCGCCCAAAGCAGCGCCGGTCGTACCGCGTGCTCCTGCCTACAGTGGCCGGCTGTGATGCCGCGGAGGCCTCACCGCCCCTACTACTCCAACCGCTGCCCAGGCCATCCCTCTACTCACCCACACCCCCTGTTATTCCGCGGCAACGACAGCCTCACCCTCGTACTCCTCTCCGCGTGGGCATCCACTGTTGTGTCTTCCCGGCTCCGCGTCGTCTCCTTCCTAGGGATCGCCGTCGTGCACCGCCGTGGTGCTCTCGGGGAGGCGTGGTCAATGTGGTCGACGACCGACTTCCATCGGAAGAGTACTGTGCGTGGAGAGGCTGACAACTGGGTCCACGGCGGCCGCAAGGAAGTGCCTCCTTATTACGCGCAAAATAATTATTCCTCCACCTGACAGCGGGGACCCACTAGACGGGCCACCGTATTTCGCAAAAAAAAAACATTTCCCCCTGATTGCTGGGACCCACCAGCTACATCTTCGCACGCAAGGAAGTGCGTCCGGGCAAAAAAAACGATTCGCCCCCCTGACTGCTGGGACCCACCAGCTACATCTTCGCACGCAAGGAAGTGCGTCGGGCAAAAAATGATTCGCCTTCGATTGCTGGGACCCACCAGCTACATCTTGAAGACAAGGAAGTGCGGCGATGGGACCCACCTGGTCGAAGCGCACGAAGCGTTGTCATTCTGGTCGTGAGCGTATGCGTACATATTGGTCGTAGTAGTAGGCGTGCGCATAACGCACGCATAGCCGGAGGGTGCAAGAAATAAAATACGCCACGCACATTACATACAGGAAGGGTCTCAAGCGCCTACTTGCGCATACGTACATGGCTGGGTCGGAACGGAGAAACAGCGTCGTCGTCGTGTTCATGGGGAGGCAACGGAATGTGTCGTGTATTCATCGGGAGGCAACGGAACGCGTGGGAGCCAACCGGCTGGGTTGGAACGGAATGCGTGGTCGTGTTCATCGGGAGGCTTGGGCCGGAACAGCGATGGAAGCGAGGCTGGCGTGCCGCACAATAGAGAAGCGGCCATGTGTTCGACCGCCACGTTAAACGGGTCCTGTTGATCGGGAGGGGCTGGCGTGCCGCAAAAGCGGAGAAGCGGACCTCCTACGGTCGAAGCAGGGTCTGTTGATCGGGAGGGTGTGGCGTACCGCAAAGCGGATGAAACAGACTTGAGTTGGGCGCTACGGTCAAAGCAGGGGAGGGTGTGGCGTGCCGCAAAGCAGGACTCCACGGATCTCGTTCATCTCCACCGTCGACCTCCTCCAGCCTCCACGGGCTACCGTCGACCTCCTCCAGCCTCCACGGGCTCCTGTTCATCCAGCCTCCACCGTGCGCTACTCCATCGGCTACTGTTCAACCACCCCTCCACGGCCACCCCTCACCGTCTACTGTTCATCCAGCCCTCCACACCACGGGGTCCTGTTCAACCACCCCTCCACGGCCACCCCTCCATCGTCTACTGTTCATCCAGCCCTCCACACCACGGGTTCCTGTTCATCCAGAGGCAACGCCACCGCTCACTATTCATCCAAAGCCCCCCGCAACACTCACTGTTCATCCTAGAGGCAGCATCGATCGGCTTGATTAGCACCGATGGCGAAGAATAGCTCCATCGGGTTGATTAACAGCCATCGATCGATCGCTCGGGTTCGATGTCGTAGCTTTGTAGTGCAATCGCTTGGGTTGATTAGAGCCCAACGCCTCGCTCGGCTTGATTAGAGCCAACACCTCGCGCACAGCAGCCACGTCTGAAGAAAGCAGCGCATCGCTCGGCCCCCGACCTCCCACCGTAACCGGCAACTTTCCAAAATTTTCCTCCCGCTCGCTTCTACCACTGTTTTTTCCATCATGGACGGCCCAAAGAATGTCATGTAGCTGCGTCTCCGGCCCTCCCAGGACGAAAAGCCCATTTTCTGTCATGATTTTTTGTCATAGAAGTAGGAGCCCACCACATCTATGATGATACCGGGTTTTGTCACAATTATCATCATAGAAGTGTCATATGTATGACAGAAAAAAATTTCGTTCGGCCCAAAATGTCACGGATGTGTCTTTTTTTTGTAGTGGATGGACCTTAAGTGGCACGCATCGGAAAGGGCCAAGATGTTGTACTAGCTTCGCTAAAAAAGGGTGCTATTCTAGCAAAAAAAAAGTACAACGGCCTGGCTTATGTGTGTTATTTGATATTATTGATACATATACTCTATAAGTGTTTATACGTCCATTAGTTTTGTACCTTATTGGTTGATTGACTCGGTATTTGAATCTTGTTAAATCGCTTGTGTACATATCTAAATGGGAGTACACATTATGCTGAGTGTGACACTTGAGTTGGACATAAAGTGGTTTCATATATTTGAATTCAACTTAAACTGGATTCTAGCTTCTGAATTCGAGTATCGGCAATTGTAAATCATATTCATATATGACAGTGGAATACAACTTTGTCATGCTTTTGAAGATATATAAAAACACATAGAATGATTTATAAAGATTTGTATAGGAATACAAAATGGATTTGAATTTAGTTGCCAGGGTAAACGTGGATGCTTATTGTCCCAAAATTCGAAAGAAGCGGCAAAATGTCCACTCCCACGTCGGCTGCCTGAAGCCAACTGTTTGGGAGATGGAAATTACTATCTACCCCTTACACGGGCAATCCGTCGGCCCGATTTCCACTGCTCTCAATAGGGGTAGGTTAGTAACTTCAATTAGACGTGACACGACCGCCTCTGAGCCCATTCCAACACGGTGGGAGCCGAACATGGGCGGCAAAACACATTTGATTCAAGCTCATCCGAAAGACCTTTGTCTCTCCCTGCATTTCCCCATTCGTACACGGTGGGCGCCAAAACATACTCGACTCGGCCAAAATTGATATAGGAAAATATTTTCAATAGGGGCAGGTTTGTAACTTCACTCAGACATGACACAACCGCCCTACCTGTCAGCCCCATTCATACATCATGGGCGCCAACCATGGGCGCCAAAACACCCTCTCCTCGCCCGAAATCGTTCTGGGCAAATATTGGCGAGATGCGAGATTACCGTCCTATCCCCAACCGACGAGACATCCAAATTTTAAACGGGTGCTAAGTTCATAACTTTCCCATATTTCAGACAGGCGCGTCCCAAAAACATGGTTCCCCATACCTCTCCCTCCATTTTCCCATTCATACACCGTCCGCGCTAGAACACCATCCCCACACCAGCCTCCTCCGTCCGCCACCCCATCCATCGCCGCCGTCCTCCACCCCATCCATCACCACCGTCCTCCACCATGCCGGAGCACCTACCAAGACCGCGTCGTCCACTGCTAGAGATGGACGTTTCTCATCCATGACGACAGACCAAGAGCCTTGCATCACGTCCCCTCGCTTCATCGGTGCCGTCGTCCTCTTTGTTGGGGCCGCTCACATGACCTTCTCTTCCACCGTAACGGGACTTATCCCCCAATGCACCCGTATACCATCGCAGATCAGATTCAACACCATCGAAAGCCATCACACCCTCGATGCCTACACGACGCCGCAAGAGAGGTGGTACTTCATATCTCCTCAACTTTTTGATCTCAACCAGAAAATAGATCGTAACTTGGTTACTGTACCTTCTTTTCAGCTCTTAGAATTTAGTTCTTAGTTCAAAAGCAAACAATGGATGCTAAATAGCATTTCTCCGGCTTACAGCTTTAAATCTTCCATGGCACAATCATAATAGGGTTTAATTGATCATGCTTAGGGTTTAATTGATCACGTTGGTTCCGTGGTGGTTTCTTTAATAGAAATCAGAGGGGAAACCCTCTTTTGCTAAAAAAGTGCTTATGGTTTCCCCCTTTTATGATCACTATATGATCAGCATACGTGCTTCGTGTCATAATAGCACTGCTCCACCCATTAAGCCAAACAATCTTAGTTGTTCAAATACAAATCTGATATTATTAAAACAGAGTCGTTTAATTGGTTAGTTAAATGTTCCTAATTTAGTTTCGAAAATGCATGTTCGCCACTCGGGTGTGTATCTCTACAGGGTGCCCACAGTGGGCCGCGGCCCACCCTGGGATTTTGGGTCGGCCCAGGCCCCGATTCCCCTATGTTCTGCTGCGCACTTCCGATCTCTACTTGCCCCCAGCCGCCTGCCTCGCCGACGACTTGCCGTCCCCGGACGGCATGACTCTAGGAGGAGACGCCGGACTAACAGGAGGTCAGGAGCCGCTTGCCCAACAACTTCACCGCTGCCCAGGCGCGCCGACGTGCCTAGCTTCCCAGTCCGTTCAGGGCTTAGGCGTGCAGCAGCCACTAAGCCAACCCGATTTATCCCGAGATACGTCCTCAACACTTAGCAGCCACTCTTCATCACCCATTTTCTAATTGATTCATTACTCATTAGGCAGGACTGTCATTAGTGTTGTGCAGAGTGCTACCTACACTTAATGGTTCAGATGTATTTCAGTAATCTTTAGTACCTGTAAAGTTCACAGGGTTTCAAAATTCCAGCCCTAGGAACAGACACTAGTCATTTTGGATTGTTGGTCGTAGTGACATGGACCCAGATTACTACCGCAGGCTAGGTTTGTTGAAAATTTTACTTTTCTTTCTTACTCATTCGATATGATATCCAATTATTCATGTCGATTAGTTGCAAACAATAAGTGCTAGACAAACTTCTTGATTCAGATTTTGGATGGTCTCTTACTGCAGTTACAATTATGCATACTTGTCCTAGTAAGCTCACAAGTAAATGATTGATTCACTACATCTATGTTTGCCTTGTCATATTTGTTGTCAATATTCTTTTAGGGTAGACCACCTTGTTTCAAAATACTGGACCGCAGACATGAGTGAATAGTATTTCCCTGTGTGACCTCATCCATCATGTGTGGGCAACGAAAACTGCATTGTATAGAAAGAAAGTGTCATTTCCAGCTTTTACATAGACTACGATCTTTTACATGGAATACAATCTGCCTACTTGCTTTGTGTCGCACTACCATCACTCCACCCTTGAAGCTAAACATTATGCCACTCATAATTCCTTCGTTTATTTGTTCAAATATGAATTTGATATGATCCTAATGTTCCTACTTCAGTTTTGAAATGTGTGTCTGCCTGTTATAGAGACATAAGAGGTTTGTATTTCTGCGTGTAGTCTGGTCAGCATGGCTGGGGGGGGGGGTGAACTTTGCATATGCAGGGGTTTATAGGGAGACACTCTGTCTGATCACGGGTTCCGGCAAAACCCTCAAGGTTCGAACACTGGGGTGCGCGTGGAGATTTCCTCCCTACCGATCTACGCCCTAGCTCGCTAAGATCTCGCGGACGAACTCGACGAACTCGCAACGCAAAGACACAAGGTTTATACTGGTTTGGGCCACCGTTGTGGTGTAATATCCTACTCCAGTGTGGTGGTAGTGGATTGCCTCTTGGGCCGATGATGAACAGTACAAGGGGAAGGACAGCCTCCTGAGGATGAGGTGTTCTTGTGCTTGGTGAACTTGAGTGGGTGAGGTGCTTCTCAATGAGCTATCAGATTGCCTCTACTGTGGTCGCTAGTTCTACTTATATAGGCCCTGGTCCTCTCCCCAAATATTGAGCGGGAAGGGAGCCAACAACGGCCAATTCGAAAGGGGACAACTAGTACAGCTTATCCTGACAAAAGCGGTCCTCGCCTGCAAAAGGCTCTGGTGATGATGCCGTCTTGGGCTCCATGGTGACCTTCGTCCTGCCGTCCTGCTGGTCTTGGTCTCGTTGCACTGATATGGAAACCTTTGCTTGATGCCTCGGTACTCCGCGCGTGCGCTTGCCTCCTTAGCACCAAAGAGGAAATAAGGACGCTGCGCGCGCTGGCGCCTGCCTGGCGCCCGCCTGATCTTGATCGTCATGGCTCACGTCACGAGAGCCTCGCGAGGTCTGCCCTGCCTTGATATCTCCGCTCCTCGTGAGGCAGCCTGGCGAGGCCGCTCCTGAGGAGGTCTTGCGTCGTTCGCCTCGTGAGGCTTGGCCCCTCGCGAGGGTCTTGAATGCCTTGTTGATGAAGATGGGCCATACAGGCCTGCTAGCATAGCCATGCTGTGGGCCGCAGGCAGGCAAATCTGGGGACCCCCATTCCCAGAACACCGAAAGTAGTCCCCGGGCCCTAGGCGCGCTCCGGCTTGGCTTCGAGGCAAAGCCAAAGGTCAAGCGCGGAGTGCCACAGGCCGTAAAAGCCTGCGGCCTTGGTGGATATGTGGCGGTTGATTGGACGTGGGCATCTCCACTTCCCCACGCTGCCTTAGAATCCGCCTAGCAACACGGCCCCCATAACTACACAGTTATTCCTCCATCGCCCACGCCTTGCTTCCCCAATCTCTCTGCTTTCTCAAGACTCTGCTTCTCCTCTCCAATCTAACCTGCCCCCTGCCCGCTTCATCGCCATGGCGCCAAAACTAGAAGACAAGGGGAAGAAGCCCCTGTCTTCGCCAAGTGCGCCTCCGGCCATTGAGCCTGCGGTCGGCCGATCCTTGGTGCTCAACGACGAGGCCATGGACAACGTGCGTCCAATGCTCGCTTCCAGCTTCAACGAGTGGGGGGAGACGGTGGCTTGGCCTGCGTCTCGGGCTCGCGTTGTCTGGGCAGCCACCGAGGTCCCAATCCTCATCGATGCCCTTTGGGATGGCCTGATTCCTCCCTTCTCCACCTTCTTCAACGTGGTGCTTGAGCATTATCATATCCACATGCTGCATCTCGACCCTCAATCCGTGACTCTCCTTGTCGTCTTTGCCTTTGTGTGTGAAGCCATGGTGGGCATCACTCCTTTTGTGGCCCTCTTCCGCCATTTCTTCTCATTGCATCAGATTGACCCTTGGCAAAGCTCGGGGTGCGTGAGCTTCCAGGCCGTGGCCGCGACGGCGGGAGCGGGGATTGACTTTGAGCTTCCTCCATCCACGAGCGATTTTCGGACACGGTGGGTGTTTGTCGACGCCGGTGTGCTCAGCCCCCTACTCCACGCCCGTCAGCGCCCGCCGTTTCCCACTCCGGCTGGGGCCACGAGAGGCTCGTGAGCCCCAGTCTTGTCCCCGTCTGGATCAGCCTGAGGAGGTTGAAGGACCGCGGCGTGACCACACCTATGATGGTGAAGGAGTTCATCAAGGTCCGGGTCGCTCCGCTTCAGCGCCATTGTCGCCCGATGTGGACCTTTCTCAGCAGCTAGGACCATATGAGGTTTCAAGAGTCCGGGCTCCCCCTCGGGACGCGTCAAACGGTGCTCAAGGTCCTGACAGGTGTCCCTTCGCCAGACGACTTGCCTGGGAAGAACTGTCTGTTGTACCGCTGCAAGAACAAGGCTGAATTCGGAGGGAGCATGCCTTCCTTTGACGAGTGGGGACCACGCCCGGACGGCCTGGTGGGGTCCCGCGAGAACCCCGTCAGCGTGGTTCTCTTCTTCGTCGCCGGCGCCGAGCTCGTCCCGAATGTGGGTGCAGGGGGACTAGTGCAGCAAGAGGCTAGCGGCACGAGTGCTGATGTGCGGAAGCCGCCTGGGGCTCCTGGGGCGTCGTCCTCAGGAACCCGTGATTCTGGGTCATTGGTCGCTGAGGCGATGCAGCACGCGGCTCCCGAGGCCGAAACTCCGGAGGCCTCGGGAGGTCGCGGTGAGACGGCGCCCGACTGTTCACCGCAGCCGGGCACCCCTAAAGTTGTTCTCTCGAGCACTTCTCCGGCTGCACCCCGTATTGGCCGCCACGTCCAGCGCTTCGGTCGGCTTTGTGTGGACTTCGAGGAACTCCGCAAGAGGAAAGGATCTCCGAGCGGCAGCAGTATCTTCGGGCCATTGAAGCGACGAAAGTACATCACCGTCGATGAGTAAGTACTGCAGCTTGTGATTTCTTGACTGCCGCTTTCCTCCCTCACGCTCGCTCTTCAGGATCCCTTCTGCTAGGGCCATTAAGTCCCCTAAGAGGCGATCCCCGCCTTCCTCGGTACCCCCATCGGCCTTGAGTATCCCGAGCCTGCACGCCGCGCCTGGAGCTGGGCCGGCCGAGGGGGTGCGCTCGCCTTCATGGCGCTTTGAATTTGTGCCTCTGTTGCCCTTCCTCCATGGCCTGGCTTGGAGCTTGGCGGGCGTTCCCCGGACTCCTCCTCTGGTCATGGACAGTAGCTGGTTGGCTTCGGTCGTCAGCTCCTCCTCAAGCAGCTGGCCCCGGCCGGGGGCCCCTCGTGGTCGGGCTGGCACTGGAGGCACCGCCCCCAACCCCTCTTGAGAGGGTGCGCCGCTTCACGCCCCTTTGCAGCCCCGTGGCGGAGGGACGGGTGGGCGTGCATTGGAGTTCGGCCTTGGGAGGAGCATCGTTCGTCATGAGCTCTTCCAGGAGGCGATGGGCGCGATGAGCCGACTTGGTGAAGAGCTCGCGGGTGTCGACACGCGCCTTGAGGCTGAGTGTCTTCGGCTGGTGGAGGAACAAAGTAAGCTGAGGGTGGCCATCAACCTTGGCCGCTACCAGCGCGATCTTGACAATGCAAAGGCCGAAGCGTCCCTCAAGGTTTCTCGTGGGGCTTGCTCCCGAGCCTTGGAGGAGGCCCGTGAGGCTGACTGCCGTCGCGAGGCTGCAGAGAAGCGTGCGTGGAAGCTCCAAGCCTGGAGTGCGTCCCTCAAGCGTCAAGTGGAGGCGCGCAGAGCCGCCCTTGCGTTATTGAGGGGGACGCCTGCCGAGGAAGAGGAGGTCCGGAAGCGTGAGGAGGCGTTGGCTCTGGAAGCCGTGGAGCGTAGCCTCGAGCTTGAGCAGCTGGAGACAAGGGAGCGTCAAGTCACCCAAGCTGAAGATGTTGTCGGGGCTCGCGAGGCCAAGGTCCAGGAGGAAGTCGATCACCGGGTGGGCAAGGTTCGCGCGGATGTTGAAGGCTGGTACGACCTGAAGATGAAGCTTGCGGGAATTGAGGCAGCGGGCAGGACCGCCGCTCTCAGGCCCAGGTTAGACGAGGCGGAGAGGCATGGGGAGGCCACGGCTGCCGCCCTGGTCACGGTGCAGGCGGACTTGGCCTCCGCCCACGCCGAGCTACTTTGCCTTCGGAAACGGGTTGATGACGCCGAGGCCGTCGCGCGGCGAAATAGGGAGGAAGTGCTTCAACGGCGGACGCTGGAGCGAGAGCATGCCCCCATGCTTCAGGACCTCCGGAACAGGGCCAATAATGCCCTGGGCTTCATCTGCGATGAGAATGCACCGCACCCCCACTCGAATGAGTACGCCAGTCACCTGATCTTCTTCACCAACGTGGAGACGTGTCTGGAAGCCCGGTCTGATAGGGCTCGCCAGCTTGTGGAAGAGAGAAGTCGGGGCCTGCTCGGGCGTGCATTCTCCCGTGTCTTCAGCCATCTCTGGAACACCTTCCCCGACTTCAACTTCGATGCCGCCATTGCCCCCGTACCGCAGGCCATCCGGGGCGACCTGGCACGATGAGTGGAGGACAATGTGGATGCGCTGGTCAGAGCCTTCGCTTCTGACGACGACGCGGTGGTGGTCGTCGCAGACGAAGGCGACATGGTTGACGACGGTGATGAAGGCATCGCCGAAGGCGGCGACGGTGCCGGCGAAGACGACGACGACGCGAGTGAAGCGCCCGAGAGCGATGTAGCGAGCGACATATCTGGCTGATCCCATGTTCTCTTGTCGTTTTATCTTGTACGCAAAAACTCGGGCGTGGCCCCTAAAGATTGTGAGAGAATTTTGAGAGGGGAAGCCCCTCGTGTAAACAAACCGCTGCCTTCATTTTCTTATGTCAACTAAGTGTGTGCCTTTGCGAAACTGTAGACCTGGCGGCAAGTTCCCATCATGGCTTACCTTAGTCGGAGCGGGTCACGAACCAAATCATGAGGTCATGAGCCCTCAGGACAACTAGAGAGTCCGTCAATCCTCCCGAGGGGGCCTCGTGAGAGGCGAGCACCATCTGTGGCGTTAGCGTGTGCGCGCGGCACACGTGTGCCTCGCCCAACCCAGCTAGCGAGGGGCTCGTGAGTGGGAGGCATAGTGCGCGAGTCCAAAACAAGGCGAGAACCAGATAACGAGAAATCGCTCAAAACAAGAAAAGGCACCCCCAGCGCGCATCAATGAAAGCTCAACTTCAACTTAAATCCAAATCCAAAGGGTAAGGCTATAGAAAAGGGGTTCAAAGCAAATGGCCGCGTCCGACACCTAGTCTAGTCTTCTTGTCTTCAAGTCTTCTCACCAGCGCAGAGCTAAGTGCTGCCAGTAGGCATGGGAGGGAGCCCCCGAGGCCCGAGGGCGGCTCCCCGGAGACTCCGGGGCGTGTACAGCCCCACTCATTATTACTTGAGAGTGTCACGGGCCGCGATCTTCACAGGCACTGGGCTTTCTTCACAGGTACCGGCCTTGCTTCATATCGCCAGACAAGGGCCCTGCGTTGCGTCGCCCTCGACCACCTTTTAGCCGACCAGCAACCTGGATGGCACAAAGGGGGGAAAGGGGACGCCAGCGGTGCCCTCGGCGACCACGGGTCCTCTGCCGGGGGAAGGCTCGCCGGCACCTCCCCGGTAGAGGGTCTACCTCCAGGTGACGCCTGGCTTCGCGCGCCATGTGGAGGGGCCTTGCTCCTGGCTCCCTCCGTGCAGCCCCCAACGTGCTTCCCCAGACGGAAGGGGGGCCGCTGCGCCTGGGTCGTCGGCCGACGTTGTGACCTGATTCACTTGCAGCCCATGGTTAGCGTAAGCCTTCTCTTGAGGGATTAGTGGTACCCTGTATCTGTTGTCGACGGTGCGGTTGGTGGGGCTCTCCGGCGGCTCCTGGAAGGCTTCAGCTCCTAGTGCCTCCTCCTCCCAACCTGGCCCGAGAAACGAGCCATGGTCGTCCTCCGGCGTGTACTCGTGGTCCATCATGCGGGGCACATAGGCTTCCGGGGCTGTCACCCCAAACACCTCGCCGTAGTGCCCCACACTCCACGCCGCCCGGCCCAGCACGGCGTCCTGAGGATGATAGCGCGACGCCTCGCTAGGGCCATGGGGGGCAATGCTCGTACCCATGCTCATCGGAGGTGGCGTGGGGGCAACGGGGCCCCCGGAGCCGCCAGTCGTCCCGGTGTTGACGAAACCACCAGGCACACCTGAAGGCGCATGGTTGCGGCGAGGCCCGCCGTGAGATCCCGTAGTGGCCTGAGAAGGAAGCAGATAGCAGAAGGGCAGCGCTCCCGATGCTGCCGCGTCCAGCAGTTCAGCGACGCGTTCCAGCAGTGCATCCCGCTGCTCTCCATCAGTCAGCACCGCAGTAGCTCCCGCGCTTTCGTGAGCGCGGCCCGCATGTTCGCCTGCTCCCGCCGTGTGTGTGGCGTCGTTGCTGCAACGTGGCTTGCGGCCCTTACAGCGGCTCGCGCTTGTCGTGGGGTTAGGGTGGACGACGCCCACCACGCCGCCCGCGTCCTGCGGCGTTATACGGCGCTCGGGCCGCGTGGAGCACGGGCTTGAGGTCTTCATGGGTAGGTGGCGCCGCCCGGGCTGGCCAGGCTTCCCAGCAGTCGGAGTCGGCCTCGGGTCGCCGGACATCGGGGCCGCGGAGCGTTGGCGGGTCGATCGGCGGGGAAGAGGCTCCGGCGCACCCCTACCAGGCGTGCCAAATGTCAGATCACGGGTTCCGGCAAAACCCTCAAGGTTTGAACACTGGGGTGTGCGCGGAGATTTCCTCCCTACCGATCTACGTCCTAGCTCGCTAAGATCTCGCGGACGAACTCAACGAACTCGCAATGCAAAGACACAAGGTTTATACTGGTTCGGGCCACCGATGTGGTGTAATACCCTACTCCAGTGTGGTGGTAGTGGATTGCCTCTTAGGCCGATGATTAATAGTACAAGGGGAAAGGTAGCCTCCTGAGGTTGAGGTGTTCTTGTGCTTGGTGAACTTGAGTGGGTGAGGTGCTTCTCAATGAGCTATCAGATCGCCTCTACTGTCGTGGCTAATTCTAATTATATAGGCCCTGGTCCTCTGCCCAAATATTGAGCGGGAAGGGAGCCAACAACGGCCAATTCGAAAGGGGACAGCTAGTACAGCTTATCCTGACAAAAGCTGTCTTTGCCTGCAAAAGGCTCTGGTGATGACGCCTTCTTGGGCTCCATGGTGACCTCCGTCCTGCCGTCCTGCTGGTCTTTGTCTCGTTGTATTGATATGGAAACCTTTGCTTGATGCCTCGGTACTCTGCACGTGGGCTTGCCTCCTTAGCACCAAAGAGGAAATAAGGACGCTGCGCGCGCTGGCACCCGCCTGATCTTGATCGTCATGGCTCACATCACGAGAGCCTCCTGAGGTCCACCCTGCCTTGATATCTCCGCTCCTCGCGAGGCAGCCTGGCGAGGCCGCTCCTGAGGAGGTCTTGCGTCGTCCACCTCGCGATGCTTGGCCCCTCGCGAGGGTCTTGAATGCCTTGTTGATGAAGATGGGACGTACAGGCCTGCTAGCATGGCCACGCCGTGGGCCGCAGGCAGGCAAGTCTGGGGACCCCCGTTCCCAGAACACCGACACACTCTTCGAGTTGAATCCGCAATACATTCCATAGATAATCTGACTACTTTTTATGTTTTAATGAATCTCAAATTTTGAACAGCATCATATTGATTATGAGCTTGCGTGCATGAAAAGAATAAAGCAGAACAATGCCATGGCTATCAAACTTGGCATTAAGGGACTGAAATCAAGTCTGGGTGCAATGCAATGCAAACGCTCTCCACCTATAGATTCATGCTCAGTATATGATCCTAACAGTGATTCTGAGCTTGAGGGAGACCTAAGTCAATGTACCTCCCTAGTGGAGGAGTCAGAGGCATATGCCTATCTTATTCACCCATCAAGGTGCTTGCTCTAACTTTCCAAGGTCATATTGGTTGCACATATCTTGCAACTGAAGCTTTGCATTGCTTCTACTTTGTTGCACTGCCATTAGCTTAGTTTACACATCGTGTATGTGAATACGCCCTGCCTATCCATTTTCAGTACAAATTCCAACTGTCATCATACCATATTTATCCATTCAAATGTTGTTCTTGTGTATCAGATGTTCAAAAGGAAGAGGGCGATTGCTGATCACGGAGGAGCACGAGCAAAGTATTTGGAAAAGTTAGTGACACCTGATAAATCAAATAGCCCATTAGGTGTAGTTGCAATATCACCTGACCCACAAAACACGACGCCAACTCTAGCAGACGCTAGCCCTACTACACTGGTCATTTCTGATGCCCCAACTCAGCAGACCCCAACTGCAGCAAACAATATGATGATGCCAGTTGACATAGCACCAGCTCTATGACGCAAAAACCCCATTACAGCAAAGAGTACACCAAATCCGGTTGCCAAATCCCTTTTCTAACTAGAGAGAGCCCCAATTGCAGCAAATAGGACCCCTGTTCCATTTCTTCCCAGTTTAGAAGACGAAGCTTGTATTGTTGTCAGGAACTTTGTGCGCATCTTTCCTTCATGGAAAGATTATACCGTAGACACAAAACAATTTCCAGTCTTCCTCCACAACTTATGTGTAAGTAATGTACTAATGTTATTCATGGTAACCACTTCATATCTTTCTGCTGACAGAAGACACAAGAGTTCATTCTTTTAAAGAGGCATAACCAAACTAGATTGTCAAGACGAGCAAGGGTTGGTTGCGCTTTGCAAGCACTCGTAGATGAAGTATCGTTCCTACCTGAGGCAAGCGCACTTCAATGGCAAGCCTCTAAACAAAATTTCTGTAAAGTCTCTGGTGCTACATTTATCATACAGCGACTGGAATAATCTTGTTACACATTGGTACCATCTACACCGTAAGGTACCGTCTATGATATCACATCACAATTTGAAATACATTTATGCATTTGCCTTAACGTCTCACTTGTACGAAAACTATTAGCAGAAGAACATTCATTCTCAAGGGACCACAGAATCTCGCAACTATACTGCACACTGCATTACTCTTGTGAATACCTTTTGCCCTGTATGACCATACTTATTTTCGTAGCTGGTTGATTATGTAGCATCACTGCACATGTTAGCCTCGTTATCGTCCATTTGGTGGACATTATAAGATCCGTATGGACTCTTACATAAATTTAGAATCAACCCAACGCTTTTGAAGAGGTTTAGCTCTGCAGTCCTCTTGTAAGGACTGAACATCGTCTATCACTGTACTTACATTAATAGCTACAATCTCCGTCCCATAATATAAGAACGTTTTGTACAGTACACCAGTGTTCAAAACACTCTTGTATCATGGGAAGAGGTATTGGTTCATTGTGTAGCATTCTGCATCTTATCTCCCTCGCCCACCATTTACTAAAAAATATCAGACCTATATTTAATCTTACCAAAAAGTTGAATACAGCATAATGCGAAAAGCGAAGTGTAGCCCATTGCTCTTGTCAGTACATTTTGTCCTGTAACGCTTGTACTTCCAGGGAATTGTAGTTGATTATGTAGCATCAATCTGCATCTTATCTTCATTATCCTCTATCCCTTCCAGTATTATCATATCTATAATTACTCTCTACAAAATGTAGAGTACATGCAATGCTTATGAAGAAGATTTTGTGTTGAAATTCTTGAGTTATCCTTCCCTTGACATGGAGAAGGGCATTATAAAGCCGGTGTTAACTGTTAATGTAAGTCAATCCTTCTAAATCATTTATCTTCAACTGTTTTTAATTTTCTCATACTCCCTATCGTTAACTGCTGTTTAGTTTGCTGTTTCTATCAAATGCATGTTTGCAACAACCGTAAGCTCCAAGTTTTACTTGTAAAACCAAATTCCTTATTCATGCCATGCACATTACTCAATACTCAATATATGTATGCTTGTTTTTGTCGATCTATAATCCAGTGTGTGGTGAAGCAGCCCACGTTTGCACCTTGTCATCTCGTATTTTATCTTACTGATGTGGCTGATGATATGAACAACATGCCATGTACATTAACCAAAATAGATACAATGATTGTCTTTGCCCTTCATCTATGCTTGTTATGTTGACATGGTAATCCAGTAGTGTGGTGAAGCTCCCCGCATTATGAACAATGCCAAATGATGCTATTGATATTTTGAACTTACTCTTTATTTTCTAATTTGAAATTTGATGGAATTGACAGCACTGTTATCATCTTTGTTTATACATGTGCAAAACATGTCATCTCTCTGCTTGTTTCAAGGTGATATGCCTGATGGCATGCACAAGTATGTTGAATGTTGTGAGATAAACCCAACATATATTGCTGCAAAGAAGGCAAAACATCTTGAAGATAGCGAGACAACCCCAAAGTCTTGTCTTGATGCAGTGTTCAAGTTACTTGAGACTAGCAGCCAGACAAGCTCACAACATTCATTATGCGAATCAGTTCGACTTCTTGGTCCCAAGTTCTAGCAGTAGAAAGGCATTACGCAACTCAACTTCGACTTGAAGTCCTATCTCTAAGAAAGATTGCGGAGAACACCAATGAGAACCTCATTGCTAAACAGCTACACCTTGAAGCTATGACCGACATGCTAGGCCGGTCTCACAGCCTTGCTCAAGAGCTCATGTAGTAGTTCCAGCATAAGGCTAACCTTTCTTGATCTGCCTTGGAAGTGGTCTCAGTTCAGTATTATTTTATTTGTTGCAATGGTGCCCGGTTTTTGTAATGCTTCTTCGTTGCGCTTTATGATCACTGGTGGCGAACTTCGATGCCCAGTGGATGTAATATACCATAAATCCTTTATTGTATAGTGTAGGTTTATTCTAAGTTACCACACTGTAATTTCTATATTGTATATAGTAGTTTTGTTCTTAATTCTTACTAGTTACTCCCATCATTCGCTATCTGGAAAAATCTGATGTAGTCGACCGGGCCGAAACATTCGCCTCTAACGGGCCAGGTTTTTAGCAGGCCACAATTAGGCTGGCTTGCAACTTTCTTGGGCCCGAATGGCCATTGGGGCCTTCACACTTTGCGCCAGGCCCACAACTTACTCCGGGCTATATTCAGCCAAAATTTTAGTTGGGCCTTTAGTGAACCCATCGCTTAGTTGGGCCCATGTAGCTTTGGGCCATTAACAGGTTGAATATTCTGCTGGCCTGTTACGGCCCAGTAGAAACCTTGGGCATTTAGCAGGCCGAAATGCATGTTTGGCCTCAATTTTCAATAGTCGTCGACGGGCCTTCAGCAGGCTGAAATGTAGACCAGACCTTTTTTGGCCCAAGTATAAGACGGGCCGTTACCAGGCCGAAACATATCTCGGGCCATAGTTGGCCCACTGATATCATGGGCCTTCAAGATGCTGAAAGCTTAGTACAGGCATCAATGGGCCGAATTATACGACAGGCCTTTAACAGGCCAAAGTCACGTAGGGCTGAACTGTTGCCACCTTTATCATGGGCCATTAGTGGGCCAGATGTCGCATCGGACCATACATGGCCCTTGGGCAGCACGGGCCATTCCCAGGCCGAATGACACACCGGGCTGAAATGGGCCCATGTCTACATCGGGCCTCTAACAAGCCGGAAGTCACTAGGCCGTAATTGGGCGCAAATATTCGACGAACAATTAATGGGCCAAATCTGGCTTCGGGCCGTAAATGGGCCATGTTTAAACATGTCGTTATTGGGATGGCCCACTAGTACCTGAGTAAGTACTACGGGCCTTTGACTGGGCCTACCTTTTTAACCTATATGGGCCTCTGTTGGGCCCTGCCACATGTCGGCGTATCATAGGCATGTCTCCTCCAATGGACGGACGACATCTGGCCCACCGAGGAGCAGACACGTGTTTCCTCCAGCCAATGATGATTTTACACGTGGAAAATGCCCATTGGTCCGGGCTGTTAACGGGTTATCGGATACAAACCGGAACCCCATAGCTTAACGACGACCCGTTACGGTGGATGCCACGTGCCGGTCACCCTTGACGAAAGCACTTCTATCACGCGCGATTTATAGTTATGGAAGTGGACACTTCCGTGATGATAATTTTGGTAATGTCATGGAACACTTCTACGACAGCACATGTATGACTATCTTGATTTTGTCATAAAATCGTCATGGATGTACATGCATGACAAAAAGCGTGACCTACTGTGACAAACATGTATCATCACAGAAGTGTATTTTTTTGTAGTGTGAGCGCCTGGCGCCTCGCGTCCTGCGCTCTCCCCAAGGAAGCACGCGTTGATGCACGCCTCCACATGGTGCCCGAGCGCCTCCCTCGTGACGCTGGCCAGGTCAGAGGCCCTCCAGTGGAGAGCCCCCGAGCCCAGCCTGATAGGGGCGTCGGGCGCACCTTCCTATGCGAGAGAGGGAGGCGCCCCGTCAGTGGGCGCAGGGCTTGAGGCAGCGCCGCCGGACGCCCCACCCTCCGGAGGTCCTTGGCGGAGCAGCTGGTTCTTGTTTTTGGGGACAACCTCAGGAGGGTAGACAACGCCCTCGTCATCTAGGTCCTCGACAGCTGTAGCCTGGTAGGTGCGCTCAAGAGAGCACACCGCATCTTTCTCCTCATAGGCGACCGTGATGATGCCGCAGCTTCCTGGCATCTTGAGGACGTTAGCCATGGTGGGTGACAGCCATGAACTTGGCCAGGGCCGGGTAGCTGAGGATGGCGTTGTACAGGAGGCGAATGTGGGCGACGTCGAAGTCGATGAGCTCAGTGCGGTAGTTTTCACGCTTGCCAAAGGTGACAGGGAGGCGGATCTGCCCTATCGGGGTGGTGGATCCGCCGGTCACTCCTAAGAAGGGCTTGGTAGGCTGTAGCTGGTCATAGGGCACCTGGAGTCGGTCGAACATCTAGATGGGGAGGACATTGAGCCCCGCACCACCGTTGAAGAGTGTCTTGGTGACGAGCACGTTGCTGATGGTAGGCGAGCAAAGCATCGGGAGGCACCGACAGTTGCCGCACACTTGACCTGGGCGGAAGAGTTGAAGGTGATGGTGTACTTGGACCACCTGAGTGGACGTGTGGCCTCGAGCTTGGGGAGGGCCTCGTTCACCTCACGCGCGAACTACTTGAAGATGCGACGAGAGGCTGGGGCCTGAGCGCCACCCAGGATGCAAGAAATGGCTCGAGACTCCTGGAAGGCCCCCAGCCCCCTCGTCCTGGTGGTGGTCGTCATTCCTTCTTGGTGGTGGCGGCAGTGGAGGAAGGCTAGTGTTGCCCTGAGGGCGGTCCTCACGAGGTTGATCTCTGCAGGCGCCCTTGCGAGGGTGGCCCTGCCAACAGTCCTCACGAGATTGATCGCGCCATTCCTGGCGGGGGTCGTGGCAATCCTAGCGTCCTCCGCCTCGGCCACCTCCACCGTCGTATCCTTGATCATTGCGCTCAGGGCGACGACTAAGGCTCCCTTCGCGGATGGCCCTGAGCTCCTGGCAGTCATTGGTGTTTTGGCTATGCACGTTGTGGAAGACGCAGAACGGGTGGCTTCCCTTGGATGACTCCGGGTGGTCGCAACCATGCTTCATCTCTGGTTCGGCCACTAGCACGGCCGGTCCCTTGCGTTTCACATCCTTGGCCTTGGTCTTCTTGTCTTCTGGGTCAGCCTCAGGGAGCTCAAGGAGGGAGAGGCGTCCCTCCTCAGCTCTAGCACACTTGTTTGCCATGTTGAACATCTCAGGGCCGTGCACAGGTCCTTGTGTATGGCGAGCTCCTCCTTCATCTTGACATCGCGGATGCCATCAGTGAACGCCGAGATGATGGCCTCATTCGACATCTTGGGGATCTTGAGGCGAACATTGTTGAAGCGCTGGATGTACTGCTGCAAGGTCTCTCCTGGTTGCTGCTTGATGCGACGTAGGTCACCCGCAGCCGGCGGGCGGTCGTGGGTGCCTTGGAAGTTGGCGACGAAACGCTCTCGCATCTCGTCCCAGGAGGAGATCGATCCTGCGGGGACATTCAGGAGCCATGAGCGCGTGCTTTCCTTGAGGGCCATGGGAAACCAGTTTGCCATAACCTTCTTATCGCCATTGGCCGCCTCGATGCCCAACTCATAAAGCTGCAGGAACTCGGCAGGGTCGAGGGTGTCGTCATAGCGCGGAGGCAGGTCGGGATTGAACTTCCCTGTCCAGACGATGCTGCGCAGCTCCGGGCTGAACACGCGGCATCCAGTTGTGGTCACGGGAGCCCGCCGTGGAGGTGGGGCCTGACCTTGGTGCTCGCGCGCCCGCATTACAGGCGGCGCGCGGTCTTGACATGGTGGTGCTGGGAGCGCTCATGCCTGTCCTTGCGGTTGCTGCACCACCTGGCGGCTTTCCTCGATGCACGCCGACGCCTTGCGCGGCGGGTCGCGCCTTGGTTCGATGATGGCGTCCTTCCTGGGAAGTGGAGGAGGTGCTCCGTGAGCAACATTGCCTGCGGTAGGTGGCGGGTGAGGCAGCGAGCGAGATGGTGCAGGAGACTCTCCGGCGGCGCGGACGAGCTCGGTGATGCAGTCCAGCCAGTCCTTGTAGAGGTCGTCGATGGGGCTGTGGCGAAGGATCTCGCGTGTCATGAGCAACGCAGCCTGCGCATTCGCCAGGCCGCGACGAGCGTGAGACGACGAAGCGGCCGCCGGGGTCAGCGATGGAGTGGTGGTGCGCCCATCCCGCCGCACGGAGGGATGCATTGATGAAGCCTGCTACTCATGGGCCACGGGGCCGGTGGCAGTGTTGGCCGCAGGTGACGGGGAGCGGCGGGGAGGACCATCGCCAGTGGGTGCCGTCTGGGCGACGCGGGAGGCGAGGGCGGCCCAGCGCTCAGCACGAACTCGATGAGCATCAGCCATAGGGACGGCGGAACGGTGGCGAATCGACTGGAGGAAGAGAGGCTCCGACGCACCCCTACCTGGCGCGCCAAATGTCGGATTTCGAGTTCCGCAGACCCTTGAGAGGTTTGAACTCTGGGGTGCGTGCGAAGGACTCAACCTCCATAGTCTACCTACTCGCCAATCCCACAGCCTAGCTTTATGAACAGGAAGGGAATGGGACACAACAGTTTACCCAGGTTCAAGCCGCCTTGCGGTGTAAAACCCTACTCCTGCTTTGTGGTGGATTGGCCTCAAGGGGCTGAGGATGAACTAGTACAGTGGGAGAACAACCTCAGGAGGAGGAGTATTCCTGCGCTCGAGTGAGCTGGTGAGTATGAGGATGGAATGGATCCGATCCGCCCATCTCCCTCTATGGTGGTGGTGCAGCTCTACTTATAGTGGCCTTGGCCCTCTTCCCAAATGAAGGCAGGAAGGGATCCCACAACGGCCAAATTTGAAGGGAGACAACTAGTACATGTTATCCTGACAAAAGTAGTCTTCGCCTGCAAAAGCCTCTGGTCGTGACGCTGTGGTGGGCTCGGCGATGACCTCCACTACAAAAAAATACACATCTGTGACATTTTGGGTGGAACAATTTTTTTTCTGACATGCTTATGACACTTCTATGACGATAATTTTGACAAAACCCGGTATCATCATAGATGTGGTGGGCTCCTATTTCTATGAAAAAAATCATCGCAGAAAATGGGCTTTTCGTCCTGGGCGGGCGGGAGACGCAGCTGCATGACATTCTTTGGGCTATCCATGACGGAAAAAACCATGGCAGAAGCGAGGGCGAGGAAAATATCGAGGAGTTCCCGGTTACGGTGGGTGGTCGGGGCCAAGTGATGCACAGAGGTTTGCGCGTTTCTCTCATACATGTACGCGCGTGTGTGCGAGGCGTTGCGCTCTAACTGAACCTGAGCGATGTGTTGCGCTCTAACTGAACCCGAGCGATTACACTAGCTACGTTACTGAACCCCGATAGATCCCTTGCTGTTAACTGAACTCGAGTGATTCCTTCGCTACTGTTATTAACTAAAGCCGATCGATGCTGCCTCTTGATGAACAGTGAGCGTTGTTGGGATTTGGATGAACAGTTCCCGGTGGGGGCTTGGATTAACAGGACCCCGTGGTAGTAGAGGCCATTGCCGCTGAATGAATAGGACCACAATCGATCGAGCC
This sequence comes from Aegilops longissima, assembly GCA_021605205.1. NCBI lineage: Eukaryota > Viridiplantae > Streptophyta > Magnoliopsida > Poales > Poaceae > Aegilops > Aegilops longissima. The sequence goes on from CM038681.1 coordinate 401,304,309, forward strand.
AGTTGGGGGTGGATGAACAGGACCCCGTGAAGGGCTAGATGAACAGGACCCCGCGGGAGGGTTGGTTGAACAGTAGCCAGTGGAGGGCTGGATGAACAATAGCCCGTGGAGGGTTGGTTGAATAGGACCCCATGGAGAGGGCTGGTTGAATAGTAGTCGGTGGAGGAGCGGTGGAGGTTTGATGAACAGGAGCCCGTGGATGAACAGTCGCAGGTGGAGGCTGTAGGAGGTCGACGGTGGAGATGAACAGTATCCCGTGGAGTCCCATTTTGCGGTACGCCACACCCCTCCCGATGATCAGGACCCCCGTTTCGGCCGTAGCGCTCCAACACAAGCCCATTTCCTCCGTTTTGCTGTACGCCACACCCCTCCCGATCAACAGAACCCCGTTTCGACCGTAGTAGGTCCAAGAGAAGTCCGTTTCCTCCGTTTTGCGGTACGCCAGCCCCTCCCGATGAATAGGATCCTATTTCGACCGTGGCCTGTCGAACACAAGGCCGTTTCCTCCGTTCTGCAGTACGCCAGGCCTCGTTTTGATCGGCTGTTCTGTCCAAGCCTGTTGGCTCCTGATGAACACGACGACGACACAGTTTCTCTGTTCCGACGGAGCCATATACACGAGCCCTGGCCATACATCTGTGCGAGTAGGCGTTCAAGACCCCGCCCGTATGTACATACATGGTCGTATTTACTTTCTTGCACCCTGGCCGCTGTACGTACGTGTACACGATATTAACGGGACTGTGTGACAGGCTACGTGCGCGCCTCTACTACGACACGTGCCCTTCCTTACACGGCTACGGTTCATTGCTGCAGCCGACAGACAGACTGATCGACCAGTATGTATGTACACGTTCGCGACCAAAATGACAACGCTACATACGCTTCGACCAGGTGGGTCCTGATTGTCAGGCACTTACTTGCGTGGGAAGATGTAGCTGGTGGGTCTCAGCAGTCAGTGGGAAATGTTTTTTTTTCGCAAAATATGGTGGCCGGTCCGGTGGATTCCTGCTCTCAGGTGGAGTAATCATTATTTTGCGCATAACAAGGACACACTTCCTTGCTGCGGCCGTGGACCCAGCTGTCAGCCTCTCCATGTACAGTACTCTTCCGATGGAAGTCGTTCCTTGAGCACGTTGACCACGCCGCGCCGAGAGCACCAGGGCGGTGGACGACGGCGAGGCCTATGAAGGGGACGACGCGGAGTCGGGGAAGACGCGGCAGTGAAAGCCCACACGAAGAGGAGTACGAGGGTTCACTGGTTCGGCTGTGGTGTGAGGCTACCGTCGCCGCAAAATAACAGGGGGTGGGGGTGAGTAGAGGGATGGCCTGGCCAGCGGTGGGAGTAGTAGGGGGCGGTGAGGCCTCCGCGGCATCACAGCCGGCAACGGGAGGTAGGAGCACGCGGCACGGTCGGCGCTGATTTGGGCGGCTGGAGCAAGAAGACCAGAGGTTGAAGAAGAACGACGGCTGTTGGATGGACATCATATGGGCACTGCAGCTAGAATCGTTTATATTGACTAAGTTGACAAAGCCCTTGCTATGCGTCAACTTAGTAGGCCCACAAGTCAGCCTCCGAAACGGTGCGCCCAGATGTCAGGGGGAGGAATCATTTTTTGGGCGGCTGAAGCAAGAATATCCGAGATTGAAGAAGAAGCACGACATCCGTTGGATGGACATCCAACGGCCACTGCTGATAGAACCGTGTATTGACTATAAGTTGACAAAGCCTTGCATACGCGTCAACTTAATTTTTGTTTTTTTAGGGGACGCGTCAACTTAGTAGTCCCACAAGTGTGTGCAGAGAGCATATAGCCCATTTGCGATTTGTAAGAATGTACATCCCATTTTTGAATTCTAGTGGATTTTACTACAACCATTTACAGTTTATTAAATGTACAGCCCATTTTCTAGCTAGGACAATGATTAATAATTTCAACCAACCGCTCAAAACAGAATTCAATAAAATTTCCCACATTTTGATGGGATCGGAAATATTTTATCCTGAAATTTCTAGTCAGATTAAATATAATTTCAAAATATATTTGTATTACATAAAAATCCAACGAAATATTGCACGCGCAACAAGTAATGAAATTAAAATTTTCAAATTCCAAAAATAATATATTTTTAAACTAATTACGTGTTTGGTGCATTTTTTTATAGTTACTGCCCAGTTTTTATAATTACATCCCATTTATTATTTCTTAAAGCCCATTTTCTTGTTAGGCCTAATGCATCTCTCCTAGGAATGATTTGCAGCCCAACGGGGCGGAGAATAACAAGTTGACCCGGATTGTGTACAAATGTCGGCCCAGTTGCATTGCTGATGTTGAAAAAAAAGGACTATGTAGTGCAGTACAACCTTGCATGGCTACTCAGCCCACATTCAGCAACACTAGAAAGGCCCAAACAAGGCTTCTGTACAACTTTTTGAAGTGACTGAGCTCAATTAATAACTTAAGAAAAAGTTAGAGTACAGTGGAACCTAATTAAAAGCTGTCACGAGCGAAGAAATAATTCAACGGGTCCCACTTGTGTGTGTGTGTGTGTGTGTGTGTGTGTGAGAGAGAGAGAGAGAGAGAGAGAGAGAGAGAGAGAGACCCATCAGTCGATGCTCGTAAATACATCTTTCTGCCATATGCATTGATGATGCTCAGTAAAAACTTATATAGTTGACACAATCATATAGAACATCATAGCACACTGAACTTGCATACAAAATTTTCACGCAGGCGGCACAATCAGGGTGGAAGTAGTGGATCGCTACGGGTAGGACTATGTTGAAACCAACAAACTCGTACATAATGGTTCATCGTCTTTATCAATGACTGGGAAATATCTTGAATGTGGTGCAAAGAAAATAGACAGACAACACAATATGTAAGTTCTGCTAGAACATTAAGTTGATGTACAGTCCTTTCTAAAAAAAGTTCAGGTAAAAAAATAGAACAGGTCACAATCAAATGTAATGGCACATCATTGCTTCACACATATATCTCAGATTTAACTAGTATCTGACAAGATTTAGCTGTTACCTCAAATTAGAGCACATCCAGGCAGCCAGCCCTGCCTTTTCTCCCAAAGAAGAAGTGGCCTCTGCCGCGCGATGAAGTAGGCCCTGTGCCATCCATCATTCCAAGCAACACGGGGAAAGTCTGACGTTGACTCCTGTAATGGACATCGTCGACGGACCCGGGCACCAGCGGTGGCGGCGGGACTTTGATTGATGGATTGACCACTTCTTCGACATGCACGAACACTCGATATAGGTACATCCCTAACATGGTCCACAACAACCTTGGTGGTGACGAATAGTACAACCCCGGTTCCTGCACCGGTATCTCAACAGCAATCACCTTCGGTATGGTGGACGGCTTCTTCATCCATGCCATAACCGTCAGAGCCCAGCTGTCTGGAGGAACAAACATAATTACGAGCTCACCTCCAAGGTCGTGGATAAGCTCATTCATGGACTCGTTGTTCCAAGCACGTCGGGGCATGCCGTGGAAGGTAAGCTTTGTTAAAAGCTCAAGCTCAGAGGGCACCGAGCCCCATCCTGGGTGCCACCGGTCAAAGCTCACGAGCGCGCCATCGCAGAACAAACACCGGGAAGATTCGAACACACGACTGCAGTCAAAAGTGTCTGGAACCTGATAAAGAAATCAGCCGGTGGCGGACACACTTCGATGAGCAAGTCACTTATTTGGATGCCGTGCGCAATGCCAAGAGCTTTGACAAGGTCGTCCGGCGAGACGGGAGGCCGGTCGCCGTTGATGGTTACCATCAGCACTTTGCTGGCAAACTGGTCATCAAGCACCGCCATGCCACTGTTGAGCGACAACACGCAGCGCCCGAATGCAGGACGGACCTCAGGATCTCCGGCTCGGAGATCCGCGTTAACCGGCGACATGATAGTGCGCTTGAGTACAGGGAGTACAGGAGGGGGATTTGGGGGAACTGGAGTAGGAATCAAGATTCCAGAGGTGGGGGAGGGGCGGGAGATTGGGGATGAAAAGGTAGCATGAATTTCAAACACGCGCCAATATGCTATCGGCACACAAGTGCACGAAAACACCGGTGGCGCCCACATGTCGACGAGCAAGAGTCCCAATTCTTTTTTTTTTGAGAGCCCGGCCCTTTTTTTTAGGATCTTTTGAGAGCCCGGCCTGAGAGTCATAATTGACCTGTTTGGCATTGCGTTACTACTCGGCCCATATTCAACAACACCTCACTGGCCCAAACAAGTGTACACAATCGAAAAGACACTAAGCTCAAATTATCTATCTATATCTATACTTTTATAAAAAGTAGAGTTGGTGATGATGGTGTGCCTGCCATCCTGCAATATAGGCCGTCCGATCTATATCTAATGGATAGGAAGGAAACTATGACAATTTACCCACACTCCTCTTCACATTTGCAGATAAGGCCTTCCCTCGTTCGTCCTTTTCTCCCACAAGATCTTGATGTTCCATGCAACGCATGGGCATCTTGCTAGTAACTTGAAAAAAGGAGATATACTCTGAACACTAGAGAATGGTGATGCCCTCATTTAGCCCACCAGCAGTTCGAGACAATAAACAGTTCGAAACAACGATATATACAACATTCAAACACTGACTAGTGACTACTGAAAGGATCGATATAGTTGACTAGAGGGGGGGGGTGAATAGGCAACTAACAATTTTTAAGCTTTTCTTTACCAATTTAAACTTTGCAATAATAAAGGTTGTCTAGATGTGCAACTAGGTGGACAACCTATATGATGCAAACAACACAAGCATAAGAGCAAGCGAGGATAGGAACACAAATAAGCTTGCACAAGTAAAGGGATAAGATAACCAAGAGTGGAGCCGGTGGAGACGAGGATGTGTTACCGTAGTTCCTTCCTTTTGAGGGGAAGTACGTCTCCGTTAGAGCGGTGTGGAGGCACAATGCTCCCCAAGAAGCCACTAGGGCCACCGTAATCTCCTCACGCCCTCGCACAATGCAAGAGCCGTGATTCCACTATTGGTGCCCTTGAAGGTGGCAACCGAACCTTTACAAACAAGGTTGGGGCAATCTCCACAACTTAATTGGAGGCTCCCAACAACACCACTAAGCTTCACCACAATGGAATATGGCTCCACGGTGACCTCAACCGTCTAGGATGCCCAAACACCCAAGAGTAACAAGATCCGCAAGGGATAAGTGGGGGGAATCAAATATCTTGTGGTGGAAGTGTAGATCGGGCCCTAGTCACCCAATCCCGAGCAAATCAACAAGTTTGATTGGCTAGGGAGAGAGATCGGGCCAAAATGGAGCTTGGAGCAACAATGAAGCTTGGAGAGAGAAGAGGTGGTCAACTAGAGGTAGAAGACGCCCCTTATATAGTCGTGGGAAAAATCCAACCGTTATCCACATATTCAGCTCGCGACGCCGCGGTACTACCGCTCGGGCGCGGTATTATCATGAGGCTGCGCGGTACTACCGTGGCGGACCACGGTACTACATGGCAGCAAAGACAGGCCGAACTAGCTCGACTAAGGCAGTACTACCGCTATGCTGTACTATCGCTCCCCTTGCGGTACTACCGCAAGACAGGAGAGTCACGGCCTGGGAAGGGCGCGGATGAAATAAATTACATCCGTGCCAACTTCCGCTGAAACTGCGGTTGTACAAAAATCCGACGCGGTACTACCGCTCCCGAGGAGCCGCAACACGCGCCTACTACCGTGAAACTACTGTACTAGGTAGGAGGGCCACGGTACTACGGCTCATAGGGAGCAGTACTACCGTGGGCTCCGCGGTACTACCGCGTTGGACGAGCGGTACTACCATGGTGGGCGCGGATGTAAAAAATTACATCCGCCCTACTACAAGACCGAGCGGCACTAGGCCTGGGAGCCGCGGTACTACCGCTCCAGAGGAGCGGTACTACCGTGACACCCAGCGGTACTACCGCGTGTACTTGCGGTACTACCGCAAGTACAGCAGTAGTCGCCAGATTTCCGCACAACCAAGATAACGAAGGGAAGCTCCAAAATGCAGAGAAAGGAGGGACAAGTGTACGTGTTGATTCCACCCTAACCTTTCCGACGCGGACCCCCTCTTAATAGTACGGCTCTCCTACGACTCAATTCCACCAAAAAGAAACGTATGACGACGCCGTCTTCAATAGTCTCCGAGGGGCACCGAATCGTCACGTGCCTAGAGATGAACCATCTGAGGAACTCAAAGCACACGATTAGTCCGCAAAAGTATCGTCATCAATCACCAAAACACTTACGGGATAAATATGCCCTTACAATCTCCCCCTTTTTGGTGGATTGATGACAATACGGGATTTGCACAAAGATACAATAATATAGAGCAAGGGCAAACCCCTCCTCTCCAAAATATAGACGGGCTCCCCCTAGACGTGTGCACTCTGGATGAATGCTTTGGACTGCATAGCACACGTACTAGGATCACCACTCCCCCTATATTTTAGAGACAAAGGCCCGAAGAATAACATCTAAGCAACATATAGCACAATTTAACACAAGCTTGCTAAGATAGATAGAGTGCATATGTCTTACACCATATGAAGGAAAAGCAACTAAAACGAGGTTGAAACGAGGTTCAACCGAGAACGCAATAAACACACCAAACGCAAACACGACACAAGACTTGCAAATCCCTACGCTCTCTCCCCCTTTGGCATCGAGACGCCAAAAAGGCAGAGAGGACACCTACACACAAGCGGTGGCTCAAGCAGGGGGAACTCGTCCCAACCCTCTCCGTCGACTCCTCAAAGCAGCAGGATGGACTCCTCGACGCCTCCTCGAATCAGTCCACTTGTAGCCTTGCTTCTCCATCCACTCGGCCTCGAGTGATGTGCTCCTCAGACCGCCTGACACATCCTCACCATAGAGCTTCAAGATCTTCCTGTCCCGCGACGACTCTCCTTGGATGCCACGTGAGTCCTCAGTCGCCCTTGGCTTGCATGCGTAAAAGAGTCTTCATCTTGTCCTTCACCGTGGCCCATGAAGGCATAGAGGAGCTCTGGGAAGGCCTAGCAGCATGGCCCTCAAGAACATTCTTGGCGCCAAGATCCTCCTCTCCAACAGCAGCCCTAGCAGCAGACGCCTCGGCACGAGTAGTAGTGTTGGCCCAGTTGGGTTTGACACGCAGACAGATGGGGTCATGGCGAATCCAATCAGGGGCAAGGAACTCCTCACTAGGGAACATCTTCTCCCAGGTCGTCGAGATCAGCAGAAACAGATAGGGCCCGTAGATAGGCACTTTGCGGTTGAACACCGCAAACCGAAGCTCACACCACATGATGTGTGAGACATCAAGTGGCTGAGTCTGAGACAAACGAGCCTCCTCGCAGATGAGCATCATATCCACCATATAGGCATGGACCTTGTCCTTGTCACCAATGCGAGGGAACAAGGAGTTTTGGAAGATGCGGTACATGATATCCAGAAAAGAGTTGAGCACCAACCCTATCTTGCCACTTGGAAGCGTCTTCTCAACATAGTACGGTGCAAGCCTGTCCTTGTTGGCAGAGTCAGAGTTGGCATGGGGGCGAACACCCATGGGAGAGTCGAGCCCGTCATCAGGAACTTGGAGCAAATCCATGAACTCCTTCCAGGTAGCAGTGAGCTTACGGCCATTGGTCATCCAGGTCATCCTCCTCTCCTCATTGGGGTGAAAGTAAACTGAAGCAAAGAACTCACCAATGAGCTCAGGATCATAGTCAAGGTGAAAGGATATCACATGCTCAATGCCAAACTGCTCCACCAAGTCCAGAGCCTCTCCAAAGTAGGCACGGAACTTGTCCTTCCTCAAGTGATGCATGTCAGTCCACTTCACATCCACATAGGTATTCTGCTTGTTCTTGATGACATCCAGATAGACGTTGGTTTGATGCTTGTTCCGAACAGCTCACAGCCTGACGATGAGGAACGACGGGTCACGACGGATCAATTTGCTGCGCGATGACGTAGTCGATTGGGGCATCTCATCCATGCCCTTGGCGGGCTCCTTGAACTTGTTGGCAGTTGTCTTGACATGGCGCTTGGGGCAGAGGAGGAGCCTCGGTGCTTCACGGGGTTGCGCAGACGCTTGGAGCCAGTGTCACGGCTGGGATTGGACCGGCGAGAGCCACCACCTGAGACACACACGCAAAGCACCAAAGACGCAAAGAAGATCAACGCAAAGGCCACGGTAAAGCACAAGAAACACATAGGAGGCATATGAGAAAGTTGGCATGCGATAGGTGTGAGTCACGGTAGGACTGCCACTGCCTGCGGCACTAAAACATTAGTACTGCTCCAAACGCAGTAGTACCGTGCGAGGTCATGGTAGTACCGTGGTTGGAGCGGAAGTAGAGCTTTAGTGCCGCACAGATCGCGGTAGTACCGCACCCGAAGGGCGGTAGTACCGTGCAAGCGGTAGTACCGCGCCATACGGGCGGTAGTACCGCGTCGCAGCAGATCCAACTAGCGATTTGAATCTGAAAAGAACCGCGAAACAACGGCGGTGCTACAGTGATCAGATCTAGTGCATGACAACAATACACATATAAATCCTATGCAATACCACACTCCTTCATCCTATTCTTGCAGAGATGAAGCCTATCAATCTCAAGAACACACAAGCCTCCCCCCAAACCTAAAAACACCAAACACCATCAACACAGAGAGGGAGTTGGGGAAAAACCTGGGTCCATAGCAAGAGCACGTGGTGGGGAACGATCCCACCGGTCGGAATCACGGGAGGGCAGCCGGTGAAGGAGATCCAGCGAAGGACGCCGGTTCCGTTCTTGAGTAAGGGAGAGAAGGAGACGACGTGGGGAGATGACAGCGAATGGGTATGGGGAGTTAGAACTCCCCCTGCCCGTCCTTATCCCCACACCCTCGAACCGTCGCAGTTGTACCGCATATCATCGCGGTAGTACCTCTCGGGCGGAAGTTCCGCACCGAGGCGGTAGTACCGCTCAACCGGGCGGCAGTAAAAAATTACTGCCGTGAGGTTGCGGTAGTACCGTGCTCCCGCAAGCGGTAGTACCGTGGCAGGCTGCGGTAGTACCGCAGCTAGCCACAGTAGTACCGTGAACTCAAGTCACCGCAAGTTTCAAAAATGAGAAGAGGGCCTTTGCAAGAAATTTTTCACACACAAGAAACCACAAACTCTAGCACAAACCAGAGGCAAAAGACAACAAGAAACCACCAAACGACAAGGCCTCTCAAGGAGAGAGGGTGGTGGCCGAAGCCACCTATGTTTGAGTGGGATGGTATGGCACCGCGAAGAATTATCCTTGGGCTCATGACCAAAACTCGTCTTTGAAACACAAGTACCATAAAAAATGGCTATTGTGAAAGAGGTGATCGATTTATGCATAATGGGGGGAGGGAGAGTTCATTGAGAGAACAACACTCCCCCTATGTCCATGCCTACACCTAAACTAGACAACAAGTTGAGTGTGGTGGGGAGTGCACGGGCTCAAGTCACACTGCTCAAATCAATGATATTTAGCTCATGCCTTAACTCGCGAAATCTTGCTTCATCTAAGGGCTTCGTGAATATATCTGCAAGGTTATCCTGAGTGTTGACATACTTGATCTTGATCTCCCCTCGCCTAATGTGATCTCGGATGAAATGATACCAAATCTCGATGTGCTTCGTCTTGAAGTGTTGCACCGGGTTGAGAGAAATCTTGATGGCACTTTCATTATCACACCAAAGAGGAACTTTGTCAAAAATGACACAGTACTCCTTTAAAGTTTGCCTCATCCATAGGAGTTGAGCACAACAACTACCGGCCGCCACATATTCCGCTTCGGTGGACGAGAGAGACACACAACTTTGCTTCTTGGAAGACCAACTTACCAAGGAGCAACCAAGAAATTGGCACCCTCCGGAAGTGGACTTCCTATCCACTTTGTCTCCGCCCAATCGAACTGTAAATCCTTCAAGCTTGAAGTTTGCTCCTCTTGGGTACCATAAGCCAAAGTTTGGGGTATGAGCCAAATATCGAAAGATTCGCTTGACCGCCACATAGTGACTTTCCTTTGGTGCGGCCTTAAACCGTGCACACATTCCCACACTCAACATGATATCCGTTCTAGATGCACAAAGGTAAAGCAAGGAGCCAATCATGGAGTGATATACCTTTTGATCCACCGCTTTACCATTGGGATCAATGTCAAGTTGGCACTTGGTGGGCATTGGTGTAGTAGCCGGCTTGACATCACTTAGCTTGAATCTTTTGAGCATGTCTTGAGTGTATTTGTCTTGGTTGATGAAGGTTCCTTCTCTTCTTTGTTTGATATCGAAACCAAGGAAGAACTTCAACTCTCCCATCGAAGACATCTTGAACTTGGAGGTCATGAGAGCGGCAAATTCCTCATTGAAAGCTTTGTTAGGAGAACCAAAGATAATATCATCAACATATAGTTGGCATACAAACAACTCCCCATTGACCTTCTTAGTAAAAATAGTGGGATCGATTTGCCCCACTTCAAATCCACGATCTTGTAACAACTCGGTAAGGTGGTCATACCACGCACGTGGGGCTTGTTTAAGGCCATATAGTGCCTTATCGAGTTGATACACATGATCCGGGAAGTAGGGGTCCTCGAACCCAGGGGGTTGCTTGACATAGACCAACTCATTAATGGGACCATTAAGAAAAGCACTTTTCACATCCATTTGTTGCAACTTAAAGTTGTGATGGGAAGCATAAGCAATCGACAAATGAATGGATTCAAGACGAGCAACGGGAGCAAAGGTTTCACCGTAGTCGATACCCTCGACTTGGGAGTAGCCTTGTGCTACCAATCTTGCCTTGTTGCGAATGATGTTCCCATGAGCATCTTGCTTGTTCTTGAAAATCCACTTGGTTCCAATGACGTTGTGGTTCTCCGATGGCCTTGGCACCAATCTCCACACCTTGTTGTACTCGAAGTTGTTGAGTTCTTCATGCATGGCATTGAGCCAATCCGAGTCTTCGAGCGCCTCATAGACCTTTTGAGGTTCAACACAAGAGACAAACGCGTGATGTTCACAATAGTTTGCCAATTGTCTACGAGTGCTTACCCCTTTTCTTTGGCTTCCAACCACATTCACCATGAGATGGCCTTTGGTGGTGAGTTTGAAGCAATCTTATGCACGACGCTCTAATTCCTCCTCGGAGGTGAGATGAGGAGGGGTCACTTGATCATCTTGAGCGCCGTCTTGAGCATGATCTTCATCTTGAGCATGCTCGGGGGAGAGAACTTGACCTTGGGCATCATTTGGAGTGTAATCATCGTCTTGAGCACGATCTTGCCCTTGGTATTGTTCATGAGGTTGAGGGCCTTCACTTTGTTCTTCGGAAGCGTGTGGGCCTTGGGTTGGTGATGGCTCCACTTGAGTGGAGCATTGTCCTTCTCCTTCCGCCACAAGGGGTTCCTCAATGGGTAGGATAAAACCAACTCCCATTCTTCTTATGGCTTGGGGAGGAATTTCATCACCTACATCACAAGTGGCACTTTGCTCCACTTGGGAGCCGTTATTCTCATCAAACTCCACGTTACACGTCTCCTCAATAAGTCCCGTGGATTTATTGAGGACACGGTAAGCATGAGAGTTTGTAGCATAACCAACAAATATGCCCTCATGAGCTCTAGCTTCAAATTTAGACAAACGAACACCTTTCTTGAGAATGAAACACTTACACCCGAACACCCGGAAGTACTTGAGGTTGGGCTTGTTGCCGGTGAGTATCTCATAAGGAGTCTTGTTCAAGCCTTTGCGGAGATAGAGCCGATTGGATGCATGACATGCGGTGTTGATGGCTTCGGCCCAAAAGTTGTATGGAGACTTGAACTCCGCCATCATGGTCCTTGCCGCATCCATCAACGTCCGGTTCTTTCTCTCCGCAACACCATTTTGTTGAGGGGTATATGGTGCAGAATATTGATGCTTGATTCCCTCATCACTAAGAAACTCATCCAAGTTGTAGTTCTTGAACTCGGTGCCGTTGTCACTTCTTATAGTCAAGATCTTTGCATTATGTTGACGTTGAGCTTCATTTGCAAAGTTGATGACGGTTTGTTGAGTCTCACTCTTCCTCTTGAAGAAATACACCCAAGTGTATCTTGAATAGTCATCCACAATCACCAAGCAATACTTTCTACCTCCAAGACTATCAAATGATGGTGGCCCAAAGAGATCCATGTGAAGGAGCTCCAAGGGTCTCTATGAGTATATGATGGTCGTGGGAGGGTGAGCCTTCTCATGAAGCTTTCCTTCAATACAAGCACTGCAAGCATGGTCTTTGGCAAAACTAACATTTGTTAGTCCACAGACATGGTCCCCCTTGAGAAGACTTTGCAAAGATCTCATATTGACATGGGCTAAACGGCGATGCCAAAGCCATCCCACATCAACTTTAGCCATCAGGCATGTCGCGGTCTTAGTGGGTCGCTCCGAAAAGTTAATCACATAGAGACCATTTTCGACATGCCCAACAAAGGCTACTTTAAGAGTCTTGCTCCACAAGAGGGCCACGGTATCAATGTCAAAGAAGGTAGCAAAACCCATGACTGCAAGTTGACGAACGGAAAGCAAATTGTATGCAAGGGACTCAACAAGCATGACTTACTCGATCGTAAGATCATGAGAAATTACAACCTTGCCGAGACCCAATACCTTAGAATGTGATGCATCACCCCACTCGACATTGGTGGGCATAGATGGAATCTCTTGCACGTCCACCACCATGTCCTTGCTCCCGGTCATATGATTTGTTGCTCCACTATCAAGCAACCATGATCCCCCAACGGAAGCAAACCCCTACAAGAGATCAATGCTTGGTTTTAGGTACCCATTTGGTAATGGGTCCTTTGATGTTAGTAACGAGGGTCTTAGGAACCCAAATAGACCATTCAATGTACTCATAAGTGTTGGGTTCTACGATAGGGTGCGTCGACTGCAAATTAAAAAATTCCTACGCGCAGAACATCCAGGAACATGCTACGGGCGATGGATCATAGTTCGTTACCACTAGACGTGCAGTGCCGTGCGGCGGAATAAGAGTCGGGGCAGCGCGTCTGCGTGGATCGTCTCCTCCTCGTTCGATCTCCCTCGAGCGGCCGGTCGTCCGATCCCACGTACGAGTTCGCGGGGCGGCGCAAGTGCACCGCCTCTAACGGTATCCGCGTGCGGGAGGAACGTCAGGCGGCGGACTGCTAGGTCCGATCACACGATCGGCGGCGAGTGGAGGTGGCTATTCGCAACACATGCAAACCCTAGTCGCAGGCCAAGCGATCAACCGCCTGAGTGTGCCGCACCTCCACTTTATATAGGCGTTCGTCGTGAGCTCAACACTTGGGCCTCACACGGACCCTAAAGCCCAAAGTCTACTCGGTCACGTTCCTAGTCCATTCGGATCACATCCGACCGGTGTCCTCTGAACGACCTCAGAGGTTCCTTCCCTTTAGCGCGACCCCTTAGGTTCAAGTCAGCTTGGTCACGATTCGGATCACCTCCGACCTGTCACGGTTGGTAGCGGCCTCTAGCAAGGCGTGCCGACCACCAAGCAGACTATGAAGCTGGTTAGGCGAACCTGCATAACGTGTCACACTTTTGTTCCCTTTGCAAGACGATATATGTTGTCGGGCTCAAGGCGAGACTGTCATCCTTGTGCTAACCCGACCTCTTTTCGCTCCAAAGTGATACCGACCATCGTCCGGATTATCTCATAATCCTTGTCGCATGGCCATGCTGTTCTGGTCGAGATCACACGAGGGGCCCAGAGTATATCTCTCCCGATCGGAGGGCAAATCCTATCTTGCTCGACCATGTCTCAAGCATGGGATTGGACAAACCCAAACCTACCTTTGTAACTACCCACCACGGAGTAGCGTTTGGTCGGCCCAAAGCAAGTCTATCACCATCTCGAGTACATGCGTTAGCTCAGGTCTTAGGACATAGAACGTATGTTGTACTAGAGACTCACAGATGACATATCGCTGCGTCTCATAGTTGGGTCTGTCCGACTCGGACCTTATCTCGACTCGGATCCGACTATGTCGAATCCGACCAGACCTTTCCAAGTCCATATTATCCGTTAGCATCCAATGCTCCATGGCTAGTGAGACCGAGCCATCGACCGTGTCATATGCTAGTCTAGTCGGCCTGCGCATCCACACAGCCCTTTCGACTAGGGACCTTTAGGACAGTCATCATACAATGCATAGTCCCACAAACAAGTCACGACTTGCCGATACACATCATTGATAATGTCCAAGGACTATCTTTATTCATAAACACATAGGAAATATCATCATACATGATTGCCTCTAGGGCATATCTCCAACAGTCTCCCACTTGCACTAGAGTCAATCAAATAGACATCGAATGCCCATAGCTCTAACGTGCCCCTCATGCTTGGGTTGTGGAAGCGGCTTAGTCAACGGATCTGCAACATTTGCATCCGTGTGAATCTTGCATAACTCTACATCACCATTCTTACGATCTTTCGATCGGTGATATTTCCGGTCTATGTGTCCGACCTTGTGGTGATTCCTCGGCTCCTTGGCTTGTGCGATGGCACCGAATTATCACAATAAAGGTCCAACGGTTTCACCGAGGCTGGGAAAATACCAAGATCATCCGAAAATGCCGGATCCAAACACCTTCCTTTGCAGCTTCACAAGCCGCAATGTATTCGCTTCGTGGTAGAATCGCCACCGTATCCTGCTTGTAACTCATCCGAAGGCACTGCTCCTCCGTTCGGGGCGTACGAATCCGCATCGTGATCGACAATCATCTCTCGCCGGTTTGGAAACTAGCATCGACGTAACCCCACGACGAGCTCTTCCTCACCTCCATAAACTAGGAACATCTCTTTAGTCCTTTTCGGTACTTCAAAATAGTCTTTACCGCTGCCCGGTGACTCTCACAGGTTGGCCTGGTATCTACTTGTTAGGCTTATTGCAAGAGCAACATCGGGCCTTGTACATATCATGGCATACATGATGGATCCGATTGTTGAGGCATACGGAATCCTACTCATCTGCTTCGCTCATCGATGTCGAGGGACTCGAGTCTCGCTTAGCCTTATACCATGTGAGGCGGCAAGAACCCTTTCTTCACCTCACTCATGTTGAACCGCTTAAACACTTTATCTATGTACGTGCTCTGGCTTAAGCCGAGCAGCCTCCTCGATCTATCTCTATAGATCTTAATGCCTAAAATATAGACTGCCTCACCCAGGTCCTTCATCGAAAACTTGCCATTCAATGATCCCTTGACCGAGTTTAACATCGAAACATCGTTCCCGATCAGTAGTATGTCGTCCACATACAAGATCAAAAACACTATCGAGCTCCCACTTAACTTCTTGTATAAACAAGAGTCCTCTTCGCTTTTGATGAAACCGAGACCAGTGACGACCTCATCGAAACGAATGTTCCAACTCCGAGATGCTTGCTTCAACCCATAAATGGATCTATTGAGCTTGCATACCTTACTAGTGCTAGTCGGATCGACAAAACCCTCGGGCTGTATCATATACACGTCCTCGGTTAAATTTTCGTGAAGGAAAGCTGTCTTGACATCCATCTGCCATATCTCGTAATCGAAATATGCAGCTATAGCTAGTATGATCCTTACCGATTTCAGCATCGCTACCGGCGAGTAAGTCTCGTCGTAGTAAACTCCTTGAACTTGTCCATAACCTTTAGCGACAAGCCGAGCTTTGTGGATCTGAACATTTCCATCCACATCGGTTTTCTTTTTAAAGACCCATTTGCAACCAATGGCAATTACGCCAGGTGGCGGATCAACCAAGTCCCAGACTTGATTCTCATCCATGGACTTTAACTCGGATCTCATGGCCTCTAGCCATGCCTCGAAATCTGGGCTCACCATCGCTTCTGCATACGTGGCCGGCTCGTCGCTTTCTAGCAACAATACATCGCGCACTTTGCGCAATCTTTCCGACCTCCGTGGTTCCGGTGCCGCTTCCACTACAGGTTCCCTGACAGACTCCGGTATGATCTCATCACCAGCTGAGCCGTCCCCGAGTGGTCCTCGAATTTCTTCGAGTCGAACCGTCCTCCCACTGGCCTCCCGATTGAGAAACTCTTTCTCAAGGAAAACCTCGTTCCGAGCAACAAACACTTTGTTCTCTTCCCGGTTGTAGAAGCTATATCCCAAGGTTTCCCTCTGATATCCCACGAATATGCATTTATCCGACTTGGGTGTAAGCTTGTCTGACATAAGTCGCTTGACAAATGCTTCACAACCCCAAATCTTTAGAAAAGACAAACTGGGACTCTTCCCAGTCCACATCTCATGTGGTGTCTTGTCTACGGATTTTGATGGTACCCTATTAAGTGTGAAAGCTGCAGTTTCTAGAGCGTATCCCCAAAATGACAAGGGTAAATCCGATTTGCTCATCATAGACCGGACCATGTCCAACAAGGTCCTATTCCTCCGTTCGACACGCCATTTCTCCGTATGGCGTGCCGGAGGTGTGAGCTGAGTACTATACCTCGACTTTTCAGATGATCATCGAACTCTGGCTCATGTACTCACCTCCACGATCGATCGCGAAGCTTTATAGTCTTGCCGAGCTGATTCTCAACCTCGCTTTGAAACTCTTTGAACTTTTCAAAAGTTTCCGACTTGTGCCTCATCAAATAGATATATCCATATCTACTCAAGTCGTCGGTAAAAGTCACGAAGTACTGATAGCCACCTCTGGCGGTTGTGCTCATTGGACCACACACATCACTATGTATAAGTTCCAATAGCTCGGACGCCTCTCGCAACTCTTTGCGAAAGGAGACTTAGTCATCTTGCCGAGCAAGCATGATTCACATGTCTCGAACGACCAAGTCGGACGAAGTTAGGAGCCCATCATCATGGAGCTTCTTCATGTGTTTCAGACTAATGTGTCCAAGCCGCAATGCCGTAAGTATGTCGGATTTATCTCATTAGGCTTATGCCTCTTGACATTTACGTTATAGACCGGTTCTGTTCTAGATTCAATATAAATAGCCCATCAACAATGGGTGCATAGCCGTGGAACATACCATTCAAAAATATCGAACAACCATTGTCCTTTAAATTGAATTCATAACCTTGACTCATCAAACATGAGGCAGAAATAATGTTCGACTAAGTGCAGGAATGTAATAACAATTATTCAATTCCATAATGAATCCGGAAGGAAGCTGGAGCTGCATCGTGCCGACCTCCAACGCAGCAACTCTTGCTTTGTTGCCGACCGTGATGTCAATCTCCCATTGTGCCACACGCCTAGTTCTTACCAGCCCTCGCATCGAGTTGCAAATATGAACAACCGATCCGTATCAAATACCCAAGAGCTACTAGGTATGTCAGCAAGGTAAATGTCTATAACATATGCAACAAGTGTACCTTTGCTCGAAGAAGCATTTCCGCCTTCTTGCCATGCTCGCAAGCCACTTGCTACAGTTCCTCTTCCAAAGGACCGGTCTCCTTGCAATGAAAACAAAGCGGTCTTTGAGTCGGTCCAGACTTGATTGCAGCGGCAGAGGTTACCATCTCCGCGCCCTTTGCCTTAGCCTTCTTCTTAGACCAACTCTTCTTGAACTTAGCGATTTCGCACCATCAACACTTGATGCGTGCCTTTCTTAATATCCTGCTCGCCACCTTGAGCATCCCATGCAATTCAGTGAGCTTCTTATCCATGCCATGCATATGATAGTTCGAGATGAGCGTCCCATAGCTGGGCGGAAGAGAACCCGTAATCGCATCTGTAGCCAGCTCATCCAAGAGGGAAGCCCAAACGATCCAAAGCTTGCACATATCCGATCATCTTGATCACATGTGGGCTCGATGGATCACCTTCCTTCAGCTTGCAATCCATCAAGGATCGCAGACGTTGAACCTTTCGGTCCTAGCACGTGTTCGAAACATGCTCTTGAGACTCTCGATCATATCGTAAGCCTCAACGTTTTGAAATGCTGTTGCAAATCGGGCTCCATACAAGCCAGACATCGACGGTGATCTCCGTTGATTCATCAACGAGTTTACGTAGGCATTTTTAGCTGTGGCACTAGCATTATCAGCAGGTTCCTCCGAAGTGGATCCTCTAGAACATGTTCCTTTTATCGTGCTTGAGAACAATTCTCAGATTTCTATACCAGGTGGTAAAGTTTGTTCCATTCAGTTTATCCTTTTCGAATTGATTTCAATGCAAAGTTGGGTTGAGCAGGTGGTGCCATTGATCTACAACAGAAAACATGCAATCACTAAGCAATGTGTTTATGTAGAGTAGTTCTAGCCTAAATAGAAATACTCCCATGAAGTCAAGCATCCTCCGCAAACTCTCGGTGATTCAGATCCGACTAGCGATGCGACTAGTGAGCTTTAGCATCATCGCTAGCCAACATACCTATCCGTAAGCAACTCCTTGCTAATCGTATCTCTATCGACTCACGCCGATCGGGAAGGTATCTCATACCCGGCTCCCAACCTTCTTTGCACAAGGCCCAAAACCGCTTTTGATAGCCTTGTCAAGTTAACCTGATGCAGTGCATGCCCGTGTCCGACACGAACCCTTCAGTTCAAGGACACCCAGCAGCACCCAATTTTATGAGCCCACTACTAGGCGCACTTGAGGTGCGAAGGTGCAACATCGGGGATGGCAATTCACTTGATATTCATGAGGGATCTTTCTACCATTCTAACATGCATAGAAACAAAGAAGCATAACAATCACAAAATAACACATATTGTGAAATAGTATGGCTCCTTCATGGACGTTCTTCTAGGTCGGCTCCGACTCCGATGACCATCTACGAACTCCTTCTTGTTTGTCACGCCGGGACGCCAAGCCACCAACCTGATCTCTATTATCCAACTACTACAACTAGTAATGAATTTATATAGAGTCACAAGTCGACACGCAGGTCGTTATACATTATAATGACAGCACTTTGGCTCCTACCGGCTGACAAACATGACACGCAGGCCACGTATAAATTACACACATGAATCACATACACATGAGCCATACTATTCACATCAAACCTGCAAAACAAAGTTATGCATAGAATCGCATTCTACCGGTTTGTGTGTCGGGTACGAAATACACGGCGCTACGCACACGGCGGTCCCAGATCACATCTGAACTCCGATCACGCCGAATTCTCTGATCTGACCGATGGCGGATGACCGACCGGTAGGGGTAGATCGTGTCACGACCTCATCGATCCCGATTTACAGAAAACATAGCCTCAACGATCCCCATGTGCAGTTGATCACATCAACCGTGCACATAGCCGATCTCTTCAAGGACAACAGATCTCATCTGCCGCCTCCACATATCTAATATGCATACGATCTGAATCCAAATCCTATAACAAAGGCTCTGATACCACTGTTGGGTTCTACGGTAGGGTGCGTCGACTGCAAATTAAAAAATTCCTACGCGCAGAACATCCAGGAACATGCTACGGAGATGGATCATAGTTCGTTACCACTAGACGCGCGATGCCGTGCAGCGGAATAAGAGTTGGGACAGCGGCGTCTGCGTGGATCGTCTCCTCCTCGTTCGATCTCCCTCGGCGGCGGTCGTCCGATCCCACGTGACGAGTTCGCGGAGCGGCGCAAGTGCACCGCCTCTAATGGTATCCGCGTGCGGGAGGAACGTCGTCGCGGCGGACTGCTAGGTCCGATCACACGATCGGCGGCGAGTGGAGGTGGCTATTCGCAACACATGCAAACCCTAGTCGCGGCGCCAAGCGATCAACCGCTGAGTGTGCCGCACCTCCACTTTATATAGGCGTCCGTCATGAGCTCAACACTTGGGCCTCGCGACGGACCCTAAAGCCCAAAGTCTACTCGGTCACGTTCCTAGTCGATTCGGATCACATCCGACCGGTGTCCTCTGAACCGACCTCGAGGTTCCTTCCCTTAAGCGCGACCCCTTAGGTTCAAGTCAGCTTGGTCACGATTCGGATCACCTCCGACCTGTACGGTTGGTAGCGGCCTCTAGCAAGGCGTGCCGACCACCAAGCGAACTATGAAGCTGGTTAGGCGAACCTATACAACGTGTCACACTTTTGTTCCCTTTGCAAGACGATATATGTTGTCGGGCTCAAGGCGAGACTGTCATCCTTGTGCTAACCCGACCTCTTTCTCGTTCGGTGATACCGACCACCGTCCGGATTATCTCATAATCCTTGTCGCATGGCCATGCTGTTCTGGTCGAGATCACACGAGGGCCCAGAGTATATCTCTCCGATCGGAGGGCAAATCCCATCTTGCTCGACCATGTCTCGCAGCATGGGACTGGACAAACCGAAACCTACCTTTGTAACTACCCGATCCACGGAGTAGCGTTTGGTCGGCCCAAAGCAAGTCTATCACCATCTCGAGTACATGCGTCACTCAGGTCTTAGGACATAGAGCGTATGTTGTACTAGAGACTCACAGATGACATATCGCTGCGTCTCATAGTTGGGTCTGTCCGACTCGGACCTTATCTCGACTTCGGATCCGACTATGTCGAATCCGACCAGACCTTTCCAAGTCCATATTATCCGGTTAGCATCCAATGCTCCATGGCTAGTGAGACCGAGCCATCGACCATGTCATATGCTAGTCTAGTCGGCTGCGCGTCCACACAGCCCTTTCGACTAGGGACCTTTTAGGACAGTCATCATACAATGCATAGTCCCACAAACAAGTCACGTACTTGCTGATACACATCATTGATAATGTCCAAGGACTATCTTTATTCATAAACACATAGGAAATATCATAATACATGATTGCCTCTAGGGCATATCTCCAACAATAAGAAGAACCAACATATTTAGCATAAACATGCCCATCACTAGCACGGCACAACACATATGAGGGGTTAAAGTCACCGGCTATGTTCATGGGGATGACGTTGTCCTTCTTGGCATTGCCACCTTTGCACGGTTCTTCTTCTTCTTGGGAGCACCCTCTCCCTCCCTCACAAAAGTTTGCTTGAGAGGGGGAGGTTGCTTGGCCTTGTCATTCTTCTTCTTGCTCTTGGGCTTGGGTGCGAACCCAATCCCCTCCTTGGCCACAACTTCCTTTTGATTACTCAAAAGGTCGTTAAGGTTCTTCTCACCTTGAATGCATGTGACAAGGCCCTTTTCAAGTTGCTCCTTCAACTTAGCATTCTCCTCAACAAGATGCACATGCTCACAACAAGGGTTAGTAGCATTTGCATTATCAATCAATATCATATGAGGAAAGGTGGCTTTCTCCTTGGTTAGCTTCACTTGGAGTTGATCATGAGACTCTTTGAGACTAGCATGAGCAGCCTTCAAGACTTTGTGAGCCTTGTCGAGAATGTCAAAGTCCTCGTTGAGTCTAGCAAGATCAACTCCAAGCTTTGCCTTCTCGGAGCAAAGCACACGAGACACAACAAGAGCATGATCAAGGTCTTTCTTTAATTTAGCATGATCATCGTTGTATGACTCCTCAAGAGCCAAACGAAGACCACACTCTTCCTCAAGAGCATTGGAAAGATCTGAAATCTCATCGGCATAGTCACGACTATGCCCTTCCATCTTAGAGATGGTTTCTTCATGAGTCTCGATCATGACATTGGCTTCACCAAGTTGTTCCAAGAGAGCAACGAAGTGCTTCTTGGATTTGCCCTTGAGTTTACTCATAAAGATCTCAAATTCATTTTCCTCCACATTAGTCCCCTCATGTTCATCAATGCAATCCGAAGAATGATTGATGAGGGTAGTTTTGATGTTGGGGGTTACCTTGTTGGTGGCTTTCGCCATGAGGCACTTGGCGGTGATGCTTTCATTGGGTGAACCGAAGAGAGACACCCGAGGAGTCATTGCAATGGCCACGGAGGCCATGGCAACCGATTCACCATCCTCATCATCATCATCATCCTCATTGTACTCTTCTTGAGCCACCAAGGCTTTGTGAGGAGTCTTCTTTGGGAAGTTGCTCTTGTTGGGGAAAGACTTGGCCTTCTCCTTACGGATGAGCTTGCCACCATTGTTTTCCCTCTTCTCATATGGACACTCCGCAACAAAGTGACTCACATTGCCACAATTGAAACAAGTCCTCACTCGTTGCTTGCCCTTAGTGCCACTTGAGTTGCTCTTGTTGAAGTTGGGCCTTGAGTTCTTCTTGCTCCAAAATTGTCTTGAAGCAAGGGCCATGTGTTCATGATAATCATACTTAGTATCTTGAGGTTGCTCTCTTCTTCTTCCTCCTCTCCATCTTCTTGACACAAATCTTGGCCTTCAAAGCGAGGTTGGGCTTCTTTGCTCTTTGGGAGCGAAGCACCGCATTGTCGGCAGTCTTGTCCAATATGCTCATAGCCACAAACTCATCCAACACATCACTTGAGGACAGGGTGTGGAAGTCCGATCGTTGACGGATGACGGAGGACATGGCTTTGTGGTAGGGCATCATTGCCTTGAGGAATTTGGCGCTTGATCCAGTTGTCATCTGTGTCCTTACTTCCATGATCCCGGAGGAGACAACAAGCTTGGTTACTCTCGATAGAGCTCACGAGGTTCTTCTTCTTCCTTCATTGCAAACTCATCGGCTTCATCTTGGACCACTTCATAATTGGAGCGTTGAATGCTTGCGCTTCCTCGATAAAGGAAACCACCTTGAGCCAAGCATCTTTGGCACGGAGTAAGGCGGAGATGAGGAAGGTCTTGGGAAGGATTGCTTCTTGGATGATGAAGAGAGCATTCTCATTGAATTGATGGTCCACGACCTCTCTTGGAGAAAAGTTGCTCGGATCATGCGGATAGAAACCTTCTTAAATGATTCTCCAAAGGTTAGTGTTCACATGATTTAAATGACGCTTAAAACGATAAACCCAAGAATCAAAATCCTCCTTTTTATCAATCTTTGGTGGTGGACCGGCATGATTCAAATGAGTGGAAGGAATCGGTCCACCATAAACGGGAGGTTGCACATGGGCAAATATGCCGGTGCCATTCTTAGAACTAGACGAGGGGGCTTTCTCACTAGTAGCTTCCCCCTTATCGGAGTTAGCATCCGCTCCCCGTGTTGGCGGGATCACCCACTTTCACGGGTGCGGTGGAAAGTTTAAGCCCTTCTAGGAATTCCTTAAACATGTCCTTGACCTCGCTCATCATGGAGTTTTTCAATGTGTCCAATGCCACATTGAATTCCTCACGAGAGATCGAGGTACCCCATCTCCGTAGATGATCTCGGATTCAAGACGGAGTGCTCCCCCACATCATCTACGACGTCAACCATACTCTTCGGACGGTAAAGTCCTTAAAAAGAGACGAGGCTCTGATACCAATTGAAAGGATCGATATAGTTGACTAGAGGGGGGGGGGGTGAATAGGCAACTAACAATTTTTAAGCTTTTCTTTACCAATTTAAACTTTGCAATAATAAAGGTTGTCTAGATGTGCAACTAGGTGGACAACCTATATGATGCAAACAACACAAGCACAAGAGCAAGCAAGGATAGGAACACAAATAAGCTTGCACAAGTAAAGGGATAAGATAACCAAGAGTGGAGCCGGTGGAGACGAGGATGTGTTACCGAAGTTCCTTCCTTTTGAGGGAAATACGTCTCCGTTAGGCGGTGTGGAGGCACAATGCTCCCCAAGAAGCCACTAGGGCCACCGTAATCTCCTCACGCCCTCGCACAATGCAAGAGCCGTGATTCCACTATTGGTGCCCTTGAAGGCGGCGACCGAACCTTTACAAACAAGGTTGGGGCAATCTCCACAACTTAATTGGAGGCTCCCAACAACACCACGAAGATTCACCACAATGGAATATGGCTCCACGGTGACCTCAACCATCTAGGATGCTCAAACACCCAAGAGTAACAAGATCCGCAAGGGATAAGTGGGGGGAATCAAATATCTTGTGGTGGAAGTGTAGATCGGGCCCTAGTCACCCAATCCCGAGCAAATCAACAAGTTTGATCGGCTAGGGAGAGAGATCGGGCCAAAATGGAGCTTGGAGCAACAATGGAGCTTGGAGAGAGAAGAGGTGGTCAACTAGAGGTAGAAGACGCCCCTTATATAGTCATGGGAAAAATCCAACCGTTATCCACATATTCAGCCCGCGACGCGCGGTACTACTGCTCCAGGGGCGCGGTACTACCGCGAGGCTGCGCGGTACTACCGTGGTGGACCACGGTACTACCGCAGCAGCAGCACAGGCCGGAACTAGCCTGACTAAGGGGCAGTACTACCGCTTGCGCGGTACTACCGCTCCCCCTTGCGGTACTACCGCAAGACAGGAGAGTCACGGCCTGGGAAGGGCGCGGATGAAATAAATTACATCCGTGCCAAAGTCCGCTGAAACTGCGGTGGTACAAAAATCTGACGCGGTACTACCGCTCCCGAGGAGCGGTACTACCGCAGCGCGCGCCTACTACCGTGAAACTACGGTACTAGGTAGGAGGGCCACGGTACTATGACTCATAGGGAGCAGTACTACCGTGGGCTCCGCGGTACTACCGCGCTGGATGAGCGGTACTACCGTGGTGGGCGCGGATGTAAAAAATTACATCCGCCCCTACTACCGCACCGGAGCGGCACTAGGCCTGGGAGCCGCGGTACTACCGCTCCCTAGGAGCGGTACTACCGTGACACCCAGCGGTACTACCGCGTGTACTTGCGGTACTACCGCAAGTACAGCAGTAGTCGCCAGATTTCCACAACCAAGATAACGAAGGGAAGCTCCAAAATGCAGAGAAAGGAGGGACAAGTGTACGTGTTGATTCCACCCAAACCTTTCCGACGCGGACCCCCTCTTAATAGTACGGCTCTCCTATGACTCAATTCCACCAAAAAGAAACGTAGGACGACGCCGTCTTCAATAGTCTCCGAGGGGCACCGAATCGTCACGTGCCTAGAGATGAACCATCTGAGGAACTCAAAGCACACGATCAGTCTGCAAAAGTATCGTCATCAATCACCAAAACACTTACGGGATAAATATGCCCTTACAACTACTACTGACATAAACAGCAAGACATGATAGTTCATAAGAAGTCTTGCTATACCACCAAAACGCACCCATCTACAGCGCTCAGACTCTCGTTATCCAGACGAGAATGACATTCTAAATAGAGGCAACTATTACATAGTAAGAGTGACATAGACGAGGATTAGGGATGTAAATAGTATGGATAATTTTCGTTCTGAATCCACATCTGCATCCGTTTTTAAGGATATGATATGCACTTTTACAAATCCGACGGATATAGATGTGGATGCGGATATTGGTTAACTGGATATCCGAAGAATATGGTAGCGGATATGGTACCGATAATATCCGATGGATGTGGATTATCCGGTATTTTTTGCGGATAATCCGGTGTTATCAAATAGGATTATCTGATAAATTTGGTCCAATCGACATGCCCAAAGACCCGATTAGACCACTGATTTGAATCACCACATATAAATATCATATAACCCTAAACCTAATAGCACCGTCGTACGACTGTACACATAACATGTACGTACAAGCGTAGCCAATAGACTTGAGAACACGTACTGTACAGGCTCACTCACCTAATAGTATATAACATATTCTGTTATGAACCAGAGAACACTATGAACCTATGATGGCTAATGTCTTGCTTTGCAGCGTGTAAGTTATTAATTTCATTGATCAATAAAAATGGATTGGTTACTTATATATTGTTCTTCTTTGCATAGATCGTGATAGATACTATGGAAAAGATGTACATAGATTTTTTATCCGGTTTCAGTTCGAATCCGCTCCGAATCCGTAGTCCGATATAATCCGTGTCCGAATCCGCATCCGGTCATTATTTGATCCTCTCTGAATCCGACAAAAGTAATGTGGTAAAGGATATGGTAAAGGAATTATCCGATCCGATCCGAGCCGTTTACATCCCTAACGAGGATGAACAAATGACGAGGAATATGCATAATAAAAGAGAGAACTACCCATCCAGAACAAACAGCAAAGACAACACGTCATTCAAAGAGGGATGATCCAACACCATCATAATTTGCAGCCCTGCTTCAGCCACCAGTTATCCGAAGACACCAGTACTCCACCCTTTCAATGCAATAGCCCAATTACCTATCAACCTGAAGGCTTGAACCACATCACTGCCTGTCAAACTTGACACATCCAAGGATTAAAGTTAATCCAGATGCCTTTGTCATTCTCACCTTCTTTTGGCTGCAGGCTATATCATTGACAATCAGGGGAGTTTGCTCCCGAACTCCTAGGGCTCACTGTGTAGACACAGTTTTCCATAGCAAACAGAGCCTCTCTGCCATCAAGGTTCTTGCCAACGGTGATCTCTTGGTTAATCAGATAATTGAGTCCGAGAAACAGAGAGTGTGAACCAAGGCTGTTTACCCGCCTCCAACTCAAAAATCTTGAAGGCCCCAACAATCTGGTATCCTACTCATAGACGTAACAACCACTGTCCGGATACTCAAGTATTTCACGGTGCTTGTATACAGTGGGGTTTTTGCAATATAACTTTTCCGGCTCATGTGTCCGAATGATCACCAGTATTTAGCCGTCGTCTGATCGAACGAGGAACTATTTGTGCTTCCCTGTTTTTGGCAAAGGTGGTGTGATTACAAAGGGCAGTAACTGTAGGGACACTACATCATATAAAAAGGGCAGGCATTGTTAATGTGAGATCAGCATTGTTCAGAGTATGAGTAGGATAATGCAAGAAACAACATTGATATGTCCCTGTTGGAACTGGGAGGAAAATACAGGGAAATGTATACTGGGTTCAAAAATGTAGAAGTGCCATGCATGGTTATACTCATGTTATCTCACAATCGATTCTTCACAGGAAACTACCATGTCATGCATGTTATGTAATCATGTTATGTCCTCACAAACAAATTCTTCAAGGAAACTAACAGACCATGCATGGTTATATACTCATGTTATGTGGGCAAAATTTTTGTGAGCATATTATTCTAGACATTGATTACTGAAGGGCGAACATAGGTATGTACACATGGTAAGCATTATAGGATTTCACTACTTCCAAATATAGAGTTCTCGATATGCACATTTACTTCCCTAATGTATGGTTAGATGAAACCAATAGTGTGATGCATGTTTCTACATCATGAAAATGAGGAAACTAACATGGCCATTGATACACACTCATATTTAGTAGTATATAGATTACTATAAAATAAGGAGAATATCAATATCTCCTAACCGTTTGATTATTCAGGGGTACAAATTGGCTGTAATGACATGGTCACAATCGCATGAATTAACTCATTCCAAATATAGCTGATTTACGGGGTCTCCAATACATTGCCATAGTTCTACTCAAATTCTGCTCAAACAGGGATATGCCAAGCATCACAAAGAGTTTAAACAGTGTCATGGCGTCATCATTAACATCAGACGGAAATAACTTACACGCGTCATCCCAGCAATACGTGGTGCCATCTGCTTTGTTGATCGCGTAGATGATGCCATTGTGTTCAATAGCATCACAGATGTGTGTATCAGCTTTGACGATGATCCACTACGAGCTGAGTTGTCTCCAGCTAAAGAAGGCACCAGCGTAAAGATAGGCGAGTCTGCGGTCGAACAAGGCAATTAGCTTGAAGTCTGCGTAATTCGCATGTCATGTGGGCACTTGGCAGATTACAATCTTCTGCAAAACAAGGTCCGTCCAACTAACGTGGTAATCTAGATGACTTGGACTGCAATGGTTAAACTCTATATAATCCAACGGAGGAAGGATAATCTCATGGGAGGTCTGGAAGTTCACGAGCAGCAACTTTTTCCAGTCTTCTCTGACGGCAGCCATCCAGTGGGAGTTCATACCGACCAAGTACACACCTGCCAAGAAGTTTCGGGCAATGGTGATCGGATCGAAGTCGAGGGAAATGATGTACGACGACCCACTACATACCCGCAAAGAAGTTTCGGCTAATGGAGATCGGATTGAATTCCAGGGGCATCATGTACGCCTCCGTATCATGGTGAGAAAATCTCGCAAGACCAGATAGCAGCAAGAAGGGTATCTTGAAAAGCTTAGGCCTCGCTTTGACGATGGTTGTGTGCATGTCCCTTGAGCATGCAGCCAGCCACAGGGCGCTCAACATATCCATACACGAACAACAGAGGTCGAGGATGTCACTGGGGAGATTGCTCCAATCGCGGCTCATATGGATGCTGCACAGTTCGCGTTCGGCCATGGTGGAGTTTGGAAGGTGGGGTTTTTGGGGGCTTGATTTACGGGGGAGAAGGCTCTCGGTGCTGGAGCGGCTAGCGAGGGAATAGTGGTACTGGGGGAGGCGAGCGAGGCGAGGGTACGCGGGGGCATAGTGAGATGATGAAGAGTGACCTTAGGATCCCTGGCGAGACAGAGATGGAGATGGAGTGGTGCTAGGGGAGAGGAAGACGAGGCGAGGCATGCTATACAACGGTGGTGACAGTGACTGCATAGTGCACAATGTGAGGCTAACTTTGGTAACCCGAACATGCCGCCTGGACTGATGTCACCTCGGGCGTAGGGTCTTGTCAGTTCAATGTGAGGACCGGATGAATAATATTTTTGACCATCAAGTGTACCATAGTTGTACTACTACTAGTAGTAGGAGTAGTAGGAACATGAGTAGTACTACCTCTGTCTCAGTGAATAAGTCATTCGCATAGTTTTAGGTCGATGATTTAACTCTCTAAATATGTATTATATGTGGTAAAAAATATATATTTAGAAACTACATCCGTGTAGAAACCTAGTGATATACTTTTCATGACATATAACACATATTTAATTGCTCAAATCGATGACCTAGAACTACGCGAGTGACTTATTCACCTAGACGGAGGTAGTACTATAGATCGGAAATAGGTCTCTCGTGCTAGCATGCCTCTGGCTTCACTTCATCCTCCAGGTATCATCCATATTGCGAGCAGAACCAAATTCTCGTGCATGCGGAAGCGTGAAGAAGGCCTTTTCTTTTTTGAGGATAACCGCATATTCCTTAACTAGAGAATGTGGTGTCTCCCACGCACGCACTAATATCCATCCAAACCAGCTACGAAACATTTATTTATCTGTTTGCATAGGTCCCACCTATTAGGAGGGGTGCAGAAATAAAAAGGAATCATAAAATGTCTCGCCACGGTGATTCGAAGAGTGACCTCAACTAGCAAGTGGCACATGTAGCGCTAGAAGGATGGGCATGTACAGGGATAGGTACCACTCCTCAGTCTACCCGCATAGCCTTTTCATTTAGTCTACCCAGCCGTCTAATCAACTGCCTGCAGGCCACTTCTCCCATTTACTTCTCCATCAGGAACCGATTTTCCTCGGCTTCTTCACTACTCCTTCATCTTCATTTGCATCCAAACCACACTGCATTCACATTGTTTTAACCTCTTCACATCCTCCTGGAGTAATTTCGAAGCCCCTTTAAATAATCATCTTCTTCATTTAGACTATCAATCTAATCCTAATTCTCCAAACCATAGCCCTCCAGTCCAGCGGTTCCAAATGGCGAAAGAGATCCAGATGCAGGTTTTTAGCGTCCAACATGTCCTCGTCGAAGGCTCGTTGAGCATATTTGCCATAGTCACCGACCACCCAAGGGTTGTTCGGAAGTGGATCAACAATGTATCCAACTCCCTCCGAAAGGTGGAGATGAAGGTCATCGGTCTCGACGCAGAGTACACGGAGCGTGCCACTGGGAAGATCCAACGCACCGCCATCCTTCAGTTGTGCCTCGAACATGATGTTTTGGTGTGCCACATCATACACGCGCCCTCCATACTAGGTGAGCTTCAAGATTTCTTGTCTCGGGAGGACATATACTTCTGTGGGGCAGCCATCGCAGGGGACAAACAGAAGTTGGAGCCGCACAACCTTGATTTGAAAATCATCGCTGACGTACAAACAAAAATAAAAATTCCTGTAGAAGATTGTGATAATCCGACACCATCCCTATTCGATGTAGCAAATTTAGTTCTCGGAACAAATCTTCAGAAGGATGACGAGACGCTGGCATTCACGTCGTCTGGATGGGAGAATTATCCCTTGACATACGAGCAAATAAAATATGCTGCCCTCGATGCCCGTGTGAGTTTCGAGATAGTTGCAAGGTGCAGAGAGCTTGTTGCGAAGCCGTCTCCCATAGAAAATGAGAACAACAAGAAGAAGAAGAAGAAGAAGAAGAAGGAGAAGAAGAAGGAGAAGAAGAAGAAGAAGAAGAAGAAGAAGAAGAAGAAGAAGAAGAAGAAGAAGAAGAAGAAGAAGACGAAGAAGAAGAAGAAGAAGAAGAAGAAGAAGATGAAGAAGAAGAAGAAGAGGAAGAAGAAGAAGAAGAAGAAGAAGAAGAAGAAGAAGAAGAAAAGAAGAAGAAGAAGCTGCACCAGCAGCAGGGCATTATGGATGGATGAACTATTTACTCTCTTGTAAAAAAAATTATTCCCTCTCTGTGTATATTGATATAGATGGAATATTTCGATGGTGTGCATGTATTTGAAAGTAGTAGTAGCATGGGTCCGCTTGACTATAAGGAACTATTTATCCCGCTAGCTTTCTCTACTACTACTCCTTCCAGTGATCAGTATGCAATGCATGTGTCCGTAGACATGACAACTTGTCCATGGAAGTTCAACTATGGCGACCATCACGTTTCATCCACCTGCCACTCGCGATTCCCACGATGCCGCTCCAACCCACAACACCACGTCCCTCGATGTGCGCCTCACCCCTCTCGTCCGCACCGCCCCTCTACCTTTGTGTGCTTGACATGTGGGCCACCTGAAATGCCGCGAGCATCAAGTTTCTACCACAGCCACAAGCGATTCCCATGATGCCGCTTGAACCCATGACACCACACGTCCCCCGACCTGCGGCTCACCCCTCTCGGCCCCACTGCCCCTCTGCCTTCGGGAGCATTACATGTGGACCAGCCACCAATCGGGTCCACATGTTATTGACTCAAAGGTAGGTGTAGTAAGGCGCTTAAGCTCAGTCCCAAGGGCCCCGAGAGGGAAATGTAACTCCTGCGCCAGGCCTTGTGGTGCTACCGCTGCAGGAACTCGTGCCAAACTCGAGATTTGTTTCTTTACTATACATGCACGCAACGATTTAATGGACATTGTAATCTCAACATGTGATGGGGAGATCTAAATTTGAATTTGAAACTTATAAAACGAAAAAAATTCAAAACAAATAAACTGGGAGAGAGGGAGTATACCGTAGGATGTGTCCCATACGAAACAAGTCCCCTGGTTTGTCACTGCGAAGATGTGGTTAGAAAGGAGCACAACGTCTTCGTACTCGTACGGCAACAAATCGGCCGCAGACAGCATGTTCCACCTTTGACCGCCATGTGCAAGGTTCGTGCTATCTTCCTCAATCTCACTGTGGTTCCATTGTACCAATTCATGCGGTGGCCCGTTGCATGGCTGATCCCAATGTTGGACAAAGGTTCTATGGGAACGGTGTCACCATTGTAAATGTTGTGCAAATTGATGTTGGTACCCTCCCGTACATATGCAAGCCAATCTCCACTCGCACCGAGCCTAACCTGTGAAACCGTGGGCAGGGGGAGAATTAGGAAATGGACACGGAAGTAGTCTTTAGAATGCATTTACTACGTTATCAAACTCATCTTACCTGCTCATCGGACAAAATCCGAGTCCCCCTCAACGTCGACATCTCAAGGGGTGTCAACTTGCAACTATGGCCACGCTGCGCTGGAGAGACCCCCAAGGAAACATCCTCGTGCTTTGCACGGAACATCAAGATGCATTTGTATGAGTAGTTTATCTTGTGAGAGAAAAGGATGAATGAGGGAAGGCCTTATTTGCAAATGTGGAGAGGGGTGTAGGTATCTTTTTGCAAAATTGCCATAGTTTTCTTCCTAACCGTCAGACATAAATTGAACGGCCTATATTGCAGGGTAGCTACCATACCATCATCACCAACTCTGTTTTTTATAAGACTAGTTTATCATGTGAGAGAAAAGGATGAACGAGGGAAGGCCTTATTTGCAAATATGGAGAGGTGTGTGGGTACCTTTTTCCAAAATTGTCATAGTTCCCTTCCTATCCATCAGATATAAATCGGACGGCCTATATTGCAGGATGGCAGGCACACCATCATCACCAACTCTGTTTTTTATAGGAGTGTAGACTAGCAAGATGCCCGTGCGTTGCACGGAACATCAAGATCTTGTGGGAGAAAAGGATGAACGAGGGAAGGACTTATTTGCAAATGTGGAGAGGAGTGCGGGTAAATTGTCATAGTTTCCTTCCTATCCGTTAGATATAGATCGGATGGCTTATATTGCAGGATGGCAGGCACACCATCATCACCATCTCTGCTTTGTATAAGAGTAGATAGATATAAGAGAGTAGTAGACTAGCAAGATGCCCGTGCGTTGCACGGAACATCAAGATGCATTTGTATGAGTAGTTTATCTTGTGGGAGAAAAGGATGAATGAGGGAAGGCCTTATTTGCAAATGTGGAGAGGGGTGTGGGTATTTTTCTGCAAAATTGCCATAGTTTCCTTCCTATCCGTCAGATATAAATCGGACGACCTATACTGCAGGATGGCAGGCACACCATCATCAACAACTCTATTTTTATAAGAGTAGAGTAGAGATACAGATAGAGAATACTACTACGAATGTGCTGGCCCGTGCGTTGCAATGGATCCAAAGTAGTAGAATAATACTTGTTCACGGGCTTGAAATATAAGCACTCTAGTTTTGATATACATATATCAGTAAAAATAAAGCATGCTTCACTCAAAATATATTCCTCGGGCTGTTTTGATGAGGTGAGGGACGGGTGTGGCTGGTTTGAAGATAACAGGTTTAAAAAAAATTGAGTTTGGGTCAGTGGCACACCCTGCAGTAAGATGCCCGTGTGGGCTTGTTCTATAACTAGCAAGATGCCCATGCATTGCAGGGAACATCAAGATGCATTTTTTTACAAAACACCTGTTGTGATTGACCCTTGCAGGAGTAACCCCATGTGTAAAAACTAATGATATCTCGAGAATTTTATCAGAAAAATGGTATCTTTGGAACAAGTTTTCTCTACTACTGCTCCTTGCAGTGAGCAATGTGCAATGCATGTGTCAGCATACATGACAGCTTGTCAATGGAAGTTGAACCACGACGACCATCACTTTTCTTGTTTCTACCACTTCCACACCCACGCGCGATTCCCACGACGCCGCTCCAGCCCATGGCACGACATCCCCCGACGTGTGCTTCATCCCTCTCGGCCCGACCGCTCCTCTTCCTTTGTGTGCATGACATGCGGGCCAGCTGAACTGCGGTGACCATCAACTTTCTACCACACCCACACCCGATTGGACGCGATTTGCCTGCTCCGCTCCGGTGCTCCGATCCGTACTCCCGCACCATCGAATTTTCATCCACCGGCTGTGACACATTTCGTCCTGGGCATCAATCCTCAGCTGGAGTACTTCTGTACTGCAGGTAGTACCCGCCGGTGTGGCCATCTACGCCTCGTAATGCCCCGACGCCCAACTATCGCATCCTCTCCATGGCCACGCCACGACCGGCCGGTTCATCTCGAACGAGTGAGTCACGAACCATGCCACCACCATG
Organism: Aegilops longissima; assembly: GCA_021605205.1. Taxonomy (NCBI): domain Eukaryota; kingdom Viridiplantae; phylum Streptophyta; class Magnoliopsida; order Poales; family Poaceae; genus Aegilops; species Aegilops longissima. Next base: position 401,337,931 of record CM038681.1, read on the forward strand.
AGAATGACATGTGGGCTAGCCGCATTTAAGGTCCGCATGTCATTGATTCATAGGCCGGTGCACTAAGCCACTGAAGCTCGGTCCCGTGGGCCCTGAGAGGGAAATTTAACTCCTGCGATAGGCCTTGTGGTGCTCCCGCAGTACGAGCTCGTGCCAAACCTGGAATTTGTTTCTTACTAGTACCAACTAGTAAGGTACACGTGCATTGCACACATGAGATTTTGTAACCAAATTATGAATAAATAACACACTATATCATGTAAGCTTTGAGTCATATATGCATGATGTGATGTTCGTTTAATTCTTATAGTTCATCTAGTTCAAAATCAATTAGTTTTATAAAAAATCTATTTTAAGATTCATGGAATTGTGCATTGTAAAGCATAAAGTAAAAACAAATAGTGACAATTCATATTGGAAAAAAAAGTTTGGGTAATTAAGATATGGAAGATTCTAGAACAAACGAGAAGTGCTTGTGTTTTGAGGTTTGTGCATTATGCTTAAGTTCAACCATGGAGTCTTCTAGATTCTACATGTGGCAGAATTTGGTGGAATGTAGATGATATCCAACGGCCAGTAGTGCTCGGATTTGCCATCTTTGTACCGTCGGATTGGCTTCATCCAACGACCAACTTTCAAAGTTATTCACTATATAGGGGTATAGATGTGTCAACCCGTGCGTTGCAATGGATCCAAATTATATCTATTTAGTGGAGTGCACTCTAAACACATTATCTATTTATTTTTCTCTAACCTTTCGTAGCCATGCAACCAAGCCACATAAGCTTCATGGGTGCCCCCACATCATATTATTCATACTACGTTGACTGAAAAAAAGATAAATCACCCAAAACAAGATCTTCCCGTTTTTTGTTCCTACGATGCTGTGCCGTGCACGTACCTAGTTATATAGTGGTAGTACTAGTTGTAGTACAAACTTCGTACTAGTAGGAGTGGTAGTACGAAATGCTCCTACTCTATCAACGAGCCCCATCTGACACCAAATTTCTTGGCTTCCGTGCTACAACTAGATCTTCCTCTCTTTTCTATTTTCCAACTCGATGACGGGTGGGTTGCGGTTTGCCAATAGTCGGTTTGCTCAATGGCGGTCCCACATGAAAGTGAAAATGCTAGGCAACACGCCTTCCCTAGCTATGTGGCATGCCGAACGGGCCGTGGAGTACTCCTGATTCCTAGGCGTGTGGGGGTGCGACGCGAACGCGATAGACCTTTTCCTTTTACTAACAATGTGCCCGTGCATTGCGACGGATCCAAAGTAGTAGAATAGTAGTACTTGTTCACAAACTTGAAATAAATCACTCTTGTTTTGATATACTCCTAATATATTACTTTTCACTCAAAATATATTTCTCAGGCTGTTTTGATGAGGTGAGGGAGGAATGTGGTTGCTTTCAACATAATAAGGGGTTTTCTGCAAATTGGAGCAGAGAAGTGGGCTATTGTTGCAAAAATGCCACAACTTACCTCACAGCCGTTAGATGCAAATCTAATGGTCAGAAACGACGGATGGCAGACACACCACCATCACCAACTGAGTCTTTTATAGGAGTAGAGAAACATGTATAAATTGGAACATTTGGTTCTGCTCCTTGGCACGATCGATAGATAGAAATAACGATTGGAAACGCTAGGGCGGGGCTATTTCCACCAGATAAGCAGGGTACGTAGTAGCTAGGTTGGCGCATCGTCGGTTTGATCACATCCGGTCCGACATGTTCTAGTGTTTCTAGCAAGATGCTCGTGCTTTGCACGAAGTTGATGGAAAAGGTAAGCACAACTCATAAATTGATGGATGGAGTACTAGTTACAGTGATGCATATAATTAAGCAAAGGGATCGCACATGTCGGTATTGACTGGAACGAGAGTGCAATAGCATAATAAGAATTAAGGCCATGATGATGCGATCGCAGTGGAAGTTACAAGAGGCAAGAAGAAAGATGCATCCATCAACGTACGACCTCCTCCTCCTCAACTTAGTGCGCCGGGCCACCTAAGGAGCGGTGGCTTTTGTGGCGAGGTTAAGGTGCTTCTCAGCAAAGGCATCCAAGGCTTCTAGCCAGTTGAGGAAGGCCAACGTCGTAGCGTCCTCACTGGCCTTGTAGATAACTATGTATATGATTTGCTCGTACACGTGGATGTGTAGGTCGACGAATTCTTGCAGGGCGAGGCGCCTCGCGGCAAGCGCGACCTCCAGGTGGACATTCTTCGTGGCGTCGGTGGGCAGTCATAGGGCCACCAGTGCTTGAAAGAGGTTCCGGCCATGGAGGCCAATTAGGGTGGCAGGCAATGAGGAACCCGGGCGCGCGAGCTGGAGGACTACAGTGATGTCGTCTGCGAGCTTCTTGAGGACGGTGAACTTGTTGGTGGTGGCAACGATCATCTGGTCCAACTGAGAGTTGTAGTTGGCGTCGACGGCGGCCATCCACCAGCCGGTCGCCAACACCGTCTCGAGACGATCCGCGGCCCCATGCCGCAGGCCAGCGTCGTGGACCATCTGGCGCAGCCGCTGGCCGCTCGCGCACATCGCCGCCATGGGTCTAGAGTGAGCACTTTTGCGCTTAGTGTAGGTGCTTCGGCAAATTCTTAGGTGTGTACGATGTGGTAGATACATTGGAATGGAGGGGCGCCTTTATACGAGTGCAAACTGCGGTGCATTCACATCATGCAGCCTCTTTTCCCGGTCCTCCTCCCATTACTTCCCTCATGCATTCACGATGCTAATTGAAGGACGATGCATCATTGGTCGTTCAACATTTCGGGAACCGCTACCCCCTCCCTCGTCTGCATTAAAGTCGTATCGGGAACTGCGCCACCCGCTATCAAATCGAATAGTACTGCGCTGCCCGCTGCACGCACGGCTGAACACGCCTCCTAGCCTCCATCAAACCCCTCCGTTAATCCCATATGCAAACCAAGAAACCTACTCCGGCCACAGGTCCATTCATGAGCTGGCCGGAATTAAATGCAACACCGGCCGAGCTCCTCCCATCCGCCCTCAGTTTAAACGAGGACAGACGCCGGCCAAGCTCCTACCATCCGCCCTCTATTTAAACAAGCCTAGACAGACAACGGGCAAGAATCGCACCCCTCCGTCGCTCCCCCATCTCCTCCTTCACCATTTTCTCCACTCTTCTGATGGCTTCCGAGGAGCCGTTCTCCGTCATACTACCCGGCTGGGTGGCCCGCCGAGCCCTCCGGTCGAGGCCGCTCGTTGCTTCACCAACCTCGCTTGGCCCGACGGAGCTAGTTGCCGCCCGAAGCCGATGCGTGGTTCGGCAACTCGCCACTCCATTTCAGCTCAATGAGGAGTGGCGAGTTGCTCCACGCCGCACAATGGCGAAGCACGCCAAGACGGGCGCTATCATCGCTGCTGCCGCGTCGTACCGCGCCACCAGTGTCTGTGGTGGCGCGCCTTCCTTGTCGTGGCGCGCTTCTCGTGTACTGTGGCGATGCCATGCTGCGTAAATGTAAGTCGGGTGCATGGAGAGCGATGAGTGAAAGTGCAACTATCCCTAGGTGGTTTTGGTAATTCATAACATGTAGCTCATTGAGCTAATGCTATTCCAAGACTATTATTTCAGGAAAGCTCAAAGAATGGCATGGCATGGATGATGAAAGTGGATCCCTCAAAATACTAAGGACAAAGGATTGGCTCAAGCTCAAAAGCTCAAGACTCTTCATTTTACATTTTAGTGATCCAAGATCACATTGAGTCTATAGGAAAAGCCAATACTATCAAGAAGGGATGAGGTGTTGCTTAATGAGCCTTTTGCTTCATGTGCTTAGTGATATGCTCCAAAACCCTCAACTACTTTCCCACATCCACAAATGACCTAAACCTAAAGCAAAAATCGGTCACATCGATTCTTTCTATCCGGCGCCACCGATTCCAAAAGTCATAGCCACTGCCATAAACCCTAAGCAAATCGGTCTTACTGATAGGGATCTCGGTCTCACCGAGATGGGGTTGCAATCTCTCTGTTTCCCTTCGTAACGTTTCAGTCCAACCGAAGTGAGCGATCGGTCCCACCGAGATTGCAATGTAAACTCTCTGTTTCCTTTTTGTAACATTTCGGTCTCACCGAAAAGAGCAAATCGGTCCCACCGAGTTTACCTGACCAACTCTCTGGTTAGCTAATTACCAAAATCGGTCTCACCGAGTTTGTGTAATCGGTCTCACCGAGATTACGTTATGCCCTAACGCTAACCATATCGGTCTCACCGAGATGCATGTCAGTCCCACCGAAAATCACTAACGGTCACTAGGTTTACTAAATCGGTCCGACCGAGTTTAACTATTCGGTCTCACCGAGTTTGGTAGATTGTGTGCAACGGTTAGATTTTGTGTGGAGGCTATATATACCCCTCCACCTCCTCTTCATTCGTGGAGAGAGCCATCAAACTGAACCTACACTTTCAACTTACCAATTCTGAGAGAGAACCACCTACTCATGTGTTGAGGCCAAGATATTCCATTCCTTCCATCTGAATCTTGATCTCTAGCCTTCCCCAAGTTGCTTTCCACTCAAATCATCTTTCCACCAGATCCAAAACCTGTGAGAGAGAGTTGAGTGTTGGGGAGACTATCATTTGAAGCACAAGAGCAAGGAGTTCATCATCAACACACCATTTGTTACTTCTTGGAGAGTGGTGTCTCCTAGATTGGCTAGGTGTCACTTGGGAGCCTCCGACAAGATTGTGGAGTTGAACCAAGGAGTTTGTAAGGGCAAGGAGATCGCCTACTTCGTGAAGATCTACCGCTAGTGAGGCAAGTCCTTCGTGGGCGACGGCCATGGTGGGATAGACAAGGTTGCTACTTCGTGGACCCTTCGTGGGTGGAGCCCTCCGTGGACTCGCGCAACCGTTACCCTTCGTGGGTTGAAGTCTCCATCAACGTGGAGGTACGATAGCACCACCTATCGGAACCACGCCAAAAACATCCGTGTCTCCAATTGCGTTTGAATCCTCTAAACCCTTCCCTTTACTTTCTTGCAAGTTGCATGCTTTAATTTCCGCTGCCAATATACTCTTTGCATGCTTGCTTGAATTGTGTGATGATTGCTTGACTTGTCCTAATATAGCTAAAATCTGTCAAACTATAAAATTGGGAAAAGGTTAAGTTTTTAGTGGTCAAGTAGTCTAATCACCCCCCTCTAGACATACTTCAAGGTCCTACAAGTGGTATCAGAGCTTTGGTCTCCATTTGCTTTGATTTCCATAGCTTTTGGTGGTCATAGCCTTGGTTTCACAACCTAGGAGAGTATGGCGTCTAGCGAGGGAAATTATCACTGTAGAGGTCCTTTCTTTGATGGTACTAATTTTGCTAGTTGGAAGCATAAGATGAAAATGCATATTCTTGGACATAACCCCGCCGTTTGGGCAATTATTTGTATTGGCTTGCAAGGTGAATTTTTTGATGGGATAGAACCGAATCGTGAAGCTAATGCGGAAGAATTGAAGAAGCTACAATACAACGCTCAAGCATGTGACATCATCTTCAACGGATTGTGCCCCAAAGAATTCAACAAAATCAGCCGTCTTGAGAATGCAAAGGAAATTTGGGATACTTTGATTGATATGCACGAAGGTACCGAGTCCGTCAAGGAATCCAAGTTGGATGTGCTCCAAAGTCAGCTTGACAAGTTCAAAATGAAGGATGGTGAAGGTGTCGCTGAAATGTACTCTAGGCTTCCTCTTATCACAAATGAGATTGCCGGCTTAGGGAGTGAAGAGATGACCGACAAATTCATCATCAAGAAGATCCTAAGAGCATTGGATGGAAAGTATGATACCGTGTGCACATTGATCCAAATGATGCCAAACTACAAAGATCTCAAGCCAACGGAAGTCATTGGAAGGATTGTTGCTCATGAGATGTCACTCAAGGATAAGGAGGAACTTCACAACAAGTCAAGTGGTGCTTACAAAGCCTCAAGTGAAGCCCCCACATCATCAAGTGAGGAACCAACCTTCAATGAAGAATTGAGCTTAATGGTGAAGAACTTCAACAAGTTCTACAAAAGTAGAAGCAAAGAAAGAAGCTCCAAGTCAAGGTCTTACAATGACAAAAGATCTTCTAGTCGAGAGCGCAATTGCTACAATTGTGGGAGACCCGGACACTACTCCAATGAGTGTACGACACCCTACAAAAGAAGAGAAGATTCTCCAAAAAGAATAAGCAAAAGAGAAGAATCACCACCGAGAGAGAGGAGGAGTAGAGATGATCGTTATGAACGAAGACCCTCACGGAGAAGCAAGGATTCGGAAAGGAAGGACAAGTCATCAAGGAGCTACACAAAACGAAGACATCAAGCTCATGTTGGTGAATGGGTTTACGGCTCCAACTCCGACCATCACTCTGAGAGAAGCTATCACTCCGACTCCGAATATACTCAAGATGAAGGTGTTGCCGGTCTAGCACTTGTGTCAACCAACTCCTACGACATATTTGATTCACCAAATGAAGGAATTGGAAGATGCTTCATGGCCAAAGGTCCTAAGGTAACACATCCCGAGTATGTTGATTTTAATAGTGATGAAGATGACTTTCTAGGTGATGATGATTTACTTGTTGACAACTCTAGTGATGAATACTATGATGAAACGTCAATTAATCATGCTAATCAAACGAATGACAATTATAAGGAGAAAATTGAGCTTCTAACTAAAGAACTAAACACTCTTAAGTTGGCTCATGAAACTATCTTCGAAGATCATCGAGAACTTTTAAGGGCTCATGAGAAGTTACGCTTTGAAAAGCTCAATCTTGAGCAAGAGCATGAGTTCTTAAAGGCAATCAATGATGATCTCCGCAAGAAAAGTTCTTCTTACATTGCCAAACGTTTACTCTTATCTACTTACATGCCTCAAGTCAAGTCTAGTAACAAGTACACGAAAGATACTTCCTCTAGTAGTAACAATAATAATGTCAAATCCAATGTTGTTGCTTCTAGTAGTTCTCTTGATTCCACTAATGATTCTCTTACCCAAGTTACACTTGAGCAAGAAAATAGTTTATTGAAGGGAATTATAGAGAAAGGTGTTTACAAGAGCCTTGCGGGAGTAAGCAATTTGAGGAAATTATGCATAAGCAAGGAAGGCACTGAAGAATCAAGGTGTTGGTTTTGAACGAAAGTTCAAAGCCAATGGAGTTTAGTGGGAAGAAGATCAATACCCCAAGACAAAGTTTGTTCCTCAACAAGAGAAGTATGATCCTACTTCCTTCAAGGGGACACAAGCTCAAGATGATCTTCCACCACAAGACCACAAGAACAAAGGCAAGGACAAGCTTCAAGAAGAGATTGATGCATTTGAAGAAGCACCTAAAGCCTCGTTCGAGTGGGTCCCCAAGACTACGTCAAGTTCTACTTCATCAAGTACAACTACAACTCCAAGGATTCCCATCAAGATGATGTGGATCCCGAAGAAGAAGAACTAGAGAGTTCTTGAGGGTGACTCCGCCAACATTCTTCACTCATATCATTTTGGCAAGAACAAGTGCAATCAACTTTCACATCTTGCACTAGTTCAAGGAGTCACAAACCCTCATGTTGGTAAGCAAGGGACAAGGTAACCTAATGTTTTCATGGACATCATCTTGTGTGTGCATCACTCTATGTCTATGGATATTCTTGTTTGTTCCTTGTGGGACTAACCTGTGTAGGCAAGTTGAAAGTGCAACTCACTCCAAAGGATTGCTCCAAATGATCTACATCCACATTGAGCATCTACATCTTCAAAACCTACATGAAGTCATCATCGACAAAACCCAAGGTTAGTTCATCCCTCTAAGGGGGGATCTCACATCTAGGGGGAGCTTAACTCTAAGAATTGAGTCAAAGCAACTCTAATGATGTGAACACATTAATGCATTATGTAAAAGTGGTAACCCCACTAGAGCTTAAACGATGAGTATGACCTATGATCAAATGTTCTCATTTGACTCCTAAGTCAATATACTCATATATAGATGACCTAGTCATCGCCAATTGTTTGATAGATGCTAGAATTGGTTGTGCATGCTTTGCCACATATTTCATTTGCCATCTTATTGTGTGAGCATGTTGGTGCATATTTTACTCATTCAAGGACATCCACTTGTTGTTTTGTTTGATTGGTTCTTTCTTCTTTTGGCCAAGTGGATGGACAAGGATGCCTAAGAACCTTCTTTAGCTATCTATGTGTTTCTCGTCTCAAACTCTATTCATGCTACATCACAAAATTTGATCAAGTCAGATTCGAACCACTCTGTGTGAGGAGCACTCGAGTCCCGATTAAATCAGACTTAAACTTCCAAAACCTCTTAATGATTCTCTGTCGACCGATCCTACCATTTCGGTCCTACCGAGATCATCAAGTTTATCTGAGTTTTCAATCTCGGTGCAACCGATTTGAACGTTTTGGTCTCACCGATTTCTTTGTAATCGAACACAGTTATGCATCTCGGTGCCACCGAGTTGTTCCACTCGGTCACACCGACAGGGTCAGGCTATATATAGTCACGGGAATTTTTTTGGAAATTTCTCCGAAACCCTTCGCCCGCGCATCAGCTAGCTCTGCCATCGTGGTCTCCGGATCGCCTCCTCGCCGCCAGCAGCCTCCTGTCGCTGGTCTTCGCCGCCGTCAACAGATTTTGTCCAGCCGTTGCCGTCGTAGCAAGTCCACCGCCAAGTTAGGGTATGGACTTGATCTTTGTGCTATCCACGTCTGATTCCTAGCACATTGTTTTTATATTGAATCTTGCCACGATTGCAACTCTTCTATCCAGCCAAAGTAGTTCATAGATTAGATGAGATTCAAATTTTTAGGTTTAGGTTTCCGCCGAAACCATCTCGGACCCATCGAGTTGAACAACTCGGTCTCACCGATTTGGCATATGCCATTGCACAAGTGACTCTCGGTCTGACCGAGATTTACTAATCGGTGCAACCGATTTGAGAATTATGTGAAACCCTAGCAGTCTCGGTGCCACCGAACTGAAACTCGGTCCAACCGAGATCATCAGTTTAGGTTCCAAAACTGCTTCGGTATCAGCGAGTTTGAAAATCGGTTGATCCGAAATGCTTTATGTGGAAAACTAAAACTGAACTTTTGAGTCATTCTTTTGCAAAAACCTCTGCATTTTGTGATGCTCATCTTTTCTATCTCGTCTATAAACTATTCACAGGGTCAGAAGTCAGCTTTTTGCAGTATGTCTGATCAAAGTGACAGCCAGAACAGGTCAGAAGAGCAGATAGACTTGAGTGAGGGCACTAGTCCCTCAACTTCAGATGAAGGGAGCAGAAGTACTCCTAGCAATTTGCCTAAGGCTGCTACTAGGCAAAGTAGGAAAAGAACTTCAGATTCAGAGGATGAAGATTACAAAGCTGAGGAAGATGAGGCTACTTCCAAGAAAGTTGTGCTCAAGAAGGAAAGGGTCATGAAGATCAAAAGGCCTGCAGGAAGACAACCACTGTCCAAGGCCAGAACATCAACACAACTACCTGAAAATCCTGATCCCAAAGAGCCAGTTGCTGAGAGCAAGAAGAGGAAGGAAAGGGTCAAGATGACCATGGCCAGAGTAATTGGGAAGCCTTCCATGATGGAAGAGGAAGAGCCTGCTACACCAGCACCAAAGGCACCAAAGCTAATGGGTGATGCAATCAGATCAGGGGCTGCCACATCTAAGCCCAAGGAAGCACCCAAAGCTGCCCCCAAGGCCAAGTCTGCAGCAAAGAGGAATACTAGGAGTATTACAGCTGCTGAGAAGAACAAGGCCCCAGTGCCTGAGGTTGATGAGGAAGATGAAGAAGGACATGTTCCGAGGAAGCTCAAGCCAAAGATACCAGACCACAATGATGCCCATCCTGTGGCTGAGAACATGAGAATCAGGAAAGACTCAGGGCTGAGGAAATGGAGAATGGAAGATCCATATGCTTCAAGGAGAAGAACTACTGTTGATTACAGGTTCCACACAAAGGAACAGCAGGACTTCTATGAGACAATCTTGTTGGACAAGAAGCCCATTGTGTGTGACATGAGGTGGGTTGACTGGAACTTCATCAAGGAGAATGAAGAGCACTATCCTGGAGTGCAGGACAACTTTGTGAGTTGTGGAGTTGCAGATTTTTTTGGGCAAAAGCTCACAAATTGGAATGATGAACTTATCATGCAATTATTCTCCACAGCACATTTCTACCCTGATGGGAGAATTGTTTGGATGTCTGAAGGTACAAGGTACCAGTCAACTGTTGAGGAGTGGGCAAAGCTAATAAATGCCCCAGAAGAAAATGAGGATGACTTAGACATTTATGCCAAGAAGAAAAAGGATCACAATTCAATGGCTCACATGTACAAGGAAATTCCAAACAAGGCATTAGCAACTCACAAGTTTGGATCAGTTCACTTTCTGCTGTCAGGGTTGCCAACCATATACTGGATTCTGAGGCACACTTTGTTGCCCAAGTCTGGTGACCATAACATGATCAGAGGGCATTCCATCAACATGTTGCATGTGTTTGATGTGCCACAGAAGTTTAAAGTCATGAGCCTGATCATTAAAACTATCAAGAGGACTGCAGCAGATCAGAAGAGGAGCTGTGGATATGCACCTCAGATTCAAGAACCGATAAACTCAAAGATGGGCACAGGAAAATATCAGTTGGATAAGGAACACTGTCCACTTTATCCAGACTTTGAGGACAATGAGGTTGTCATGAATGAAGATGATCCACAATCAGTTCAAGCACAGGAGAAGAAGGAGAAGGCAAAGAGGGAGAAGGCTGCCAAGATGCCAACTCAAGAGGAGGCATCTGAGTATTTCTTGAAGAACAAGCAGGAGCAGCTTGGTTACTTAATAGCATCAACTCTGAGGATTGAGAAGGGAATGGCCACCCTAACTCAAAAACAGGAGAGCCTGGAGATAATCATAGAACAAAAGTTCTATAACTTAGATGTGAAAGTAACTGAGATTCAGACTGCAGTGGAGGAACTACAAGAGGACATGCATGAGAGGAAGGGCAAGACTACAACCAATGTGTTTGCCAGAGTGCCTAGAGCCCAGAGGTCATCAGCTGTGCAAGTTTCTGACACAAGAGCAACTTCGTCTGCACCAGCTACAGCCTCAGTGCCACCAGCTCCAGCACCTTCATCAGCTCCAGCTCCATCTACATCAACTGAAGTCTTCGTCCAAGGAGCCATCTCTACACCACCACCAGAAGATCAAGCCTGAGAGTCGATCTAGCACTATGCATTTTTATGAACTTTTTGGTAACTTGTTGCCAAAGAGGGAGAAAAATGTATAGATCATAGGCTTCGAGAGTGTGTTGATTTTGTTCTCTCTTGCTTTATTTGGTGGTTTTTCAAACTTTGTTTGCTTTTGGTTGAGATACTATGTTTGTGAGACATTGATGATCATGTGTTTGATCATAAGCTACACTTATGCATGTTTGATGTTATTATCCTATCTATCTTATGTGATCACTCACTTTGCTTGGTGATGAGTGCATGTATTCATTGTTTATTATTTTGAGCGCTCCACCAAGATGTATGTGACATGGAAGATTAACCCATGAGCCTAATTCATTGTGCATTTGCAGTCCAAAGCAAATCTAAAACTATGCACAAATTTAGGGGGAGCTCTTACTTATCACATACTTCTCAAAGCGACGATGTTATTTAAATTTTATTATCATTTGTCGAAGCTTTGATCTATATGTTGTCATCAATTACCAAAAAGAGGGAGATTGAAAGTGCAACTATCCCGAGGTGGTTTTGGTAATTCATAACAACATATAGCTCATTGAGCTAATGCTATTCCAAGACTATTATTTCAGGAAAGCTCAATGAATGGCATGGCATAGATGATGAAAGTGGATCCCTCAAAATACCAAGGACAAAGGATTGGCTCAAACTAGCTCAAGACTCTTCATTTTACATTTTAGTGATCCAAGATCACATTGAGTCTATAGGAAAAGCCAATACTATCAAGAAGGGATGAGGTGTTGCTTAATGAGCCTTTTGCTTCATGTGCTTAGTGATATGCTCCAAAACCCTCAACTACTTTCCCACATCCACAAATGACCTAAACCTAAAGCCAAAATCGGTCACACCGATTCTTTCTATCCGCGCCACCGATTCCAAAAGTCATAGCCACGCCACAAACCCTAAGCAAATCGGTCTTACCGATAGGGATCTCGGTCTCACCGAGATGGGGTTGCAATCTCTCTGTTTCCCTTCGTAACGTTTCGGTCCAACCGAAGTGAGCGATCGGTCCCACCGAGATTGCAATGTAAACTCTCTGTTTCCTTTTTGTAACATTTTGGTCTCATCGAAAAGAGCAAAACGGTCCCACCGAGTTTACCTGACCAACTCTCTGGTTAGCTAATTACCAAAATCGGTCTCACCGAGTTTGTGAAATCGGTCTCACCGAGATTACGTTATACCCTAACCCTAACCATATCGGTCTCACCGAGATGCATGTCAGTCCCACCGAAAATCACTAACGGTCACTAGGTTTACTAAATCGGTCCGACCGAGTTTAACTATTCGGTCTCACCGAGTTTGGTAGATTGTGTGTAACGGTTAGATTTTGTGTGGAGGCTATATATACCCCTCCACCTCCTCTTCATTCGTGGAGAGAGCCATCAAACTGAACCTACACTTTCAACTTACCAATTCTGAGAGAGAACCACCTACTCATGTGTTGAGGCCAAGATATTCCATTCCTACCATATGAATCTTGATCTCTAGCCTTCCCCAAGTTGCTTTCCACTCAAATCATCTTTCCACCAGATCCAAAACCTATGAGAGAGAGTTGAGTGTTGGGGAGACTATCATTTGAAGCACAAGAGCAAGGAGTTCATCATCAACACAACATTTGTTACTTCTTGGAGAGTGGTGTCTCCTAGATTGGCTAGGTGTCACTTGGGAGCCTCCGACAAGATTGTGGAGTTGAACCAAGGAGTTTGTAAGGGCAAGGAGATTGCCTAGTTCGTGAAGATCTACCGCTAGTGAGGCAAGTCCTTCGTGGGCGACGGCCATGGTGGGATAGACAAGGTTGCTACTTCGTGGACCCTTCGTGGGTGGAGCCCTCCGTGGACTCGCGCAACCGTTACCCTTCGTGGGTTGAAGTCTCCATCAACGTGGAGGTACGATAGCACCACCTATCGGAACCACGCCAAAAACATCCGTGTCTCCAATTGCGTTTGAATCCTCTAAACCCTTCCCTTTACTTTCTTGCAAGTTGCATGCTTTAATTTCTGCTGCCAATATACTATTTGCATGCTTGCTTGAATTGTGTGATGATTGCTTGACTTGTCCTAAAATAGCTAAAATCTGCCAAACTATAAAATTGGGAAAAGGTTAAGTTTTTATTGGTCAAGTAGTCTAATCACCCCCCCTCTAGACATACTTCAAGGTCCTACAATGAGTCGGTGGCCAGCTTCTCCGTGTCCGCCGCCATCATCGAGGAGAAGTAGAACACGGGAGGCCGCCGCCACTTGGGTCCCATGAAGGCCACCGCCGAGGCGATGGCTGCACATTTAGGTGGTTTCTTTGCTACTTCGTCTCTTCCGAGGACCTTCATCGATACCGCAAGTGTCTGCCGGAAATGAGGAAGACAAAGGGATCCGCGGGCGGCCATTTAGATTAGGTACTCCCTCTTCGGCTGGCCGGAAATATTTCTTCTAAGAAAGGATAAATTGGATGTATCTATAACTAAAATAAGTCTAGATACATCCATTTCTAGGACAAGTATTTCCGGACGGAGGGAGTATTAATTATACCAAGAGAGCCGGATTAGCACCGCTTAGTTCATGTAAATGTAATGAAATCCATCATGTTTATATGAAGATCCGGCTTTTTTATACGGAATTCTTCATGCTTAAATGAAATCAGTCCATATTTGCACGAATTTCATCTGGTTGGTTAGAGTTGTGAAAATGTATGCCTCTGGCGTTTGATGTCGTCCACCGCGGAAGGAAGCGAGAGGAAATTTGCCGGCTGCCGTTGGAGATACTCTTATGCTAGAAATAATAGAGTCACATCCAATCCATTTGAGTTAATTGCATGTATGATTCTCCCTCTATAAAAAGTTAATTGCATGTACAGTGTACACGTGACTTGCAGGGTGGCTACAGCTTCGTACAGAAAGTTAAAAAGAAACTAGCAAGATGCCGGTGCATTGCACGGAACGTCAAGATGCATTTTTTTTACAAAACACATGTTGTGATTGAACCATGCAGGAGTAATCCCATGTGTAAAATCTAATGATATCTCGAGAATTTTGTCGGAAAAATGGTATTTCGAGAATTTCATCAAAAAAATAAAAGATGAGAGATAAGGTGAGGAGGAGTGGAGCGTGGTAGTGACTGGTGGTCGGACTGGGCGGAGGCATGGGGACACGGTGCCAGCAGGTGGCAGCTGCCACCATGCTAGATTGTTCCAGAGACTTCCTTTTTTAATTGCTCAGCAATGAGGTTGTGGGAGATAAGGATGAACGAGGCAAGCTCTTATCTGTAAATGTGGAGAGATGTGCGGGTATCTTTTGTAAAATTGTCATAGTTTACTTTCTATCCGTCAGATATAGATCAAACGGTCTATATTACAAGATGGCAGGCACACCATCATCACCAACTCGGTTTTTTATAAGAGTAGAGACAAGTCCATACTTAATCTTGTATTTTAAGTACTCTGTGGGTTCCACTGTCAGTAAAGTAGCGAAAGAAATATATATTAAATAAGTAATATGTAATATAAAAATCTAAAGTTAAAGACAGAATTCGAACTCAGGTCATCGCGTTGCGAGCATCCGGCGCTAACCATCCTAGCACATTTTTGTTGTGGACCATGCTGGAGATATATCTCCATGTCTACTCTTATACTCCCTACGTTCCTAAATATTTGTCCTTTTCAGATTTCAAATGGACTACTGCATACAGATGTGTATGTAGACATATTTTAGAGTGTAGATTCACTCATTTTGCTCTGTATGTAGTCACTTGTTGAAATCTCTAAAAAGACAAATATTTAGGAACGGAGGGAGTAGAAAACAGAGTTGGTGATGATGGTGTGCGTGCCATCCTGCAACATAGGCCGTCGGATTTTTATCTAACGTATAGGAAGGAAACTATGGCAATTTTGCAAAAAGATACCCACACCCCTCTCCACGTTTGAAAATAAGGCCTTCCCTCATTCATCCTTTTCTCTCACAAGATAAACTACTCATACAAATGCATCTTGATGTTTCGTGCAACGCACGGGTGTCGGTGTCAAAACCGGCGGATCTCGGGTAGGGGTCCCGAACTGTGCGTCTAAGGTCGATGGTAACAGGAGATAGGGGACACGATGTTTACCCAGGTTCGGGCCTCTTGATGGAGGTAATACCCTACTTCCTGCTTGATTGATCTTGATGAATATGAGGGTTACAAGAGTTGATCTACCACGAGATCGTAATGGCTAAACCCCTAGACGTCTAGCCTCTATGATTATGATTGCCCCTACGGACTAAACCCTCCGGTTTATATAGACACTGGAGGGGACTAGGGTTGTACAAAGTCGGTTACAGAGAAAGGAATCAACATATCTGAATGCCAAGCTTGCCATTCACGCAAAGGAGAGTCCCATCCGGACATGGAAGAGAGTCTTCGGTCTTGTATCTTCATGGCCCATCAGTCCGGCCCACGTCACACAGGCCGGACGCCCGAGGACCCCTTAATCCAGGACTCCCTCAGTAGCCTCTGAACCAGGCTTCAATGACGAGGTGTCCGGCAAGCAGATTGTCTTTGGCATTGCAAGGCGGGTTCCTCCCCCGAATACAGAAAATGTGTCTGGCTGTGCAAAACAAGTACCACACACAACCGCAGAGAGTATAATATTTCACGAGTCCAATCCGGTGACAACTTTTGTAGCGTGACATCACGTCCCTGCCCGGTCATTATTTCAAACCGTTTTTAGCCTCCCGCTCCACATTTAAAGATGCTGTTTTATTGGCACGTCTTGTCGTAGTAGAGATCGTGTCCCCTTATTTTGGGATTTTCATCAATACGGTCATGGGTAATCCAACCGCTCCGTTGGCACGATTCCTTGGGAATAGTCAAGTTTTAGGGCCCATGAGGAGGCGTTTGATATTCATCACCTTTATAAAGGGGCACAGACCCGTCTTTCTCCTCTACGCCTACTTCTTCCTCAACCTTTCCAACCTCGAGTTCCAGCACCTGAGTTTTAACTTAGTTACTCCAAGCCTCCCAGTAATGTCCGGACCCAGCCCTCAAGGCCGGTGGGTGGCCTCCTCTGTCACAGAGGAGGATAACGCAAAGCTCCGGGTGGCAAGGTATCTGACCGCGGAGAACCTCCACAGGCTCCCTGCCAAAGGGCAGGTTATTCCTACACCCAGATCCGGCGAGAGGGTTGTATTCATCCCCCACTTCCTCCGGGGGCTAGGGTTTGCTCTCCACCCCTTCGTCTGTGGCCTCATGTTGTATTATGGGCTAGATTTTCATGATCTAGCTCCGGACTCCTTTCTTCACATCTCGGCGTTCATTGTCATGTGCGAGGCCTTTCTCCGCATTCCACCACACTTCGGCTTATGGCTCAAGACCTTTAATGTGAAGCCGAAGGTAGTTGACGGGGAGCAAGCGGAGTGTGCAGGTGCTATGGTGAGCAAACTCACCAATACACCTAGGCCAAAAGGCTCCTTCACGGAAACTTCCAACCTATGGCAACGGGAGTGCTTTTACATCACTGAACCCCATGGTACCAAGTGGGCAGCTACACCTGCGTTCCGATCTGGCCCTCCATTACGACTCGCATCATGGATTAATAAGGGGCTGGACTGGTGATCTATTGATGAAGTGCAGACACTACAAAGCCGTATCCGGAGCCTCCTTGAAAAGGACACCGACCTCATCAACGTAATCCAGGTAATGATAGTCCGCCGGGTCCCGCCGTGCCAGCGACGGCCCCTCCGCACGTGGGAGTTCAATATGGAAGGACCACGAACCCTTCAGCATTTCTTCGGCACGACGCACAGAGGAATGTGGAAGTTATTCTTCGGGACACGAAAGTAGTGTTCGGATACAACCGAGGACCTCGGCCTCGACTGCAACCATCCGGATACCTCGGTAAGCACTCTACTCCTGAGCACAGCTTAGTTGATTATCTCGTCACAATATACTGAGATATTTATCTCCGACCAGGGCTGGATAAAGAAGGAGGAACGAATTAGGTGTTTGGCCCCTCGTCCCGAAGACTCAGCTGATCCTGTGTTAACAAGGATGCTGACTCTGGCGCCGTATCAAGTGTCGGCAAAGGAGGAAAAGGAGGAGAGCAAAAAGGCCAAAGGTGGCCTCCACTCTGAAGGTACACCGGACGTTGTGTCCGGGGAGACTGGGACTCCCTCTTCTGAAGACGGAGGGGAAGGAGGAGCTGACATCCCTTCTCCCCATGGGAAGAAAAGGACCGCCTCCGAAGATTTGGAGGTGGGGGCTCCTAAGCGAGGGAAGATGTCCTTGTCAGGCGGTTCGGGTTCGGAAGACGACGTTGTCGCGCAGTTCCTCCGTAAGGCAAAGCCTTTGGCCGGATCGTAAGTGAACAAGGGTGTTTTAAACATATCCCATTCCTTTCAAGTTATAAGGGTAACATATAAAATATATGTTTGCAGTGCGGCCCGCAGTCTTCCTCAACAGTCCTCCTCCTTGGGGGATCTGCTTCCAGAGATGATGGAAAGCGAGACGCCTCCACAGGTCTCCAATAGGGCGGACGACTTCGAGGTGTCATCCCGGAGGATTTCTCCCGATCACCAAGTGGTGTGAGGGACAATAAACACAACGTCCGAAGGTGATACTTCGGTCGTCCAGGGTTCGGGGTGGGCAGCCCCTACGGGAACCAGCAATAAAGGTACCGGACTATCCGGTTTTCAGCCGAAGATGACTATAGGGTCGAGTAAACATATCCCTTCAAAGGGAGTTCGTACCTCCGCAGCCGCTTCCAGGAATCTGGTGGCACCGGATACATTGACGGGCATGTTGCAAAATGCGTCCGTCTCAGAAGAACATCGTACCTTAATGGTACAGTAGTTGAGAGGATTCTGTCCGCGAGAAGCGGATTGAATGAAGCCTTCACGGGCCTGCTGAGAGGCTTCGAGGTATGTAAGGTAATATCTTCAATTGCTCTCTATATGCAAAATGCACCTGTGTATAGATAGTAGCCCCTGAGACTCTGGTTGGCGTCCAAAGAGAGGTGACCAGATGATCAAAAAAGATATGCCCAGGAAATAACCTAATTAATTTGAACACAGGCTTTTACGTCCATGGTGACTGCCCAAGCTGCAAAAGTTGCAAAACTGAAGCAGAAACTTGCTGTGGCGGATGACGACATTACTCTTATTAACAGGCGGCTGACGAGGCACAAGGTATGTTTTGGTGCAGTTGGCTTATGCATGTATAATAATATGAGCATGAAGCTAAGACTTATATACTGACACATGCATAACTGCAGATAGCACTGCCGTGAGTGAGACCCTTCGGGCTGAACTTGCCCGGGCCAAGGAGCAATCCAGAGTGAATAGTGCGGCTGCCAAGAAGGCAGCTGCGAATTAAGGGCCGAACTGGCTGATCGGTGCCAGTGCGAGGAGAGAATATATAACATGGCGCGCGACCTAAAGGATGCCACTGGCCGATGCAAATCACTCGAGAAGGATAACAAAGCAAAGACGGCCGATCTCAACAAGGCCTTACAAGAGGCGCGAGAGGCACGATCCGTGTCAAGAGCGGCTCGAGAGGAGATCCGACAAGCTGGGGAGATAGCGGCTGGTAAGCCCTTTCTATTACAGACTAAATTCGGTGATCCGGAGTATGCCCCGCTTAATCAAATGTGCAGTTCTCCGGACGCATTCTTTGACCTGCCGAAGAGTGTCTCCAATGCGGCGCAGTTTTTCCGAGCGCAAGAAGGACGTGCAACGAAGAAGCTCTTCTGGTCACAATTCAGCACGCCAAAGCGTCCGCTGTTGCTGAACGAACAGATGGCCCAGTGGGCCGAGCTCCACAAGATATCCGAAGCTGCCATGAAGGATGTCGTGGTCCGGCTGTGCCCAACTGAGCCAATTCTGAATAGTTAGTTCGGTTTGGTGCAGCGACTTGTTGATGCGGTGCCACGTATCGACGCCGTTAAGCGGTCGGCGTGCATTGAAGGTGCATGGATGGCCTTTCCCCGCATCAAGACGTATTGGGCAAAGATGAAGGCCACTGATATTGCAGCAAAGAATCCACCCGGGGGCAAGGACCATCACACGCCGGAGCATTATTTGGAGGATGTCCTAGAGGGCGCCCGCTTGATAGAGGGTCAGTGCTCGAAGGATATGATGTTCGAGTGAATGTATCGGAATTCCGATAACAATATTATAATATATTAAGGCTGTGTTATATTTTTGCCTTTTTTCCTGAAAGGTATTTCCTCCTGTGTGGCCGTTTTATGTAATCTGAAAGTTTGCCAGTCGTCGGCTTCAGCCCCCTCGCATATAAGCGGGGGTGTTCGGAATAGCAACTGACTACACTTGACCCAACGTCTTGGTCCGTGAAGGAGGTGTCAGTGCGGCGAACTAGGCAATCAGACTATAGGGCTTTAACACCTTCACTTAGACATAGGAGTTTGACGATGGGTCTACGATATAGCCCCTTGTATGTACGCGTTTATCCGAATATGGTGCGTTACATAGGTTGTCCAGAAGAATGGTCCTTCATGTAATATGGAAGAAATCGCGAAAGATTCATAGAAGTCATCGAGTGGTTGACCAGCTCTCGCCGCATCATGACAGTCAGTTTCCGGCTTTCTCTACTGAGGTGTTTTACCAGGTGAACCGGAAACTCAATCGCAGTAGTTCTCCCTTTACTACCCTTGCCGATAGAGCGGAACGTAAGGTAGTAAGCATAGGAGCCAGGCAACCCAACTATTGACCAAAGACATGATTCAGAGCTAATGCATATAAGGCCAACGTCAGGACCCCGATTCCAAGTCACATCGATCTAGCCGGTAACACCTCATATCACTTTGCGGCCTCACGCACGGTATTCCCACGTGTGTCGCCTTACCATGGCCGGGACCGTTTGCGCCTTTTGGCTCACGTATATGATAGTGTCGCTAGCATCCATATGACAGAGAACCCCGGCCGACATGGCTAGTCGTGAACCCAAAGCGGCACTAACCCATGCGGACAGGCATACATGAATCACATCGAGCATGTCGGTCAGCAGCGTGTGAATCCGGGCTGTAGCACTGGGCTAACAGGACTGCGGGAACCCGGCTGTAGCAGGTTAGGCAGAGTCCGGATGTCACCGCGTGACATTTCCCGAAGGACGAACCACGAGAACGGAAGTGAAACACATGCCGGCCGGTCAAGTGTCCTGAGCAATAGTGCTGGGCTAGCAGGACTCCGGTGAAACCGGGCTGTAGCGGACTACTATGGCTCAAGGAAGCACTAGACTACATTTCCCCATAAAAGAGGCTGCCAAGGATAAACAACTAGATTGTCGGATCCCACACATACCAAGCATTTCAAACATACACACAATATGCTCGATATGTGTAAATACAACATGGCATCACAACATAACTCTACGACTCAAGTATTTATTCATTAGGCTCCAAGGAGCGAGATATTACAAACATGGGTCTCATGACCCAACAATCAGAGCATACATGTCAAAGCACAAGCGGAAGCTTTAACATGTCTGAGTACAGACATCTACAAATGGAAAAGGCTTAGAAGCCTGACTATCTACCAGATCCTGCCGAGGGCACAAGATCGTAGCTGAGGTATCAAGATAGACGTCGAAGTCCACACGGAACTACTAGCGAGACTGACATCTCTCTGCAAAACATAAAATAGGCAAACGTGAGTACAAATGTACCCAGCAAGACTTACATCAGAACTAGCTACATATGCATCATTATCAACAAAGGGGGTGGTGGAGTTTGACTGCAGCAAGCCAGCTTTGACTCGGTGGCTATCTGAACTACGTGCGCAAGTAACTCTTTTGAGGTGGCGCTACGAGTCCACATATTCACCATATCAATACACCACTATGGACCCTCTCCGCCTCCCCACGAGAACGCCATCCATAGCACTCACTCTTATCTTGCGCATTTTAGAGTATCCACTTTCACTCGTCTATGAACTATACAGCAACCCGAAGTCCTTTACCGCGGACACGGCTATTGAATAGATGATGTTAACCCTGCAGGGTGTACTTCTTCACACACGCTCTCGCCACTTACCACCATGTAAGCGTCGTGTATCTCGGCAACCTTCAAGCGGAAGCTTTGGCGAGGAGTCGGCCACGACCGACTAACCACACAAGTCTCTAGTCCAGGTTTATCGCCTATTCGGGTTCCATCCGCGAGGAGATCCGGCCGGGGTGTCGCTCACGGCCCCAAACAATGAGAGCAGGGTTCCTGAGGCACCAAACAGGCGTCCCGGTACACCGTGCCTCGTGTCTCTACCGCAACATAGCCCACCCCTAGGGTCAGCTCTACGCACGGCCCGCAACACATATCCTACAAACACCAGAAACTAGTTGCAACTCCTGGATAGAGATCGAGTTGATTAATAAGTGGAGAGGGGCACTTAAGCATTCCAATGTGTGGTAGTAGATATTCATGGATCACAAACACAGAACTCAGTTCCCGAGGACGGCTTCAATGAGACAACCCACCATGTACTCCTACATGGCCTCTCACCGCTACCTTTACCAAATCGTGTTCACACACTTAGCTAATACACAGTAGGACATGTTCACACACCTCCAATTCATCCCCGATGAATCAGACCTGACTCAACTATAAGCAGTAGCAGGCATGACAAACAAGCATGAATGAGTAGGCACATCAGGGCTCAAACAACTCCTACTCATCCTAGTGGGTTTCATCTATTTACTGTGGCAATGACAGGTCATGCAGAGGAAACTACCGCAGCATGTAACAGTTGAATCCATGTTGTCCTAATGCAGTAAAAGAGAGCAGGAGCGAGAGAGTGGGATTGTATCAAAATGAACAAGGGTTTTTTGCTTGCCTGGCACTTCTGAAGATAGCATTCAGTCTTCATTAGTGTCAACGATCACAACGTCGGTACAACGTCTACCGAGGGGGAACAACACCGGCAAACAGCGAAGAAACACGATCAATGCAATGCACAATATGATGCATGCTATGACATGGCAATATGAATGTGTTTTGGGCTAATGCAAGTTAGAACAGATTGAGATGAGTCCATTTGAACCAAAGATACAAATGCAAACCCATTTTAAGAGGTCATATTTGTGCATTAATTTGTTTCACCTAAACAGCAAGGTTAAAGTGTTCTAACATGCATGAGAAAGGTACAGATGGATAGATTGGATTTTTTTTGATCATTTTTCATACATAATTTGTTTGATTTGGAGTTACGGTTGAATTACTATGAATTTTAGAAGTTTTGGTTATTTTCTGGAATTTCATGTATAAGAATAAATCCAGAAAATAAATTACTACGTCAGCATGACATAGGTGTGACGTCAGCAGGTCAACTGCGGCTGACCAGGTCAAACCTGACGTGTGGGGTCCACACATCAGTGACACGGGTTAAACAGGGGGGTTAGCTTTATTTTAATTAAAGGATTAGTGGCACTGGGCCCACTGGTCAGAGTCAGGGGGTTAGTTAACGGTGATTAGCCTTAAGCTAATCACGACCTGAGCCCACGATGGGCGGCGAGGTCAAAGAGTCAAACCCCACCGGCGTTTAGCCGCCGGCGAGGCCGAACACGGCGGAGGGGCTTGGGGTCGCATCTCCGGCGTCAAATGGCCCGCGGAGACCACCGGGGCATAACCCGGGCTTGTCCGCATCCAGTGGGGTAGGAAGGAGGAGGAGGGGTGGCCGGAGCTCGCCAAAGCGGAGCTCGGGGCGGCGTCCGAGCTGCGGCCAGCGGGAGCGGGCTGCGGGCACGGCAGGCCACCGAGGGGCTCGCTGCACCATCGTGGCACCAGGAGCACGGCCATGTGCTCGGGTGCGACTAAGGCGAGCTAGAACGACGGCGGCGACACGACCGGCGGCGAGGAGCTATGGCCATGGCGGGGGAAGGGGGCTACGGCACGGGAACGGGGGAACGGGGAGAGGGAAACGAAGCTGAGGCTCACTGCGGACTCGACGGTGTCGATGGAGAGCTCGGGAAGTCCGGACGGTGGCATGGCGGCGAGGACGATCTCCGGCAGCCGGAGGCGAAGATGGTGATGTTGACGGCGTTCCAGGGCTTCCCGCGCCACGTGGCTCGACGGAGGGGTGGACGGCGACGTGGCGGAGCTTCCGAGCTAGTCGGAGATGCGAGGGGGAGGCGGTGGCCGCGGCAATGGTGTGCGGCGGCGACGGTGGTGCTCGGGCGGTCGCGCGGGAGAGAACCAGGGGAGGAGGGAGAGCGAGGGAGAGGGAGAGAGGTCGGGGCGGCGCGTGGCGTCGCGCGGGGCATCCAGACGACGAGGGGGAGAAGCAGGAGGTGGCGGGGAACGTGGCCCCGGCCGGACGCGTGGCCGCGCGTGCCCCTATCCTCCTGGCGCGAGGAAGGGGACGACTGGCAGCCAGCTGGCTGGGCCGGCCTGCTCGGCTGCGGTAAGTGCCAGGTGGGTTTTTTCCTCTCTCTCTCTCTCTGTTTTTTTTTCTAATTCTGTTCTGTTTCTATTTTGCAGGTTTGTTTTGAATTTGGTTTTGAAACCAATTCAATTTTGTTGCTTCTGATAATATTTTTAGAAGCTAAATGAATTAAACCAAAGCTCCACAAAATATTTCAGAATTATTGGACCTATATTTATTAATAGTAGATATAAATCCAATTCAAATAGCTATTGATATAATTCAAATGCCCATAATAAATGTTTCTGAGACACCGAAAATATTGGTTTGGATTTTACCTCTTGCCAATATTTCCAGAGGATAACAGGAACATTTTCTTGGACTTATTTGAAGCAATTTTATCTTGATCATTTTTAAAAGGATTCTGAGGCTTTGAAAATTCCTCAATTCAAACTTCATTTGAATTTAAACATGATGCAACAACCAAGCTAGACCAAGGCCAAGGTAAAGCTAGGGATGTGACAACTCACCCCCACTAAACAAGAATCTCGTCATGAGATTCAAGACGTGAGGTAAGAAGAAAGGAGGTCACAAACTATCACAAACTTCTCGATCCAACTGCCCTTCTCGAAGAAGTAGCTTCATTAGATCATATTGATCTTGACGTCTTTGCTTTCGAGATCTTCATTCAACACGTTGACAACAGAGATAACCTCTACAGGAAACGATCTCCTCGAAGATCGAGCACTCAAGATCAACTAATGGAGTGAGACGGTGGAAACATCTCTTGAGCTGAGGCACAAAACACACATCAAGAAGGATGGAAAGAAACTGATAAAAAATGTTCAATTTTATAGGCAACAATTCCACGCTTAGATAATATGGAGCATGGGTTTCAAAGTAACGAGGAGTTAACTGCCATGACTCCATAACGGGGCACCTTAGGGAAGGTGGCTCGTAGAATTATCCCTTAAGTGGCAAAAGAATTACTTTTGATACAAAGATCATTGAAACCCTTTATGCCAGCCTAAGGCAATCACAAACGATCGTTCGAAGGAGTTGGAAGGAACGGCATACTCAGATTGGAAAGAAACTATGGTTATAGAACAACTCGGCAAATGGAAGGCACATTCCAGTTGATACCAAGGATATAACCTAGTGACTGGGCGTGCTTTCAATAACTTGAGCATTTCCATATTCATCAAGGTTTTACAAACATCCGTGCCAAGGATCCTGGCAACACATCATACTACCATGATGAACGGTGATGGAGGATGCAGGTGCAAAGGGGGACATCACTTTCTCGGATTTTTCCTTAGCAATGCCAAAGAAGCAAATCTAGATGATCCACCGAGAGACATTTAGCACTCCGCTTCTAATGTTCTCCTTGATGTGCTAGCTACCACAGTCATGCTTAAAATGCATCAACATGGGCATCAAGTAAAGGTCGGACTTCGGGAGCACAAAATCCATAAGGAACAACTTCTAGATTAAGTCAGGCGAAATCCTCATGGGAAGTGACCAAACGGCTTAAATAAGATACTACAATAATAGTGCTTCCAGCTAGGTGCGTCCACTTCACTGGAACTTATATCATAGTTCTTGGGAGAAGTTCCAACCATCATATCTGCCTGAGATTCAGATCTGGTTGGTAACAGGGTAATTCAGACAACGTGTCTGGAAAAGAAAGATTGCAACACAAACCGACGAGATGACATTGCGAGATTCTCGGGGAGTGAACTACGATAGCAAGGTCCAAAACATGAGTTGGTTCTGCTATAACATGTGAACGTGTTGTCCGAGACAAGCATGAACACATAGTAGTCTTATAATAAAACGCTACCGAGTTCAGAAGGGGAACCATCATCGAGGATATCTAAGTCCTTGCATAAGTCCGGATCCTAAGAAGGAACTTCTTCTTCTTGAACAAATCAATCAGTGGCTTGGTGTGCTAGGAACACATATGGAGTGGAGGTAATTAATCTACCAAACCATAGAGTACTTCACACAAATGCATGACTGACTTGGGATGATTCCTAAGGAAGCAAAAACAAACTTTTCTCAAATTCATGGTGGCAACTTACACCTAATGCACGTGAACTTGGAGAAAGTCACTTCTTTCATCCAAACATATGCTTCATGAACGGAACACGAAGATAATGCTTATAAAGTTTCCAATACTAGTTGGATGTTCAACACGAATCATGGAGAAGGTAGCAGTGTTGCTGATGGGCTCAACAACAATTCATCCAGGTTTCCATGAAGATGGAATTCCATAAATATGTGAACAAATGATAGCATTGGTCATACCCAAAGGATATAATGGTGTATGCTCGAGGGATCAACCACGAGTAAGACAACATTATGAACATCGTTGGTTCTGATTTGATTTGATGATAGCCCATGCTCAAATCAAAGTTTTGATATGGTAATAGATCCAACAACTGATCATAGGGACCAATCGATGAAGATATCATCTTTCTTCAACACACACTCAAAATGATATCCCTTAAAATGAACTAAGTCGGACAAGCTTTTATCTTCCAATTCTGCAAGTTGTTTTTTGGCTTAACCAACTAGCTCGGGGGTATCCAACACAGATTCTTGGAGAATGGCTGGTTTAGAGGAAAAGCAACTTGATCACGAGCTCAACATAACAGTCAGGGGACAACCTAGTAATACTTCCGAGAAGATATCCGGAAAATCAGGAACCACCGATATGTTACTAAGCTCGAGAACAATCTTGCTTTTCAGAGCAAGACGATATGATCAAATAAGCAAGGGACTGAATAATCCTAACTCATTGATCGAAGAGTGCACCAGAAGTAAGGACTAGGTAGCACGATCAATATTAGGATGATGATTCAATAACCAACACGCTAAGAATGAGAATATTGTCCATGAACTACCAAGCAACACGGTTGCTAGGAGTATAAATTTCACTCATCATGGTTCACTTGTCGGCATTCCGGATGCAACAACACGGGACCGAGGAATGAACGATGATGGCGAGAGTATCATTGCATCAAGAATTCATAAGAGAAGGTGCAGTTCTCATGACGTTCCTGACATAACGATGGTAACACTCCAAGGTAGAACAGAGCAAAGGATGGATTGGCATTTGATCTGCAGAGCACAACTACTTTGACCCAATCCTAGATATGGATGAGGTACTGGAGTTTGTTTCTCCTAGTCATTCCGGAATAGAATGGCTTGACGGACCACAAGGATAATAGGCATCGATAAACACGATCGCACACATACTCTTGACTATCAATTGATAGACGAGGGTCAGAATACAACTAAAGAGAACAACTCAAAGGAACATATAATTTTCTGAGTTGTGGATGCATAGATTAGTATGTCGAGCAAAGCTCAACATTTCTCCCGGATAACCCATGCAGAGAAGGTAGAACTGGCAGAGTCACAATTATGAATGGAGAACTCCTCAAGAGTACTCTGATTGTGATTTTTTAATTCAAAGAACTTCTGCCTTATTCGTTCATGGTATTTGGAAGAAGGATATACCACGGACCTCGAAGACTATCACAAAGGTTACTAGTATCCTAAAGGTACGAGCAACACTATCAACACGAGGTAAGTAGAGTGAATCTTGGGTCAAGAACCCAGGAATAGAATACCTACTAACAAAATTGCATCACGGGATGCTTTCGAGAATGATGGCCAGAATCATCACACTGGGAACACAAAATATGGCTAGATTATTAGATGGTTTCATAAGACACCTAGGGTCATAATAATAGCTCCAACATATATGTCGAGGCAACAAAGTACCTCAACTCACCGATTAGTGTGGTTAATCTGGCCCAAAGGGACATCAAAATGAGAGAAAGGGATTTTGCAAATGCTTCAGATTGTTTTAGAAACCTGGGATGACTCGGACAGCATAACGGCTGTAAATGCTCAAAATGATTTGAGACATCCTGCAAAAATGGTGGCATAACCACTCAAAAGCACAATATCAAGGTTCTGAGACCATCTATGAACACACGGGAGTAGTAGAAACTGTACTGGGATTTGAAACTATCAATTCTATAATTTTATGGATTAGTAACACGTCATCCTGATAGACAGATGAGAAGCCTAGTTCTTAAACCCCGTAGAGGAGAAGAGGATAACTCAGATCAGAAGGGCATAAGGTAGAGAAGTAAAAAGAGCCTTACGTTCCCTTCCACAATCAATTCCCTTATATAACTAAAGCATTTCTAGACACAACTTCGACCGGTTTGGCTTGGTAATCCTACAGGCAGTCAGGCTCTGATACCAAAGCTGTCAGGACCCCGATTCCATGTCACACCGATCTAGCCGGCAACACCTCATATCACTTTGCGGCCTCACGCACGGTATTCCCACGGTGTCGCCTTACCATTGCCGGGACCGTTTAGCCTTTTGGCTCACGTATATGATAGTGCCGCTAGCATCCATATGATGAGAGAACCGGGCCGACATGGCTAGTCGTGAACCCAAAGCGGCACTAACCCATGGGGACAGCATACATGAATCACATCAAGCATGTCGGCGTGACATGTGAATCCGGGCTGTAGCACTGGGCTAACAGGACTCAGGAACCCGGCTGTAGCAGGCTAGGCGGGACTCCGGATGTCACGCGTGACATTTCCCGAAGGGACAGAACCTGATGCCGCCAGTCAAGTGTCCCGAGCGGTAGTCTTTGGGCTAGCAGGACTCCGGTGAACCGGGCTGTAGCGGACTACTATGGCTCAAGGAAGCACTAGACTACATTTCCCCATAAGAGAGGCTGCCAAGGATAAACAACTAGATTGTCGGATCCCACACATACCAAGCATTTCAAACATACACACAATATGCTCGATAAGTGTAAATACAACATGGCATCACAACATAACTCTACGACTCAAGTATTTATTCATTAGGCTCCAAGGAGCGACATATTACAAATATGGGTCTCATGACCCAACATGCAGAGCATACAAGTCAAAGCACAAGCGGAAGCTTTAACATGTCTGAGTACAGACATCTACAAATGGAAAAGGCTTAGAAGCCCGACTATCTACCAGATCCTGCCGAGGGCACAAGATCGTAGCTGTCAAGCTGAACGTCGAAGTCCACACGGAACTACTAGTGAGACTGACATCTCTCTGCAAAACATAAAACGTGAGTACAAATGTACCCAGCAAGACTTACATCAGAACTAGCTACATATGCATCATTATCAACAAAGGGGGTGGTGGAGTTTGACTGCAGCAAGCCAGCTTTGACTCGGTGGCTATCCTGAACTACGACTGCAAGTAACTCTTTTGAGGTGGCGCACACGAGTCCACATATTCACCATATCAATACACCACTATGGACCCGCTCCCGTCTCCCTACGAGAACGCCATCCATAGGACTCACGCTTATCTTGCGCATTTTAGAGTATCCACTTTCACTTGTCTATGAACTGTACAGTCAACCCAGAAGTCCTTTACCGCGGACACGGCTATTCGAATAGATGATGTTAACCCTGCAGGGGTGTACTTCTTCACACACGCCATCGCCACTTACCACCATGTACACGTCGTGTATCTCGGCAACCTTCAAGCGGAAGCCTGGCGAGGGAGTCGGCCATGACCTGACTAACCACACAAGTCTCTAGTCCAGGTTTATCGCCTATTCGGGTTCCATCCGCGAGGAAATCCGACGGGGTGTCGCTCACGGCCCCAAACGCTGAGAGCAGGGTTCCCGAGGCACCAAACGGGCGTCCCGGTACACCGTGCCTCGTGTCTCTACTGCAACATAGCCCACCCCTAGGGTCAGCGCTACGCACGGCCCCCAACACATATCCTACAAACACCAGAAACTAGTTGCAACTCCTGGACAGAGATCGAGTTGATTAATAAGTCGAGAGGGGCACTTAAGCATTCCAATGTGTGGTAGTAGATGTTCATGGATCACAAACACGAACTCAGTTCGAGGACGGCTTCAATGAGACAACCCACCATGTACTCCTACATGGCCTCTCACCGCTACCTTTACCAAATCGTGTTCACACACTTAGCTCACACACAGAGGACATGTTCACACACCTCCAATTCATCCCGATGAATCGGACTGACTCAACTCTAAGCGATAGCAGGCATGACAAACAAGCATGAATGAGTAGGCACATCAGGGCTCAAACAACTCCTACTCATGCTAGTGTGTTTCATCTATTTACTGTGGCAATGACAGGTCATGCAGAGGAAAGGGGTTCAACTACCGCAGCATGTAACAGTTGAATCCATGTTGTCCTAATGCAGTAAAAGAGAGCAGGAGCGAGAGAGTGGGATTGTATCGAAATGAACAAGGGGTTTTTGCTTGCCTGGCACTTCTGAAGATAGCATTGAGTCTTCATTAGTGTCAACGATCACAACGTCGGTACAACGTCTACCGAGGGGGAACAACACCGGTAAACAGAGAAGAAACACGATCAATGCAATGCACAATATGATGCATGCTATGACATGGCAATATGAATGTGTTTTGGGCTAATGCAAGTTAGAACAGATTGAGATGAGTCCATTTGAACCAAAGATTCAAATGCAAACCCATTTTAAGAGGTCATATTAGTGCATTAACTTGTTTCACCTAAACAGCAAGGTTAAAGTGTTCTAACATGCATGAGAAAGATACAGATGGATAGATTGGATTTTTTTGATCATTTTTCATATATAATTTATTTGATTTGGAGTTACTGTTGAATTACTATGAATTTTAGAAGTTTTGGTTATTTTCTGGAATTTCCTGTATAAGAATAAATCCAGAAAATAAGTTACTGCGTCAGCATGACATAGGTATGACGTCAGCAGGTCAACTGCGGCTGACCAGGTCAAACCTGACGTGTGGGGTCCACACGTCAGTGACACGGGTTAAACATAGGGGTTAGCTTTATTTTAATTAAAGGATTAGTGGCACCGCCCCTTTGGTCGAGTCGGGGTTAGTTAGCGGTTATTAGCCTTAAGCTAATCACGACCCACGGGCCCACCGACGGGCGGCGAGGTCAAGAGTCAAACCCCACCGGCGTTTAGCCGCCGGGCGAGGCGAACACGGTGGAGAGGCTCGGGGTCGCATCTCCGGCGTCCAAATGGCCCGCGGAGACCACCGGGGCGTAACCCGGGCTCGTCCGCATCCAGTGGGGCAGGAAGGAGGAGGAGGGGTGGCCGGAGCACGGCTTCGAGCGGGAGCGGGCTGCGGGGCACAGGCAGGCCACCCGAGGGGCTCTGCGGCACCCTCGTGGTACCAGGAGCAGGGTCGTGTGCTCGGGTGGGACTAACGCGAGCTAGAACGACGGCGGCGACACGACCGGCGGCAAGGAGCTACGGCCATGGCGGGGGAAGGGGGCTACGACGCAGGAACCGGGGAATGGGGAGAGGGAAACGGAGCAGAGGCTCACAGCGGACTCGACGGTGTCGACGGAGAGCTCGGGGAAGGCCGGAGGGCGGCATGGTGGCGAGGACGATCTCCGGCGACCGGAGGCGAAGATGGTGATGTTGACGGTGTTCCAGGGCTTCCCGCGTCGCGTGGCTCGACGGAGGGGTGGACGGCGACGTGGCGGAGCTTCTGAGCAGGTCGGAGAGGCGAGGGGAGGCGGTGGCCGCGGCAATGGCGTGCGGCGGCGACAGTGGTGCTCGGGCGGTCGCTCGGGAGAGAACCAGGGCAGGAGGAAGAGCGAGGGAGAGGAGAGAGGTCGGGCGGGCGTGGCGTCGCTGGGGCATCCAGACGACGAGGGGGAGAAGCAGGAGGTGGCGGGGAACGTGGCCCCAGTCGGATGCGTGGCCGCGCGTGCCCCTGTCCTCCTGGCGCGAGGAAGGGGACGACTGGCACGGCCAGCTGGCTGGGCCGGCCTGCTCGACTGCCGTTAGTGCCAGGTGGGTTTTTTCCTCTCTCTCTCTCTGTTTTTTTCTAATTCTGTTCTGTTTCTATTTTGCAGGTTTGTTTTGAATTTGGTTTTCAAACCAATTCAATTTTGTTGCTTCTGATAATATTTTTAGAAGCTAAAAGAATTAAACCAAAGCTCCACAAAATATTTCAGAATTATTGGACCTATATTTATTAATAGTAGATATAAATCCAATTCAAATAGCTATTGATTTAATTCTAATGCCCATAATAAATGTTTCTGAGACACCAAAAATATTGGTTTGGATTTTACCTCTTGCCAATATTTCCAGAGGATAACAGGAACATTTTCCTGGACTTATTTGAAGCAATTTTATCTTGATCATTTTTAAAAGGATTCTGAGGCTTTGAAAATTCCTCAATTCAAATTTCATTTGAATTTAAAAATGATGCAACAACCAAGCTAGACCAAGGCCAAGGTAAAGCTAGGGATGTGACAGCCAAACTCGTGACGCCGAAGTATGCTATAAAGCTGTTCAGACTTTTTGGCAACTCATATGTTGCCGTCTCGAGCCCCTGGAAATTTGTGCCGAGGTGCGTGCGTGAAACAATCGGAGACACCGAATTTAGACCTAAAAGAGGCAAATACTGCATACGGATTATGTTCACTGGAATCTGATTGATACGTCAAACGTAATTTTACAGATTATAACACCACGGCCCAGGCCATTTGACATGCCAGGGTCGGAGGCTGAGGAAAAAAGGCACTTTACAGGTTTGAAATAAAGTGTTCGGTGTACAAAAAATCATTTGGACCTCCTGTCGCACGTCTGCGCTGCCTTTGCCTCGGCGAAAAGATTCCTTAACAGGAATAGTCGTTGGTTATTTATACGAAGCCGAACTCAGGAAGAGTCATTTTAAGTCTGTAGGATAAACATGCTTTGGTTCACCCATAGTAAAATGTAAAAATAGTTCGAAAAAAACAAGGTTATAGGAGTGCGAACCGCATTGTAGGTATGTCCGTATTATGCCTCCGCCGATGACCAAGGTATTTTAAGTGCATAATTATGCATGCGCAATACAAAATTCACGGGTATGTGAGACGAACAATGGAGGCCAAACTGCTAATCCAGCTCTAAAATTGATTGGTCCTGTCTAGCAGAGGCCGGCGGCTTAATGGCCGATGGGATACGCGGCTTAATGAGGCCGCTTTGGGCTTTGGCTGCAATAGCCGCGGTATGCTCCTCTGTATGGAGGGAGTGTTCCGTACTTCCGTTTATCGTGATGGCGTCACATATATCATATTTACTATTTTTACTTCGAGGGGAAATTGCTTCTATCCCCCGGTGTTCCGTTGGAGAGTCTCTTCGTCATCGCTGTCACTGGGCGGCCCCTTCCCCTTGTGTTCAGCATTGAGCTTGCCGGCCTGCTTAAAGACCCAACGGCTTCTGTTGGTATGATTGGCTAGTTTATAGGGGGTGCCATGGATCTGGCAGGGTCGGTCCAGTATCTTATCTAGACTGGATGGTCCGTCTCTGTTTGCCTTGAATGGCTTCTTCCGTTTACCGGATTTGCAGCCGCTGAATCCGGCGTTGACCGCCGTGTCTTGCGTTCCTTCGTTATTATTTCGACGCTTGTGTTTATTGCGCCGTGGCTTGCCGTTGTCGTCCCGGGCTTCGGAAGTGCCCGGATCACTGGTGCTGTTGCTTCTACGAGCCAGCCAGCTGTCTTCTCCCGCACAAAAGCGGGTCATTAGCACGGTGAGGGATTCCATAGATTTCGGTTTTTCCTGGCCGAGGTGGCGGGCGAGCCACTCATCTCGGACGCTATGTTTAAAGGCCGCAAGAGCTTTGGCGTCTGGACAATCGACAATTTGGTTCTTTTTAATCAAGAACCTAGTCCAGAGCTTCCTGGCTGACTCTCCGGGCTGTTGAACTATGTGACTTAAGTCGTCGGCATCCGGAGGTCAGACGTATGTACCTTGGAAGTTGTCACGAAAGGCGTCTTCCAGGTTCTCCCAGCTGCCAATGGAATTTTCAGGCAGGTTGTTCAACCAGTGCCGAGCTGGTCCCTTGTGTTTTAGCGGGAGGTATTTGATGGCATGAAGATCATCACCGTGGGCCATATGAATATGGAGAAGAAAATCCTCAATCCACACCGCGGGATCTGTTGTTCCATTGTATGATTCGATATTCATGGGTTTAAACCCTTCTGGGAATTCGTGCTCCATTATTTCATCAGTGAAATAGAGGGGGTATGCGGCGCCTCTATATCGGGCTGAGTCACGACGTAGCTCGGATGTAGTCCGTCTGCGGTTTTCGGCCCGGACGTGGTTATGCTTGTCACGTTCGGCTAGATAGCCGTCGTCGCACGTCGGGGCACGCCCCCCATGATCCATAGATTGATCTGGTCTGACCTGCTCTATTCTCCAGGTCCTGCCGCAGATCATATGTATAACCCCGAGCTGTTATGTCTCTGCCTTTACGGCGAGGTAGTATGGGCTGGTGTTCGGCTTGAGTTGCCGCTTTGTCCTGGCACGTGGTGGTCGGTCAGCCGCATTACGCGCTGATGGTATGGGCTCCAGCGCCTCGCCATCCAATTGAGGTAACAATTTGCGCTTCGAGTAACTTTTGGTTGGGCGCTCAAGGCCGTATTCCTCGGCTGCCAGGACATTAGTCCACCTATCGTTGAGCAGATCTTGATTAGCTTGAAGCTGCCGCTACTTCTTTTTCAGGCTCCTTGGAGTGGCAATTAGCCGACACTTAAAGCGCTCCTGCTCGAGAGGTTCATCGGGTACGATGAAGTCTTCGTCACCGAGGCTCACCTCATCCTCGGAGAGTGAGAGATAATTACTGTCTTCCGAGTCTTTGTTTACTGCCTGTTTATTAGGGCTAACTTGCCATCTTCCCGGTTGTCTTGTTCGGAAGTTGGCTCGACGGGGTCTTCTCTGTCTTCGGCATCGTCCGGAGTGTTGTTGCTGTCTTTTCCACGGCGTGATTTAAAGCGGCGGTGCTGACGTTGGCGCTTTGGCTGTATCTCAGGAGGTTTATCCTCGACTGGATCTTCTTTGTCATCATTGTTAGCTTATTTGGGTGTGTCCACCATGTACACGTCATACGAAGATGTGGCCGTCCAGCGTCCGGTAAACGGCGGGATTCGGGCCTGCTCTTCTCCGGCATCGTCGTCTATACCGTCGATCTCTTTGGAGCCGTAATCGAGCATTTCATTTAAGTCCTCAATAGTGGGTATGAAGTGGGTGGAGGGTGGGACGTAAAATTCCCTGCTCTCAACCCCTAGTCCAGGCTGGGCGTAGTTCGAACATTGCTCCTCTGTAATGACAAGGGATCGCATTAAGTCCAAAGCCTCGCTTAAAGGCGAGGATTGGCCAGGGGGAAGAGAGTCAGTGTAGTACGGCGGGAGGGAGACTCCTTGGCCGAACTTGCGTGATGCTGGCTCCGAGGGTTCGGAACCGGTGTCCGGAGAAGAATCCGGCTCCATGATGGTTGCCAGCGACACCACTTCCCCTGGCTCTCCCGTAATGGGCTTAGTGGTCGTAGATAGTCCAACAGACTCAGGAAGCCCGTCTTTGGACCTGGCGATATACTCCGGATCTATGTCCTGAGCGGAGGTTGGGGTCATGCATCCTCGGAAGATCAAGTCTCCTCGGATATCAGCGACATAGTCCATATTTTCAAAACTAATCTGGTGACCTGGGGCGTAGCTGTCGATCTGCTGTAGACGGCCAAGTGAGTTGGCCCGCAGTGGGAAGCCGCCGAACACAAAGATCTGGCCGGGGAGAAAAACTTCCCCAAGGGCAGCATTGTTGTAGATGATTGATGGAGCCGTCGAACCTTCTGACGATGACGCAGCGGAACTCTCAATGAAAGCACCAATGTCGGTGCCAAAACTACCAGATCTCGGGTAGGGGGTCCCGAACTGTGCGTCTAAGGTCGATGGTAACAGGAGACAGGGGACATGATGTTTACCCAGGTTCGGGCCCTCTTGATGGAGGTAATACCCTACTTCCTACTTGATTAATCTTGATGAATATGAGGGTTACAAGAGTTGATCTACCACGAGATCGTAATGGCTAAACCTAGACGTCTAGCCTATATGATTATGATTGCCCATACGGACTAAGTCCTCTGGTTTATATAGACACCGGAGGGGACTAGGGTTGTACAAAGTCGGTTACAGAGAAAGGAATCTACATATCTGAACGCCAAACTTGCCATCCACGCAAAGGAGAGTCCCATCCAGACACGGGAGAGAGTCTTCGGTTTTGTATCTTCATGACCCATTAGTCCGGCGCACGTCACACAGGTCGGAGCCCGAGGACCCTTTAATCCAGGACTCCCTCAACGGGCATCTAGCTAGTTTCTTTTAAAATAGTTACTGGGATAATTGTGTTGAAGTGATATATTTTATGTCTGCCCCGAATGATTTCATATTCATTGGTAGTATCAAAGAAAAGGTTGCCTTGTTAATTAACAGAAAACAGGGTGAAAACTATCACATGAGGCTGGTAAAAACAAGGCACACTGGGTTCAGCGTCATTGTCACTATAGTTGTGCGCGCGCGAGAAGCCTACATATCGAGGTGGTTACGGTGAAAAAGACATATCGAGTGTGTCTAAGCGAGGCACAGAGAAACAATGTTTGAGAGAGAAACCAATTGATTAAGATCAGAT
This sequence comes from Aegilops longissima, assembly GCA_021605205.1. Classification (NCBI taxonomy): domain Eukaryota; kingdom Viridiplantae; phylum Streptophyta; class Magnoliopsida; order Poales; family Poaceae; genus Aegilops; species Aegilops longissima. The sequence goes on from CM038681.1 coordinate 401,374,069, forward strand.
CGAGTTGTCATCCTTCTGCTGTCATTGTTGGGTTGGGCGGGTAGGGTGGGGGAGCGAGAGAAAGATGTATCGAGAGTGTGCACGGTAGGCACAGACGCACCACTAGCGAGTGTGTGTATGTGTGTGTGTTTGAAAGAGGAGTAGATATATTACTATCAAGATCAAGATGCCACTGATGGTGTCCTGGACTAGGGGGTACTCACCACGTCATCTCCCGATAAGTTGGATTGGGCTCAGGACCCCCATGGTCGTATACTCATGGGCCAGTCCGGACAGCTGCCGCATACTAGGAAGATTCCACAAGACTTGGCGATCAAGACAAGGACTCCTCCCCACCGGCGCATTCGGCTAGGACTCTTGTTATCCTAGGCCTCTGGTGCATTATATAAACCGAGGCCAGGCTAGTCGATAAAGATATACAACAATCATACCATAGGCTAGCTTCTAGGGTTTAGCCTCTACGATCTCGTGGTAGATCAACTCTCGTAATATTCATATCATCAAGATCAATCAATCAGGAAGTAGGGTATTACCTCCATAAAGAGGGCCCGAACCTGGGTAAACATCGTGTCCCTTGCCTCCTATTACCATCGATCCTTAGACGCACGATTGGGACCCCCTACCGAGATCCGCGGTTTGACACCGACATTGGTGCTTTCATTGAGAGTTCCGCTGTGTGATCGGCAAAAGGATCAATGGTTCGTCGGCAGATCAAGCTGCGGCGTCGACTTCTTAAATCACCGACTCATTGGTCACCTCGGCTCGACCGAATACAGTGCCCTGCCTCCGATCGTCATGTTCGGAACAGGGCCTTCATCAACATGAACTCCGATCTCTATCAAGATCATGGAGGAATCATCCAGGGAGCCTGGGGGCTCAACGTCAACATTGCCCTCGGGTGACCGTACTGTTTTTCTGGACAGCGAACTTGTATCCGCCACCACCGCCCCCTCGAGTGTCGCTTTAACGATTGCTTCGGTGGAATTGTGCGGAATTGAGTCTACAACGACCCTGGAAAATTTCGCCGAGTTCCGATGGAGGAATCTCTGGCAATCTCCGATATACCGGAGCCACATTGAATCTGGACGAGAATCCGGACAAGTTTGGAGCGTGGTGTCCAGCATCTAGCTTGGACGTCCTTTGGAAGATCCAACCGTTGATCGGCTGTGGAATTCCTATACCTACTGAGGGAGTCCTGGATTAGGGGGTGTCCGGATAGCCGGACTACCATCATCAGCCGAACTATCATTTGTCGGACTATCATCATCGACCGGACTCCAAGACTATGAAGATACAAGTTGAAGACTTCCCCCCGTGTCTGGATGGGACTTTCCTTGGCGTGGAAGGCAAGCTTGGCGATACGGATATGTAGATCTGCTACCATTGTAACCGACTCTATGTAACCCTAGCCCTCTCCGGTGTCTATATAAACCGGATGGCTTTAGTCCGTAGGACAACAATCACAACAACCCTTACAATCATACCATAGGCTAGCTTCTAGGGTTTAGCCTCCTTGATCTCGTGGTAGATCCACTCTTGTAAACATCCACAATATCAATATCTATCAAGAAGGGCGAGGGTTTTACCTCCATCAAGAGGGCTGAACACAGGTAAACATCGTGTCCCTTGTCTCCTGTTACCATCCGCCTAGGCGCTTGCAGTTCGGGACCCCCTACCCGAGATCCGCCGGTTTTGACACCGACATTGGTGCTCTCGTTGAGAGTTCCTCTGTGTCGTCACCGATAGGCTTGATGGCCTCTTCAATCAACAGCGACGCAGTCCTGGGTGAGACCTTCCTCCCCGGACAGATCTTCATATTCGGCGGCTTCGCACTGCGGGCCAACTCCCTTGGCCATCTGGAGCAGATCGAAAGCTACGCCCCTGGCCATCAGGTCAGGCTTGGAAGCTTAAATTTCACGGCCCATATCCGCGGGGACTTGATCCTCGATGGATCTGAGCCACAGCCGAGCGCGCCGCGCTGTCACGATGGGCATGACCTAACTCTGCCGCCGGACAGCACCTTGGAGGCCGCACCCGGATCCGCTCCGACTCATAGTCCGGAGCCGATCGCTCGAATCGAGGACGGATGGCTGGACACCGCCTCGGGAGCCGCAATTCCTACGGCGATGGAGCCGAACACTTACCTTGTCCCACGTAAAGCCCATGACTCCGAGGTGCCGGACTCCCTTCCGGACTCCGAACCTCCTGCGCCCCTGCCAGTCGAATCCGATTGGGCGCCGATCATGGAATTCACCGCTGCGGACATCTTTCAGCACTCGCCCTTCGGCGATATCATAAATTCATTGAAGCATCTCTCGCTATTCGAGAGCCTGGCGAACTACGGCCGGGGCGGTTGGGACGCGGATGACGAAGAAATTCAGATCCCACCCACCACCCACTTTGTAGCCACCGTCGGCGATTTAACCGACATACTCGACTACGACTCCGAAGACATCGGCGGTATGGGCGGCGATGCCGGAGACTCCAAGAACCAGCGCCTACGGGACTTTGGAAGACCACCTCGTCATCGACATATACATGGTGGACACCCGAAGAAGCGATAACGAGGAACAACGGACGCGGCAGAGGATAATCTCGCCGATAAAGAACCAAAACGGCGACGTAGATGCCGCCCTAAGTCCCGCCTCGATCAAAGCAGCCTTCCTAACGACCCAGCGATAGAGCAGGGCAAGCTAGCAGACGACGAACAGGACGAGCCGGATATTCAACCACTTCATGAAGCAATCAACAGTCCGGCCACAACACCAGAGCATAAGAACATACGCAAAAAGCTCGTCGCCACTACAGGAAGTTTGAAGAAGGCGAAATGGAACTCAAAACAGCAGAAGACACGCTCAGGATGAAGTGGAGCAAAGTATTCAAGACCGCAGACAAATATGGCAACGACCATCAAACCAAGAGCTACCCGAAGCGCAAGTTGCTGCCAGAATTTGACGAGGAAGCCATCGAGCCTTCACAGTCAAAAAATAAAGAGGCGCTGGCGGATAGACGGCCAGACGACAGGCCCAAAACGACAAACGGGGCTGCACACAAGCTGAATTATAATCCTGGTAAAACAGATGGCCCAACTAGGTCCATCTACGGGCCCAAAAAGAGGACCCCATGAAGTAACATACCACGACAAGTGTTCAAGACAGCGGCACACCCAAATACAGGCGCCAAGACACCCGCTATGTTTCACCGATGAGGTCTTTGGATCATGAATTTCCAGCGGGGTTTAAACCCATAAACATGGAGGCATCTGACGGCACAATGCACCGGAGTGCGGATAGAAGACTACATACTACACATACACATGGCTAGAGGAGGCGATCTCACGCCATAAAATACCTACCCTCAAGCTCAAAGGGCCAGCTCGGCATTGGCTCAAAAGCCTCCCGAGAAAACACTGTTGGAAGTTGGGAAGAGCTTGAGGGCGTGTTTAGAACAAACTTTCAAGGGACTTATGTCCGCCCTCAGGATCTTGACGACTGAGTCATATAACCCAACAGCCCGGAGAGTCGGCGACAAATTTGGAGCAGGTTCCTTACCAAAAGAACCAAATAGTCGATCGTCAGGGACTTGAAGCCTTAGCAGCTTTTAAACACAACGTCCGAGACGAATGGCTCGCCAGGCACCTCGGCCAAGAGAAGCCAAGAACAATGGCCGCGCTAACAAGCCTCATTACGCGCTTATGCGCAGGAGAAGACAGCTGGCTAGCAAGATGCAGCACCAACGACCCGAGTACATCCGATATCAGAGATGGAAACGGAAAGTCACGTCGCAGGAAAAATCAGTGCCGGAATAAAGAACAAATCCCACAGGGCACGGTGGTCAACGCCGGATTCAAAAGCTCGCGGCCAGACAACAAAACACGGCCTCTTAAGGACAACAGAGACGAGCTATCCAATTTGAACAAAATTTTAGATCGGATATGTCAAATCCACAGTACCCCCGGAAGGCCTGCAAACCATACCAACCAAAATTGTTGGGTTTTTAAACAGTCCGGCAGACTTAATGCGGACACAAAAAAACTCGTCAAGCGAGGACAATGGCGAGCCCCACCGCAGAGAGCACCGGAATCAAAGGACTTTCCCTCGAGAAGTCAAAACGATAAACTTGCTTCACGTGATAAACACGGAAAGCCAACACGGCACTCGCCAAGACAAGTGTCGGACGATCTACCCCAGTGGACCAAGGTTGGATGTCAAAACCAATCACTTTCGACCATCTGGATTAGTCCAGAAGTATCCAGAGCGTAGGATAGACTGCCCTGATATCGGATACCATAATAGACGGACTGCAATTAACGCAGGTGTCGATGGACGGCGGCAGTGACTTAAACCTGCTTTATCCGGACACAATCCGCAAGTGGGGATAGACCCTATTACAATACGGCATAGCCGCACTTCCTTCAAAGGAGTGGCGCCAGGCCCTTAAGCCAGCTATCAAGCACCACTGGGACGAGAAGCTCTCGCCCGCTTCCATACAATACCACATTCCGCGTCTCTTATGCTTCAAATGCCCAGTCCACGTGGCATCGTTTCATCAAAGGGTCGCTTGAGACCCCGGACACGGCTGGACGAGTCCGAAATAAATAAGCTAGGGGCTACCTAGCCGCACACCCCTTCACAAGGGTTTGCCCATACAAGCCACAATGAGCTAGCATAAGCTCAGCTTTCTTAACCTATATTTCAATTTTTATGAACTTTCTCGCACGATTTCTTTTCCAACCAAGTTCCTCTCTTTTACAGATGAACAGCGTGCACACCCGTCGAGATACGCTGCAACGGAGACACAGTAGCAGGCGTGCAGTAGGGACCCATTGCAAGGACTCTTTTCGGACTAAGACCCTCGTAAACCTTTCTTCTGTCTCTTGTTGACATAATCCCATGGTTTTCAAGTATAACCGAGTGGAGGCGGCGTTTTGGCATCGGCAGCGCCGAAGAACCTGCCGTGCACGGACACAAGGGGCTTAGGGCTTTGTTTTGCCGCCATTATAAAGACCGAACACCTTCGGGAGTGTTCGGCGTCTCGAGTTAGGCCTTATATGCATCAGCTCGAATCATGTCTTTGGTCAAATGTTGGGTTTGCCCGGCTCCTGTGTTTTGCTGCCTTATGTTCCGTATCATCGGCTACGCGGCTGTGGAGAAAACGCTGCGATTGTGCCCAGTTCGGCTGGGCGAGCACCTCGATGAAAACCAAAACTGACTGTCATGATATAGCGGGAGACTGGTCAACCACTCGATCGACCTTGGGAATGTTTAGGATTCCTCCACTTTGACGAAGGGCCGTTTCCCGGCCAGGCACATACGCGCACCCCAAATTCGGAGAGCACGGTGCACCCTGGGGCTATGTCGTAGCCCCACCCTCGAACTCCATGGCTAAGTGAAAGTGATAAAGCATTATAGTCCGGTTGCCTCGTTTGCTACGCTACCACCTCCTTTACAGGTCGAGGCGCCGGATTAAGTGTGAAAACGCGCTATTTTTGCGAACACCCCGCACCTTGTGCGTGGGGGCTGAAGCCAACGATCGCCATCTTTCGGGTTATACATACATTATACATGAGCGGCCGCAAAGGAGATATTCTATTACTTGAACGCACAAGTATAAAAGGCGTCTACATCATAAAAATCGTTTTACATCATATAAGCGTTCATTGAGCGTAACATTTTTCGAAACCTTGTGACTCTATTACACGGGCACCGGGCAGACGCCGCCAAAATAGTGCTCGGCGGGTAGCGGTTATTATCCGAACCCGGGTCGCAACAGCGGTGGCATCCATCTCGTCTAATTTGTCTTCCTGCAGGCGGCGCCATCCGCGCACCCTCTATGCAAACCGACCGCTTCATCGCTTTGATATGTGGCACCGCTTCAAGAAATTGCTGCAATAAGCCAAAGTAACTCTTGGCTGGGGCCTATCCGCCGGATATGGGTCACTATATCCGCCATAGCAAGCCGGACAACCTATTTAGCTCAGCCCACTCAGCCAAGCGATCGGTCAGCGGAAGTGAACGCTCCGGACTATGGAATTGAGACCAAAACAGCTCTTCCGTCGGTGATCCTTCCGGCTTCGAATGCACAACGGCATCCGCCGCACTCGCTGCTAAGTCCATATAAGGTCCTCCGGACACCACAGTTAGCCCGGTGAGCATATTTTGAATCCGTGAACCTTGGCGCAGCGAAAAGGCTTGCCACTACAATCTCCCGGCTGGCGCAGCTCTTCCATCATGGCCCGCATTGCAGAGCGGGCATTCTTGGCTTCAGCGGTGGCCTTCCGCAGTCTTCCTGCCCGCTAGGCGCTCCTTCTCAAGAGCCTCATTGCGGTCGGTAGCCTCTTTTAACTTCACAGCCATTTCGGCTATCTCTTCCCTGCTCCGGCAGCAGCGGCCCTTTCGGCCGCTAACTCCTCGGCTGCCTTGAGGCTGCCGCATCACTCCTTCGGCCTGCTCCTTGGCTTGAGCAAGTTCGGCCCGAAGACTCTCCACGGCAGCGGCACTATCTGCATTTCACGCAATTTTTTAAGGAGTTGGCTTGGCTCCCTTACCATGTGTCCGCAAGAAGTAACACTTACCTGCGACTCATCTAGTCGCTTTGTTGATCAGCGATGTCTTCATCCGCCACATCGAGTTGCCGCTTTAGTTCAGCAACTCCATAAGTCCGGCTAGCCCCCGGACGACCCGCCACCTGCATAGGCACGACGGGAATTTAAAAACCTGCGATTTTGATCCGCGGCACGTTGTCGATATCAACAACCTACCGAGTGTCAGGGGCTACTATCCATACAGGGCGCATTCTATATGCAAAACAGTTCAAAGGTGTGTCATTTTTACATACCTCAAACCCCGCCAGTAAACTCCTGACGGCATCATGCAACCCGCCTTCGGCGGAGGAAATCCTTTCAATCACCACGCTCATCAATGCGTGCTGATCTTCTGAGATAGACGCCTTCTCAAGCAGATCGTTCAGCCGTACACCAGTTGGTGCCGAACTATCCGGCTTTGCCACACTCGGGAGCTCCCTCCGTGACGACACTTCAGGCTCGTCCGCCCTATCCAACGGCGCCCCGGACGGGGGCATCTCGCTCTCTATCATCTCCGGACGAAGGTCCCTCGAGGACGAGCTCATCTGCGAAGGACGGAGATCCGAACTACAAGGTAAAAACTTTTGTTATCCTCAGAAGCACAAATAGGGATGTCCCTTATTACAAAACTCCTTTCTTTCTACTTACGGCTCGTTGGAGGGCTGGCTCATTAAGGGAGATTGTGCGCCCGGGGCTTCCCCGGACGCAGGACCCTCTGGCGAAGATTTCTTCCCCCGTTAGGGGCTTTTTTCCCCGGGTCCTCGGAGGCAGTCCTCTTCTCCCCTTGGTAGGAGGGATTCTCGACCCCCCCTCGTTCAAAAGCCTCCTTAGGCGAGGCAGTAGCTTTCCTTCTTTCCCCTTCGCTTTCCTCCGAAGGCGCAACCTCCAGCATCCGGACCAGCACGGGATCCGCGCGGTCTCGAGGGGGGCGGACATCAGTATTAATTTTGCTTCGCTATCCACTCCTGTGTAGAAGGAGATCGGTCATTAGGCGGATCATTGAAAGGCAAACAAGCGGTATGTCGGACTTGGGAACTACTTACTTGAGTATCCGGCGATTGCAGCTTAGTCCAGCATCCTCGGTCAATTCGGACGCACCTCTTGCGATCCGAAGAATAAGTTATACATCTCGTGGGTGTCATACCCATGAACTGTTGAAGAATCCGTGGGCCCTCGGTTGAACTCCCATAGCCGGAGAGGGCGTCGTTTGCGTGGCAGGAGGCGCCTAATTAGCATAACCTGCATCACCACCACCATATCGATCTCCCTCGTTAGGAGATATCGAATCCGTCCTGCATGAGGGCACGTCCTTTGACGGCCCCAGTTGAGCCTTGGTTGACCCACGACATCAATCGTCGTGGAGGTCCCGGCGGAATAGGGCGGCGGCTTTTGTCTGCGGCCCCTCGGAGCGGTAATATAGAACCACTCTTGCTGCCACAGGCGAGCTCCTCTTGGAAGGAGCCAGCAGGCCACGAGGCATCGGCTCTCCTACTTATGGCCGCCCGCCACACTCCGCAGCGCCCCGATCATCTTGGCGCCACATTGAAAGTCTTCAGCCACAGGCGAAGTGTGGGGACGCGGAGGAAGGCTTCGCAGATAACGATGAATGCGGATATATGGAGGATGGACTCCGGAGCCAAGTCGTGGAATTCCAACCCATCGTAAAACATGAGACCTCTCACAAAAGGATCCATCGGGAAGCCTAAACCCCGACGGAAGTGGGATCTGAAGGCGACATACTCGCCGGGCTCGGGGTAGGGATGGCCTGCCCTTCGCAGCAACCTGTCGAAATCTCGTAAGACAGTACTTGGCCTCCGCAGCTTTAGCACGTCCTCCTCCGTGACGGAGGAGGGCATCCACCGCCCCGAGGTCGGAACCGGACATCGTTGAAGGTCCAAAGCGCTCGAATCTGGGACTCTAGGTGTTGGAACTTGGAGCGTGGAGAGGATTCGATGGAAGAATGAAGAAAAAGAAACGAGCCTTGGTCCCTTTATAAAGAGGAGAATACCATGAGCCGTCTCCGTGACCGTTTGGGACTCGCCGATAGAGGCGTGGCGAGCGAGGCGCGCGTTGGGTTACCCACGCCCGTATTGATGAGAATCCGGATTAAGGGAAACACGATCTCTGCTTCGACAAGGCGTGCCAAGAAACCGCTTCGCTAAATCGTTGAGGTGGTAAAGTAAAAACAACTCGAGTAATGGCTTGGTAGTGGGGTGACGTCATGCCACGGAAAGCGTCGACAAATTGAACTTGTGTATATATTATTATTCTCTCTCGCTGGAATGTGGAATTCATTTTGCGAGCGGACACTATCTGGTGTTCCCAATCTTCTATCATTTGGAGGAGGAACCCGCCTTGCTATGCCAAGCAATATACACGCCGGACTTATCGTCATTGAAGCCTGGTTCAGGGGCTCTTGAGGAGTCTGGATTAGGGGTCTCCGGATAGCGGACTACCATCATCACCGAACTATCATTTGCGGACTATCATCATCGATCGGACTCCAAGACTATGAAGATACAAGATTGAAGACTTCCCCGTGTCCGGATGGGACTTTCCTTGGCGTGGAAGGCAAGCTTGGTGATACGGATATGTAGATCTCCTACCATTGTAACTGACTCTATGTAACCCTAGCCCTCTCCGGTGTCTATATAAACCGGATGGCTTTAGTCCGTAGGACAACAATCACAACAACCCTTACAATCATACCATAGGCTAGCTTCTAGGGTTTAGCCTCCTTGATCTCGTGGTAGATCCGCTCTTGTAAACATCCACAATATCAATATCAATCAAGCATGGCGAGGGTTTTACCTCCATTAAGAGGGCTGAACACAGGTAAACATCGTGTCCCTTGTCTCCTGTTACCATCCGCCTAGACGCACAGTTCGGGACCCCCTACCCGAGATCCGCCGGTTTTGACACCGACACCTACCACCTGTCAAACATTCAGCTTGATCCGACCGTCCAAACTCTGGGAACCTCTCGATTAGGGCATCACTTTTCAGATTTGTTTCCTACGCGAATACAGATCCGACCCGAATTCATGTTTCTTTATGAACGTGATATTTGACAACCTTTTTAAAAGGAATTTTCTTCTACGGTATTGCGCATTGTTTTTAACACGCGCCCATAAAATTTTAATCCTCCTCTGAGGTAATCTTCGCCATCACGCTGGTGTTAAACCAGTCCGGCAATATAGCTCCACGGCTGCCGACCTGCGCTAGTAATGTCGTCGCTTTTTGAGCCGAGCTCAACTTCTTCGGATACTCACCTCGGCGAGTCGAACAAGAGTTCGGAATCGCCAAAGATAAAACATCACCGCCCCACGAATTACACGGAGCGGGCACACCGGCATCGCTGCACGGCCACTTCAGCAAGCCAGTATTGACCACGTCACAAGTTACGACCTGCATCGGCATGGCCGAACTGTTGCTTCATCGAGCCAATGTCCACCAACGCCGAGCTACTTCAACAACTCGGCTGACATGGCAGCTGCAACATCTCCTCATCGATCTGCTCCGTCTCCTTGTCCCGACCGGGGACTTCGTCATCCCTTCATCAGCACACTCCGGTAACTTCGGCGACACCAGCCGACCAGCTTCGTCACGTCAGCTGGACCGGGGGCTTTGCCTCGGCGAGTCAACCTTTACAAGCTTCGCCATGCCATCGCTTCATTGCCCATCAGGCAATGGGTATGCAGATCGAGTCCCAATTTTGGGAGTCGCTTTTCTTCAGACTACTACAACAAATAAACCAGGTGCTATTAATCCTAACAATTTTTGCTTGTTGGGTTTATTTTTTTTAAGGAATTATTACTCTGGTTTGTTCCATCATCTGTACACAGGTCTATCAAATGGCGGCCACATTAAAAACGGTCGCGTGGTGGTTCAGTCAGTTTCCGTACATAGTTCGTGACGCCGCATCCGAACTCGGACCGCCCCGCAAATTCAGGCTTTGTCAACTGCACGCCGACGCCTCCTGATCGACATTGGCTTCAGCACCAGGCCACATCTCTTTAAATAAATTATTTTCGCTCAAAGCAATTACGCAAGGATTATATATATTATTAATATTTCCTGTACCGCACTATTTTACATGTGCAGGTAATGGACTTTGACTGCATCGCGTGGTCTCTTCGGCGTCACTCTGCCGGCCTACATTGGACGTGCTACGTCGCCACTTCGGATTGCCGAGCTCTTCGCTCCGCCACCTCGAGACCGGCTTGGCGGATGGGACCTTGTCCCGCATCAAGCTAGGACCGCGTCATCAACACCAAGCACATTAACCAGCTAAGTCACTTTCATGCTAAAAAACTTTCAGTTTTAATTTTGTTCGGTCCGACCAAGCATTATACCTTTTTTGACAAAAGGTTGTTTGCAAAAAACTTCCTTGTCCAAACTTTGTTTGTGACACACAAATTCAAATACCCCGTTTCCTTCGGGGCTTCCTTTATGAAGTTTTTCCTCTTGCATATGATTATACTTGTACGGCTTCTCCTTGTTCTTGTATTACACCACAATATGCACTATATTGACTTAAGCGATTTGCAAGCTGGGTTGCCTGGCTCCTGTGTTTACCCCTACGTTCCCGATTGTTCGGCTAGGGAGTAAAGGGAGCACCTCTGCGATCGTCATGATCGGTTCATCCGAGCCGGACCTCAGACTGGGTGAAGCCGAAAGCTAGCGCTCTTACTGTTTTCAATTATGGTCGGCACACAACGGAACTCATGAGTACAAAAAATCTATTGCACAAGTCTCGTAGTAACAATGAGCACCGAAGAAAGGTATCGGTGGGGTACTATTTTCTTGAAGATGCTTCTTACACTTTGTTAGTAATATAGCATAAGTTCCCTGGCGTGCTTTATGCATTACAGCCTTATGGCCTGATTGCTGGTTATCGAAACACCGTTGATATTCTCGGCAGGTGGAGTACATAACACTTTTCGGTCCTTAACCGAAGAGGGAGAAGCCGACAGCCGGTTAAGACGCGTTTAAAGTTCGGGTGAACAAAGATATGATATTAGTACTTCGGTACATACAATCATTATACATAAAATTCTTTTACCCAAGTACCTTGGGGGCTCTTAAATTAGTATGAGCTGTTTTTCTTCTTGGTCATTGCAAAGTCTTTTTTCTATCACTCCTTTCTCGATGCAAGTGTGTGGTCAATAGCCGGATAGCCTTGCTTCTCTCTAAATCCGCTCGAGTGCAGTTTGCTAAACTAGCCTCGGAGAAGCACGCCGCCTTCAGGATAAGGAGGTTGAGGCCATACGCTGACCCGTTTGGAGTCTTGAGATAGGATGTGTCATGTTAAAGCACGACAGAAGCACCTTTTTTTTTACAGTCCAATTTTCGGATTGGCACCGAACACTTGATCTAGTTCGGACATTAAACTTTTGAATAAGTTTTTTGGCTTTTCGAGCCTATGGCACTTCCAAACTATTTGTGCGTTTCCAGCATTAGTCTCGCAGTGCAACGCCGGACACCTTTAGGGATTCAGCAAAAATTCTCGGATATTGCTATATATGCATCAGTTTCGGATTGTGTCTTCGGTCAATAGTTGGTTGCCCGGCTCCTTTGCCTGCCTCTTATGTTCTGCTTTGTTCGGCTAGGTGTTCAAAAGGAGAACCACTGCGATTGTGCTTCCAGCTCGCACGGTTAAGCACCTCAGTGGAGAAAGCCAAAACCGGTATCACGATGGCGCAAACTGGTCAGCGATCCGATGACCGTGTTAAATGATGAGCCGTTCATAACATTGGCGAAGTGTTTACGGCTTGACCTCACTGTCGCCGAACACTAACCGGGGCTCGTAGCTAGCTTCCCGATTTAAAGCTCCTATGACTAAGTGAAAGTTATAAAGCCAAGATATCTGATTGCCGTTTCCTCTAACACAACCGCCCGCAGACGAGAGGCGTCGGCTAAGGGTTGTCTGGTTATTGCAGAAACATCCTGCGTAGTATCTACAAAGGGGTAGAAGCCGACGATGGGCCACTTTCAACTTATAAACGGTCGCAATGGGGTCAAAATAAGTATATATCATCAACATTTTTATTCATTACACAAGCGTTGCCTTCTGTAATTATTGTTATATAAAGCCATAAATATGCATCAATTTGACTTAGGATTTTTGCCAAGCTGGGTTGCCTCGCTCCTGTGCTTACCCCTACGTTCCCGATTGTTCAGCTAGGCGGTAAAGGGAGCACCTCTGTGATTGTTACTACCGGGTCATCCGAGTTAAGTACCTCAGACTGGGTGAAGCCGAAAGCTAGCAATCTTAAAGGATCACATTGGTCGGCAACAACGGAAGTAAAATTTTTGGTTCATTAATACCACAAAATTCGAGAACTTTCCCCGAACTAAATCCTCAATATTTTCTTCCCACATTGATCGGAGTTGAGGTTTCATGATCATGCTTAGCATGACAACCCAAAGAAAGGAACCGATAGTGGGACTATTTTCTTTGGAAGATGTTTCTTACGTTAAAAAGTAATATAACATATCTCTCCGCGTACCTTTGTTAATAAAACCGTATGGCCGGATTGCCTTGTCTGCCGTAAATCTTTGCCCTCATAAAGGCTTTATAAGGTAGGACAAACACTCCTCGGCTACTGGCTGAGGAGGTTGAAGCTGATGGTCGGTCAACAAAGTTCTGTACAATTCAGATCCGAGCATTAATGATGTAGAGTACTTGGATACATAGAATCATTACACATCTTTGTGATTTTACTCTGGATATCGATCCTTAATTTGGCCACCCGTGCCCACATTAAGGCTCGGGGACTACTGCACTTTGCACTCATTATTTATAAATATTAAAGGGGTACATCGATCCCCTGATCTGGTGTTGCCACCCGACCAGTGTCTCGGGGGCTACTGCATTGCCTATTCAATGCAGAAAATTCAAAGTGCTTAGTTTTCGGCTTGACCGAAATATTCGCAAACGCGTCTTCGGACAACAATGGGTACCATCTGGACCTATACAGCGTCAAGCTAATATATTACGGCGACTTCTCGAGACCCTCTATCAAAGAGCTGTTTGTCGATCACTATTTTCCCCAATATATTATACCGTGTTTCTATTCCTACGTATGCTGCCGAGCTAGGAGTTGATCCTCAGGCCGATTTCGCGCATCGACCTGAGTCTCAGGGGCTACTAGGATCAGTGGTTTCATGTTTTCCTTCAGGTGCATCTCGGATATTGGGCCAACACGCACCTTGAGGGATACTGGCTATACATCTCGTCAGAGATTACATTGCACAATTCGGAATTAAATTCATAAAAATCAGCCCGTGGCCAAGGTGGTGCACCACCTCGGAAGCAGTCCAGCATAAAGTTCAGACACCAGTGGCTGGCTCCATAGAGGGAATTTCCGGCATTAAGCTAGGCTAAACTCCTTCAACTTTTTTGGACCAAGATGATCTATGACTTCTTGGATATAGTCCGGCATTGGAGCTTGGACACAGTCCGACGTTGGAGCTCGGATACATTCCGACGTTGGAGCTCGTAAGCAGTCCGGCGTTGGTGCTCGGCTGCTAAAGATACCTCGAATGCAGTCTGGCGTTGGAGCTCGGACGCAAGAGGACACTGCCGCCCGGGAACAACTTCAAATCCGAGGTGTGGCATAAAAATAACAAGGCATTAATAAAGGCCGGAAACTTAAAGGGGCTCCTCGGATACCCAATGTGTAAACTCTTCGGATGCACTTCGGCAATCCTCAAGATCGAAGATGAGAAGATTTGTTGAACCAGTTTTCAAGACTGACGACCGAAGATGAAGAACAGTTCAGAAGAATCGAGGAGCGTCCCCAACTTGAAGACCAATTCAGGGGGCTACTGCCGGTGTCCTGGACTAGGGGGTAGTCACCACGTCATCTCCCCATCTGGTTGATTGGGCCGAGGACCCCCATGGCCGTATACTCATGGGCCAGTCCGGACAGTTGCCGCATACAAGGAAGATTCCACAAGACTTGGCAATCAAGACAAGTACTCCTCCCCACCGGCGCATTCGGCTAGGACTCTTGTTATCCTAGGCCTCTGGTGCATTATATAAACCGAGGCCAGGCTAGTAGATAAAGATATACAACAATCATACCATAGGCTAGCTTCTAGGGTTTAGCCTCTAAGATCTCGTGGTAGATCAACTTTTGTAATACTCATTTCATCAAGATCAATCAAGCAGGAAGTAGGGTATAACCTCCATAAAGAGGGCCCGAACCTGGGTGAACATCGTGTCCCTTGCCTCCTGTTATTATCGATGCTTAGACGCACAGTTCTGGGCCCCCTACCCGAGATCCGCCGGTTTTGACACTGACAGCCACCCTACTCCTTCGGTGTCGGGTAGTTTGTGTGTGTGTGTGTGTTTGAGAGAGAAGCTAGTCGATAGATTAGTATCAAGATCGAGGTGTCACCCTACTCCTTCGGTGTCGGGAAGTGTGTGTGTGTGGGTGTGGGGGGGCAGTGACACTTACATAGCTCTACTCATATAAAAAATAGATTTGGTGATGATGGTGTGCCTGCCATCCTGTAATATAGGCCATCCGATTTATATCCGACGGATAGCAAGGAAACTATGGCAATTTTGCAAAAAGATACCCACACCCCTCTCCACATTTGCAAATAAGGCATTCCCTCGTTCATTATTTTCTCCCACAAGATAAACTACTCATACAAAAGCATCTTGATGTTCCGTGCAACGCATGGGCATATTGCTAGTAGGGAGAAGGAGTTTGTGTGACACATATCTATATTAAGGGATAGGTGGATAGCATGTGTGTGAGGCATTCTTAAAGCATCACGGAGATAAACAAACGGTGTGCATGCAAGTGTTGGAAAAAAATGAAGCGAGAAACAATGTCTATGCCCGTGCGCGTGCGTGAGAGAGAGAGAGAGAGAGAGAGAGAGAGAGAGAGAGAGAATTCTCAAAACATAAGGTGCTCTGCTGGAATCCCATTGTATGTAGTCATATGGTTCGGGAACTCGACTTCACCCTAGGAATATGTGTGAGAGACATAATTATACTTTGAGACATTAGTGGTTTTGGGTAGGCGGAATTAAAGGGGTGGGCGTGTGCGACAGAGGGATCGTGTGTGTTTTTGTGTGAGATACTTGTAGGACAGGGTAGAAAGACGAATTCTAACCTTGACAGAGGGAGAGAAATACACGAAGTGCGCGTGTGTGATTCCGATGCCCATGGGGAAATGAGATATGTATGCGTGTAAGAGAGATTGCACAATTCATTTACGTATCACTATGTAGCGATCGTGGACGTGCATCGCTTACATAAATCAATATCTACTTCGTATCGTGGCCAAAGGTACAATATCGATTCAACACTATAAAGATTGGACACTCACATATCACATTTTTTTCTATCTAAATAAACCTTTTCAATTGTGCATGCCAAAATTACAGTGATGTTTCTTCAAGCAAGCAATGTAGCTATCATGTACATGCACCATTGTTAGTCTTGCATTCAAATTCATTAGTCTTGGACGATTTAAGGTTCTATTATGAAGTAATATATGTAATATTCATATATGAATTCAACGGGTATGCAATTTATGAAATGGAGGCTATGTAGTCATATGAGGTAACACTTTGAAGTAGCGGACTACAATATCCATTTCTTTGGTGCGACTACAATGTCCATTTCTTTTTGTGCGCCTCTACACTAACACGTCAATGCATTATGTTTAAAGTAAATAAACTATGGCACTAAATTATCTATTTACACGAGAAATACATAGGCTGAGCGTTTGATCCCTTTTTTGTGAACACGCCTCTACACTCGTACGATTGGCTGTACCCATGTGAACATCCAAGTTATCGGCACATCATCCCGAGTTATTGTCTTTTTTCTGGGGTGGACTTCACACCTGTTATTAACTGCTGACGCGTGCCCCGTGTTCACAGTCTCGCATGACCTTCCCGCTAGCACGGTCCAATACTAGTTGAAAATGGATACGAACGATCCCGCGGGCGGTAAAATCTCCCGCCTCCTTCTAAAATTTCCGCCACCTAGTCTTTAGCATGCGAAATTCCCCTTTTGTCCCTGGTGCACGGAGAACAACAATTACAATACTACCACCCTCATCTACACAATAGGTCGGGGCTGCTTTGGTAACTTCCGGTTCCCCACCACACGGCACCCCCATTTCCTCCCCCCACCCTCCCGCAAAAACGACTAAATCCACAGCACCAGAGCATCTTACATCACGCTCTGTGTAGTTCATTGGCATTTCTACCCCTCCCCTCTCGAAACCCTAGACTGCTCATCCACCAGCGTACTAGAGCCCATTCACTGCCAGCAGCGTCCACCTCGCCGGATCTGCTTCTGCGGCCGCATCTACCCCTCCCACCTCCCCTAGAAACAAGTAGACTGCTCATCCACCATTGTACCACAACCCATTCAGTGCCGGCCTTTTCCGGATCTGCTTCGACGGTACTCTCATCAACATGCAAGATCTGCAGTGGCTCATTCAGACTCGCCACCGAGACAACCGTCCACCCCCAGAGCCGCCCCACCGACGCCTGCCGACGGCCTCGATCGCCTTCACGACACCTTCCTCAACCCTCTTGGGAGCCCTCACGACACCATCGTCAACCCTACCGGAGTAGCTTCACCTATACCATTATCAACCCTACCGGGGCCACTTTGCCAACTCACAAGTCCACGGCCTCAGATCCGCTTCATCGCACCCTCATCCAGCCTACCGGAGTAGCTTCTGACGCCTCGTCCACGGCCGCAGATCCACATCGTCGACACCATCCTTAACCCATCCACCGGAGCAGCTTCACCGACGCTCTCGTCCACGACCACAGATCCGCTTCGCCCACACTGTAGTCCGCCCTACCGGAGCTGCTCCACAAACACCCTACTCGACGGTTCTAGACCTCCTTACCTGACCCCAACAGCCAGCGCAGCGTCATCACCCTTGACGTTTCTAACCTGATTCCCACCATCTGGCAAGATGCCAAGCACCCGCCACGGCCTAGGTACTTGTCACCTTTAAACCCGTCCATCATCACCTGCCCAATGTACATCAAATATACTAACAGTGTCGTGTTACTGTTATGCACCGGCAAAAACTACAAGGACGATGTTTCTTCCGGATCTAATAGCTTGGCCAACCAAGATCTCGGACTCGAGGCAATCGCTATGATCTTGTTAGTGCGTCTCTCTCTCTTGTATTGTTGTGTGCCTGCCAGCGTGCTTTGCTAGGATTTTCGTCCAGTAATCCCTTTGTGCACATAATGATTTCTACTACTGGCTACTAAATTAGATATGTAGATGTCATACATGATACCACCTCATACCTCCGTTCCTAAATACAAGTCTTTCTAGAGATTCCACTATAGGCTACATACGGAGCAAAATGAGTGAATCTACACTCAAAAATGCATCTATATACATATGTATGTGGTCCATACTAGAATCTCTACAAACACATATATTTAGGAACAGAGGTAGTACATTACACAAAATCATAGGTGGAATGTAGGAATTCCAGTGCACTACATTAGGCTCCCTTAGAGTGCCTGCTAGTCCAGCACACAGAGTCATGGCTAGTTTATGCTACGCACACAATCGTTAATTGGTGGTTTAAATATGCGCAAGGGATATGCAATGTATTATCATGTAGAGATGTCTGAAATTAGCCATGTCAACTTGCAGATAGGGTTACACAATGAAAAAGCACAAGATGTATGTGGCAATTTCATGGAACATCGCAAAGAAAAAGGAGAGGCTGCCTGAGCCTATACAATGTGCTATGGTAGGTCACTCCTCCATTGCAATCAATCGTGTCATGTTATTTGTATGTCAGTTCTATAGGTCAAGTTTCTTAGGGACAATTATTATGAGTTATCATAAGAAAATAAGCACCTGTGAATATAAGCTCCAGGAAATAAGCTAACCAGTTCTTTTCATTGCCTTCATTTTTAGCTTATCTTTGGTATGATCAGTGAAAAGTCTAGATTGCATTATATTTTGTCATTTTGCTGACCATATGAAAATTAATTTGACTTGCAAACCTCACAAACTGAACCCAGTGTAGTAATTAATATGATAGGAAAACATACCATCACTATTTGTTCAAAATGCAAATACAAAGATACCATCTACTTGGCACAATCTACTTTGGTCAATGTCTTCCATCGATATCCCATTTCCTAATTTAAACGGAGAATGCATGACCCACATTTAAATGAAGAACAATTATTTATTGAAATTCGATGGTCCAAGTGGCTGGTTATTATCATATAGCAGCACCACCTGAAAGCATCATATAGCAGCAGCAGCTCATAGCAACTCATCATACAACAACAGCAGTAGCAGTGTGCAATTCATCATATACCAGCAGCAGCTCATAGCAATTCATCACATAGCAGCAGCAGGAGCAGTTCATACAATTCATCATATAGCAGCGGCAGGAGGAGCTCATAACAATTCATCATATAGCAGCAGCATGAGCAGCTTATAGCAACTCATCATATAGCAGCAGCAGCTCATAGCAATTCATCATATAGCAGCAGCTCATAGCAATTGATCATATAAGAGCAGCAGGAGCAACTCATAGCAATGCATCATATAGCAGCAGCAGCAGAAGCAACTCATAGCAATTCATCGTATAGTGGATCAAAATGAAAATTTGGCAAAAAAAATTAGAGGAGATCATCACCTTGTTGGATGAGATCATCCTTCAACAACACCTCAAGGCCACGGCCTGGGAGGAGGGGAGGGGGAATAAGGTGCCTTCTACCGCAGCGTGGCGTCAGCCGTAGTTGTGTGGCGCCCGCCGGAGTAGTGCGTTGGACGAACCACAGTGGAGGAGTTGCTGAAGACCATGAGAATGAGGGGTGGCGCCAGAGGGAGGAGCAGCCAGGGATATTTGGCCCTACCCGCCGGCCATGTAGCATAGCTGGACAGAGCATTGTCGAGGACCAGGCCAGATGGGACCAGTGGCAACGACTCGTTGGAGGAACCCTAGCGCTGCAGACAGGGGATCGAGGTAGAGGGAAAGGGGAGAGAAGATGCAAGAGGGCAGGGCAACGAACGCTTGCGTGTTTGTTTTTACTTGAGGGTCAGGTGTGACGCGGGCGTGAGGATTGCATTTTGAGTGTAATATAGGTAGACAACCGAGTCATTTCACTATTCCCCTTCCCTTCAATTTTTAGTGAGCTTCTACCCGAAACACCCCTTCCAAAGCGAAATAAGTTAAGCCCAAGCCCATAACTCAAAAATGACTTCTTTACATCTTTTATGGCTTATTTTGACAATAAGTCTGAAAAGGCGGAATAGAACTGGCCCTTAACCTGCAATTCAATTATGTGTGCAATGATGAATCACTCATGCCTGCTATAGTGTACATTTAGGCATCATCATACATGGCATAACCTAATACATGTGCATTCCATTGTAGAATCTGGAATATGCAATGTATATGTTAGTTCATACGTTGCACATGATGTTCAAATGCCCCTTAAATCTGGCCAGTCATGTGATGGTCTTTAAGCATTCTTCTTTGATTCTTTCCTTGATATGTAAGATTTGCTCACACATCTGTTCAATTGCTTGTTTGCATCAGCCAGCCATACCAGGACTGTTTGCTTTGATTACTTGCTGTTCTTGACCTAACACTCTAACAGAACTTGTCAATGATTTAAACACTAAGGGCTGCTGTAGTGGGGGCTTGTTTAACTCGTAGGTGACATAAAGGTTTGGCTGTACACTAAAGTAGGCTCTCCAAGAGTACCTGGAGCTCCAGTTCGAAGGTCTGCCTAGTTTTTACATAGTTAACACATAGTAAATGCTCATTTCATTGTGTGCAAGTGCAAGAGATGTGGCATGTTTCATTATGTGGTGTTGTTTTGTTATAATCTCATCCTTTTGTGTTGTTCACAGACTGGAAAGTATGCATATTTATCTTCCAAGAAGACGAGTAACTAGTTTGTGTCACCTTACAAGATAAGATTGAGGATTTCCAAGTACAAGATGTTAGGAAGGAGCCTTGCAAGAGAAGTAGGAGCAGCGCCGAGCCTGTTCAACCAGTTAAGGTAAGTCACTGTATCCAACTCAATAGTTCAATTCCTTGTTTGTTTCAGGCATAGTTAATTTGCTCTTTTCAATTGCTTTATTTGTCCTCAGTTAATGAGATGCCCAAACAATGATGCCTGATGTTGGGTACTTCTATAACTATTAGTTGACTGATAACCCACAAGTATAGGGGATCGCAACAGTTTTCGAGGGTAGAGTATTCAACCCAAATTTATTGATTCGACACAAGGGGAGCCAAAGAATATTCTCAAGTATTAGCAGTTGACTTGTCAATTCAACCACACCTGGATAACTTAGTATCTGCAGCAAAGTATTTAGTAGCAAATTAGTATGGAAGTAACGGTAACGATAGCAAAAGTAATATTTTTGGGTTTTGTAGTGATTGTAACAAGATAAATGAAAAGTAAATAAGCGAAGAACAATATGTGAAAAGCTCAGTAGGCATTGGATCGGTGATGGAGAATTATGCCGGATGCAGTTCATCATGTAATGATCATAACATAGGGTGACATGTAACTAGCTGCAATTCATCAATGTAATGTAGGCATGTATTCGAATATAGTCATACATGCTTATGGAAAAGAACTTGCATGACATCTTTTGTCCTACCCTCCCGTGGAAGCGGGGTCCTAATGGAAGGGATATTAAGGCCTCCTTTTAATAGAGTACCGGACCAAAGCATTAACACATAGTGAATACATGAACTCCTCAAACTATGGTCATCACCGGGAGTGCTCCCAATTATTGTCACTTCGGGGTTGCCGAATCATAACACATAGTAGGTGACTATAGACTTGCAAGATAGGATCAAGAACACACATATATTCTTGAAAACATATTAGGTTCAGATCTGAAATCATGGCACTCGGGCCCTAGTGACAAGCATTAAGCATAGCAAAGTCATAGCAACATCAATCTTAGAACATAGTGGATACTAAGGATCAAACCCTAACAAAACTAACTCGATTACATGATAAATCTCATCCAACCCATCACCGTCCAGCAAGCCTACGATGGAATTACTCACACACGGCGGTGAGCATCATGAAATTGGTGATGGAGGATGGTTGATGATGATGATGGCGACGGAAGCCCCTCTCCGGAGCCCCGAACGGACTCCAGATCAGCCCTCCCGAGAGGTTTTAGGGCTTGGCGGCGGCTCCGTATCGTAAAATGTGATGAATCCTTCTCTCTGATCTTTTTCTCCCCGAACACGAGTGTATGGAGTTGGAGTTGAGGTTGGTGGAGCAACAGGGGGCCCACGAGGCAGGGGGCGCGCCCAGGGGGGCAGGCGCGCCCCCACCCTCGTGGACAGGTGGAGGCCCCCCTGACGTGGATTCTTCTTCCAGTATTTTTAATATTTTCCCAAAATAAGTTCCGTGGAGTTTCAGGTCATTCCGAGAACTTTTGTTTCTGCACATAAATAACACCATGGCAATTCTGCTGAAAACAGCGTCAGTCCGGGTTAGTTCCATTAAAATCATGCAAGTTAGAGTCCAAAATAAGGGCAAAAGTGTTTGGAAAAGTAGATACGACGGAGACGTATCAACTCCCCCAAGCTTAAACCTTTGCTTGTCCTCAAGCAATTCAGTTGACAAACTGAAAGTGATAAAGAAAAACTTTTACAAACTCTGTTTGCTCTTGTTGTTGTAAATATGTAAACCGGCATTCAAGTTTTCAGCAAAGATTATGACTAACCACATTCACAATAACTCTTAGGTCTCATGTTTACTCATGTCAATAGCATAATCAACTAGCGAGCAATAATAACAAATCTCGGATGACAACACTTTCTCAAAATAATCATGATATGATATAACAAGATGGTATCTCGCTAGCCCTTTCTGAGACTGCAAAACATAAATGCAGAGCACCTTTAAAGATCAAGGACTGACTAGACATTGTAATTCATGGTAAAAGAGATCCAGTCATGGTCATACCCAATATAAATTAATAGTAATGAATGCAAATGACAGCGGTGCTCTCCTGCTGGTGCTTTTTAATAAGAGGGTGATGACTCAACATAAAAGTAAATAGATAGGCCCTTCGCAGAGGGAAGTAGGGGTTTGTAGAGGTGCCAGAGCTCGATTTTGAAATAGAGATAAATAATATTTTGAGCGGCATACTTTCGTTGTGAACATAACAACCAAGAGATGGTGATATCTTCCATGCTACACACATTATAGGCGGTTCCCAAGCAAAATGGTAAAGTTTATACTCCCCCTCCACCAACAAGCATCAATCCATGGCTTGCTCGAAACAACGAGTGCCTCCAACTAGCAACAGTCCCAGGGGAAGTTTTGTTTGCAACTATTTTGATTTGATTTGCATAAAGCATGGGACTGGGCATCCCGGTGACCAGCCATTTTCTCGTGAGTGAGGAGCAAAGTCCACTCCTCTTGAGAATAACCCGCCTAACATGGAAGATAAGGACAACCCTAGTTGATACATGAGCTATTCGAGCATACAAAACAGATTTCATTTGAAGGTTTAGAGTTTGACACATACAAATTTACTTGGAACGGCAAGTAGATACCGCATATAGGAAGGTATAGTGGACTCATGTGGCATAACTTTGGGGTTTAAGGGATTGGATGCACAAGCAGTATTCCCGCTTAGTACAAGTGAAGGCTAGCAAAAGACTGGGAAGCGACCAACTAGAGAGCGACAACAGTCATGAATTGATAAACATTGAGTGCAAGCATGAGTAGGATATAATCCACCATGAACATAAATATCGTGAAGGCTATGTTGATTTGTTTCAACTACATGTGTGAACATGTGCCAAGTCAAGTCACTCGAATCATTCAAAGGAGGATTCCACCCTATCATACCACATCACAACCATTTTAATAGCATGTCAGCACGCAAGGTAAACCATTATAAACTCCTAGCTAAGTAAGCATGGCACGAGCAACTATAATCTCTAATTGTCAATGCAAACATGTTTATTCATAATAGGTTGAATCAGGAACGATGAACTAATCATATTTACAGAAACAAGAGAGATCGAGTTCATACCAGCTTCTCTCATCTCAATCAGTCCATCATATATCGTCATAATTGCATTTCACTTGCACGACCGAACGATGTGAATAATAATAATAGTGCACGTGCATTGGACTAAGCTGGAACCTGCGAGCATTCAATAAACAGGAGAAGACAAGGCAATATGGGCTCTTGGTTAAATCAATAGTAATGCATATAAGAGCCACTTCAAAAATTTCATTATGGTCTTCTCCTATCGACCCCCAAAGAAAAGAAAAGAAATAAAAACTATTCACACGGGAAAGCTCCCAACAAGCAAAAGAAGAATGGGAAATATTTTTGGGTTTTCTTTTTAATTATTACTACTACAGCAAGAAAGGTAAACTAACTAAAAGCTACACTATTTTTTTTTATTTTCTTAAGATTTATCAAACACACGAGAAGAAAGCAAGAAAAAGAAAATAAACTAGCATGGATATTACAGTGAAAAAGTACGAGCATCGACATCTAGCAATAAGTGTGTAAACATAAATATAATGTCGGTGGGAAATACGTACTCCCCCAAGCTTAGGCTTTTGGCCTAAGTTGGTTTATTGACATGGATGGCCCGGCGGATATCCATAGTTGTAGCCGGGGTCGTACTGAGATGAAGAAGACTCTGATTGCCACTGATTGTCAATCATCTCCGGATCGCACTGGTAATTAGACAGTTGTGAAGGATCAAATTGTGGTTCCGGCTCTGGCTCTGTGGCTGACGTAGGGTTCCGGTAGGCCTGAATGGCCGCCAGCGGAACGAGATACGGGCCTGCAGATAAATCAAACAAGGAAGGAGCAGGCAAGGTAATAGTCTCAGGGTGATGTTTGTCAAAGAACAATTTGTATTTTAAGCGCCCCTTCCCTATTCTTAACAGTAAAGTCATGCGCTACCACACTCTTATAATATAAATAAACAGGGGGCATCAATTTTTCTTCTTTTTCATAGTGCCTAATAGGTATGTTATAGTATGCAGCAAGGCGTGAAGCGTAAATACCTCCAAAGATGGGGCCCTTTGTACGGTTTAGACTTAACCGTTTAGCAATAATACCGCCCATACTAACAGAGTCATCACAGAATAAACCAGGGAACAAAATAATAATATCAGGAACACTAAGGTTTCCACAGTTTCCGCCACCAATTAAGCAACGACTAACAAATATTGCAAAGTAGCATAATACAGGAAAATTTATGCTAGTGATTCTTGCATCGGAAACCTTCCTAGTTTACCCTACAGTAATAGTATCAATAAACCCGTCCACATCTTTAAGATGTGGTTCCCCTAAACTACCCTCGAAAGGTATTTTGCAAACCCTGCAAAATTCATCTAGTGGCATCTTCTTAACCACATCATATAAATGAAACTCTACTGAAGGAGGTGATTCCTTGGGATAATTGTAGAAGTTTTGCACAAAAGTATTGGTGAGTAAGAGATACTGTTCGCGTCGGCCGCGGAGGAAGTCGGTGAGGCCTGCATTCTCAGCCAATTCATAAAAATCATCATAAATCCCGGCCGCTCTCAAGAAATCATCGGAAGGCCATTCACACGGTCGAACCTCCGTGGTGCGAGGCAGATTATATTTGGGCCTCTCTGCTTCTTCACTTTGCTTTTCCTTCGAGCTTCGGCTCGATGAGCCCCTCAAAAATCTCTTCATTATTTTCTGAAAAATTCTGAAATTTTTAGTAACTTCAAATAAAAGTGAACCAAGCTCAACAAAATTGATAGCAACTACTCCTACAAGTGCCTAGAGATTATATCAAGCATTAGAACTACTTGGAACCATATAAATTTGACATGCAAGCTCAAGAACATGGTCACCTAGGCAACACAAATTTGCAATGAATAAAGCACTAGAACAAAAACTAATTGGACCAATGGAGGAGTCACATACCAAGGAAAAATTTCCCAAAGTAGTTTTGTGAGAGGTGCTTTGAGCAAGGAGATCGAAAATCGCAGCAAAATGAGCAAGAACACGTGCTTGAGCTGGATGGTGATTTTTTTGGGAGGAAGAAGAAGTGTGTGGGTACAGGAATAAGTGGAGGGGAGCCACCATGGGCCCACGTGCCCTGTAGGGGTGGGCGCGCCCTGGACCCTCGTGGCAAGGTGCTTGCTTCCCCTGCTGTGATCTCAGTGCCAGATATTCTCAAATATTCCAGAAAAAATCATATTTCAATTTCAGGGCATTTGGAGAACTTTTATTTTCGGGGTATTTTTATATTGCACGGATAATTCAGAAAACAGGCAGAAAAATACTATTTTTTACTTTAATTCAACTAAATAACAGAATGTAGAGAAAGGGTACAGAAGGTTGTGCCTTCTAACTTCATCCATCTCATGCTCATCAAAAGGAATCCACTAACAAGGTTGATCAGGTCTTGTTAACAAACTCATTCCGAATAACATGGAACCGGAGAAATTTCGAATAACACTATGTTACCTCAACGGGGATATGCACATCCCCTATAATAAGAATATCATATTTCTTCTTGAAAGTAGGAAGAGGAAATTCAAAACCTCCAAAAATAATCGATGGAATTTTTCCAATAGAGTTGATACTATGAACTTGAGGTTGTTTCCTTGGAGAGTGTACCGTATGCTCATTACCATTAACATGAAAAGTGACATTGCCTTTGTTGCAATCAATAACAGCCCCTGCAGTATTCAAAAAAGGTCTTCCAAGAATAATAGACATACTATCATCCTCGGGAATGTCAAGAATAACAAAGTCCGTTAAAACAGTAACGTTTGCAACTACAACAGGCACATCCTCACAAATACCGATAGGTATAACAGTTGATTTATTAGCCATTTGCAAAGATATTTCAGTAGGTGTCAACTTATTCAAGTCAAGTCTACGATATAAAGAGAGAGGCATAACACTAACACCGGCTCCACGATCGCATAAAGCAGTTTTAACATAGTTTCTTTTAATGGAGCATGGTATAGTGGGTACTCTTGGATCTCCTAGTTTCTTTGGTATTCCACCCTTAAAAGTATAATTAGCAAGCATGGTGGAAATCTCAGCTTCTGGTATCTTTCTTTTATTAGTGACAATTTCTTTCATATACTTAGCATAAGGATTCATTTTGAGCATATCAGTTAATCGCATACGCAAAAAGGTAGGTCTAATCATTTCAGCAAAGCGCTCAAAATCGTCATCATCCTTTTTCTTGGATGGTTTGGGAGGAAAATTCATGGGTTTCTGAACCCATGGCTCCCTTTCTTTACCGTGTTTCCTAGCAACAAAGTCTCTTATCATAACGTTGATTCTTTGATTGCGGGTTATCAAGATCAACAGCAGGTTCAGTTTCTACATCATTATCATTACTAGGTTGAGCATCATCATGAACATTATCATTAACATTTTCATTAGGTTCATGTTCATTACCAGATTGTGTTTCAGCATCAGAAATAGAAATATCATTGGGATTCTCAGGTGGTTCAGCAATAGGTTCACTAGAAGCATGCAAAGTTCTATCATTTTTTTTTCTTCTTTTTAGAAGAACTAGGTGTATTAATATTATTTTTCTGAGAATCTTGCTCAATTCTCTTAGGATGGCCTTCAGGATACAAAGGTTCCTGAGTCATTTTACCGGTTCTAGTAGCCACTCTAACAGCATAATCATTATTCTTACTATTTAATTCATTGAGCAAATCATTTTGAGCTTTAAGTACTTGTTCTACTTGAGTGGTAACCATAGAAGCATGTTTGCTAATGAATTTAAGTTCACCTTTAACTCTAGACATATAATCACCCAAGTGTTCAATCATATAAGCATTTTGTTTTAATTCTCTACCAAAGTAAGCATTAAAATCTTCTTGCTTAACCATAAAGTTATCAAACTCATCCAAACATTGGCTAGCAAACTTAGTAGGAGGGATTTCTTCTTTATCATATCTATAGAGAGAATTTACCTTTACTACCTGTGTCGGGTTATCAAGACCATGAGTTTCTTCCATAGGTAATGGATTAAGATCATATGTTTCTTCGACAGGCGGTAAATTAAGACCATGTATTTCTTCAATAGGAGGTAAATTCTTAAGATCTTCAGCTTTAATACCTTTTTCTTTCATAGATTTCTTTGCCTCTTGCATATCTTCAGGACTGAGAAATAGAACACCTCTTTTTTTCGGAGTTGGTTTAGGAATAGGCTCAGGAATTGGCTCAGGAAGTGTCCAATTATTTTCATTGGTCAACATATTATTCAATAGATTTTCAGCTTCATCCAGTGCTCTTTCCCTGAAAACAGAACCAGCACAACTATCTAGGTAATCTCTGGAAGCATTGGTTAGTCCATTATAAAAGATATCAAGTATTTCATTTTTCTTAAGAGGATGATCAGGAAAAGCATTAAGTAATTGGATAAGCCTCCCCCAAGCTTGTGGGAGACTCTCTTCTTCAATTTGCACAAAATTATATATATCCCTTAAAGCAGCTTGTTTCTTATGAGCAGGGAAATATTTAGCAGAGAAGTAATAAATCATATCCTGGGGACTATGCACACAACCAGGATCAAGAGAATTAAACCATATCTTATCATCACCCTTTAATGAGAACGGAAATATTTTAAGGATATAAAAGTAGCGAGTCCTCTCATCATTAGTGAACAGGGTGGCTATATCATTTAATTTAGTAAAATATGCCACAACAGTTTCAGATTCATAGCCATAAAAAGGATCAGATTCAACCAAACTAATTATATCAGGATCAACAGAGAATTCATAATCCTTATCAGTAACACAGATATGTGAAGTAGCAAAAGCCGGGTCAGGTTTCATTTTAGCATTAAGAGATTGCTGCTTCCATTTAGCTAATAACTTCTTAAGATCATATCTATCATTGCAAGCTAAAATAGCTCTAGCAGCTTCTTCATCCATAACATAACCCTCAGGAACAACAGGTAATTCATATTTATTAGGGGGAGAGTCTTAATCATCACTATCATCAATATTATCAGTTTCAATAATTTCATTCTCTCTAGCCCTAGCAAGTTGTTCATCAAGAAATTCACCAAGTGGCACAGTAGTATCAAGCATAGAAGTAGTTTCATCATAAGTATCATGCATAGCAGAAGTGGAATCATCAATAACATGCGACATATCAGAATTAATAGCAGAAGCAGGTTTAGGTGTCGCAAGCTTACTCAAAACAGAAGGTGAATCAAGTGCAGAGCTAGATGGCAGTTCCTTACCTCCCCTTGTAGTTGAGGGATAAATTGTTGTTTTTCAAGTTCTTGATAGTGACCAGCAGATGTAAATCCCAAGTGACTCAAAGAATAGAGCTATGCTCCCCGGCAACGGGGCCAGAAAATAGTCTTGATAACCCACAAGTATAGGGGATCGCAACAGTTTTCGAGGGTAGAGTATTCAACCCAAATTTATTGATTCGACACAAGGAGAGCTAAAGAATATTCTCAAGTATTAGTAGTTGAGTTGTCAATTCAACCACACATGGATAACTTAGTATCTTCAGCAAAGTATTTAGTAGCAAAGTAGTATGGAAGTAACGTTAACGATAGCAAAAGTAATATTTCTGGGTTTTGTAGTGAATGTAACAGTAGCAACGGAAAAGTAAATAAGCGAAGAACAATATGTGAAAAGCTCGTAGGCATTGGATCGGTGATAGAGAATTATGCCGGATGCAGTTCATCATGTATCGGTCATAACATAGGGTGACACAGTACTAGCTCCAATTCATCAATGTAATGTAGGCATGTATTCCCGAATGTGGTCATACGTGCTTATGGAAAAGAACTTGCATGACATCTTTTGTCCTACCCTCCCGTGGCAGTGGGGTCCTAATGGAAACTAAGGGATATTAAGGCCTCCTTTTAATAGAGTACCGGACCAAAGCATTAACACATAATGAATACATGAACTCCTCAAACTATGGTCATCATCGGGAGTGGTCCCAATTATTGTCACTTCGGGGTTGCCGGATCATAACACATAGTAGGTGACTATAGACTTGCAAGATAGGATCAAGAACTCACATATATTCATGAAAACATAATAGGTTCACATCTGAAATCATGACACTCGGGCCCTAGTGACAAGCATTAAGCATAGCAAAGTCATAGCAACATCAATCTCAGAACATAGTGGATACTAGGGATCAAACCCTAACAAAAATAACTCGATTACATGATAAATATCATCCAACCCATCACCGTCCAGCAAGCCTACAATGGAATTACTCACGCACGGCGGTGAGAATCATGAAATTGGAGATGGAGGATGGTTGATGATGACGATGGCGACAGATTCCCCTCTCTGGAGCCCCGAACAGACTCCAGATCAGCCCTCCCGAGAGGTTTTAGGGCTTGGCGGCGGCTCCGTATCGTAAAACGCGGTGAATCCTTCTCTCTGATTTTTTTCTCCCCGAAGACGAATGTATGGAGTTGGAGTTGAGGTCAGTGGAGCAACAGGGCCCACGAGGCAGGGGGGCGCGCCCAGGGGGGCAGGCGCTCCCCCACCCTCGTGGATAGGTGGAGGCCCCCTGACGTGGATTCTTCTTCCAGTATTTTTAATATTTTCCCAAAATAAGTTCCGTGGAGTTTCAGATCATTCCGAGAACTTTTGTTGCTGCACATAAATAACACCATGGCAATTCTGCTGAAAACTGCGTCAGACCGGGTTAGTTCCATTCAAATCATGCAAGTTAGAGTCCAAAACAAGGGCAAAAGTGTTTGGAAAAGTAGATACGACGGAGACGTATCATTGACATAATTAAAGGCCTTACCATTTAATTACTCTGGCGAAGTGTGCCTGAAGCTTTGAAGTCTATTAACCAACTATTACTGCATGAGGCTCACAATCTAGTTTGTACTAGGCTAGTGATTGCATAGTTTTTCTTGATGTAGTAGGTTTGTATGAATCCCTCTGCTGTTCATTATTCTCCTTAAGACTTTAATTGAGCAACAGAATGGCCAACTACTTGCTTACTTATACACAACATGCTGTCTAAATTTGTAACTTGTCTGTGTTTTGGATTTGGCCCCAACATCATGCTCCTCTGGTGAGCTAAGAGAGATTTCTGTATGCTGGCTGCAAGACTATCATTTTTATAATTTTTAAAATATCACCTGCTCATGCTTCATGACGTGTAACATTATTGTTAGTCCTATTTTGCCATGTACAAAATAGTCTGTCTTGCTCGCTTCACTGTTGTAACTATATTTTTGCCCTAGTCATGTGTACTTACAGAAACATTTCTGGATGAAGTGACATCAACACAAAGATCTGCGAGCAGTGCGGCATGGCTGTTACCGAATGATTATGAATTTGAATTGGAATGTGTTGATGTTCTCGAGCATCAACTAGAGGTGGCGAGACAACGTGTACATGATTCTCAACGTACAATAAACAAGTTGAGACTGGACATGCAGATATTAGATGCAGGAGTCAAAAAATGAAACAAGACACTGCGGTAACCACGCAGGAATTGGAGATTTTGCAGATTGAAATGTGTGCTATCTAAATCCGGCCAATCCTATTTTCTGAAGAGATTATAGTTCAAATGGTAAGTTCTGTTGATGCGTGTCCATGATGTATGAGCTTTATTTGTCCAATGTATGTAATTTGTTGTTTGTGTATGCTTTATTATCACTGGTGCCGAATTATAATGCCCAATGGGTATATTCGGCTGTAATTTCCTTATTGTATAGTGTAGGATTATTCTACGTTTCTATGCCTTAGTCTTTTTATTGTATAGTGTATGTTTTTTAGAGGCGATAGTATAGAGTAGGATAATTTTTGAATATGCTATATTGTTGAAACGAGGGCCAACACGCCCAAACATTTCCTGGACGCCATACAAATGAACAAACATGTGTAGTCAAAGCGGGCCTTAATTGGGCTGGTCAAAATAATATTAAGTGGATCCCAAATGATGTGGCCGACCGTAACAACGGCTCTTAGCAGGCCGTTAAGAGGCCCAAAGCTCTATAGGGCCATATAAATGGAAATGGCCCGCGGTCCTCTAGCAGGCCAAAATTTATGTCAATTTTGTCTCGGCCCTTTTGCTTTACGGGCCAGTAAGAGGCCGAAAGTGTTATGGCCCAGAGGAGGCCCAATTTGCAAACTAGGCTTTTAACAGGTTGAAAGTCGTGTTCGGCTGAAATGATGCCCTACGGAACATGGGCCCCTAATGGACCTAAATTCAAAGGCCCAACTATTGTGCCAGCCGTTAACAGGCCGAGAGACAAAATGGGCTAGGAGTTGGCCCATTTACCGAATGGGCCGAGGACAGGCCAAAAGTCACAGCGGGCTAGAATTGGCCTAACTGCAGAATGGGCCGAGAAAAGGCATAAAGACGTTCCGAGCCGTTAACGGGCTGGAACTGACGATGGGCTGCTAACAGGCCGAAAGAAGCTCGGGCCGCAATTAGGCCCAAAGACGTAGCGGGCCGTTAACTGGCTAAAACTGACGATGGGCTGGAAATTGTCAAATCTAGAATGGGCCTTTGATGGGCCAATTCTGTGTAACTTGTATGGGCCCTGCTTGTAAATGGGCTTGACTCAAGTAGGCCGCTAATGGGCCGGCCCGCTTATTTTGACAGGCCTGGCCTTTTAACGTGAATGGGCCACTGTTGGGCCAAGACACGTGTCGACGTATCATAGGCGCCTTCCGTTCATTCGCAGGATGACAACTGTCCGAACGCAGGGCCGACTCGTGGATCTGCCGGCCAATGAGAATACACATGGTAAATCCCCATTGGCCCGCGTTGTTAACGGGTTATTGGATCCAAACTGGAACCCGATAGCTTAACAGCGAGCCATTACGGTGGATGCCATGTGTCGGTCACCCATGAAGAAAGCACTTCTATGACGCGTGATTTGTCGTCATGGAAGTGGACACTTCCGTGATGATAATTTTGGTAATGTCATGGAACACTTCTATGACAACATAGGTATGACTATCTTGATTCTGTCATATAATCGGCATGGAAGTGTGACAAACATGTATCTTCAGAAGTGTATTTTTTTGTAGTGCTCCGTCCTGCCGTCCTGGCGGTCTTGGTCTTGTTGCACGGGAATGGAAACCTTTGGCTGATTCCTCGGGACTCCGCGCCTGCGCTTGCCCCTTTAGCACCAAAGAGAAAACTGGTGCACTGCGCCTGCTGGTGCCCGCCTGGCCTCGGTTTTCATGGCTCACGTCATTCGAACCTCGTCAGGTGAGCCTTGCATAGATATCTCCGCTCCTCGGGAGCTAGCCTGAGGAGGCTGCTCCTCGTGGAGGTCTTGATATTGTCCGCCTCGCAAGGCTTGGCCCCTCGCGAGAGTCTTGAGTTGTTGATGTAGAAGGTCGGTCGTACCAGGCCATCGATGAAGCCATGCCGTGGGCCGCAGTCAGGCAAGTCTGGGTACCCCCATTCCCAGAACGCCGACAGTAGCCCCCGGGCCCAATGCACGCTCGAACTTGGCTTCTAGGCGAACCCAAATGGCAAGTGCGGAGCGCCGCGAGCCCAAACCGCCTGCGGCCTTGGTCGACGCGTGGCTCTTGATGGGACGTGGGTGACTCCGCTTCCCCACGCTACCTCAACAACCGCTCGACTTTACAAGAGCCTGCTGCATGCAGCAAAAGATCATTATTGCATGGGATCGTGGAGGCCGACGGTTGGCCTCCCTCTGGCTATAAATGAGGGGAGAGGCAGAGCCCCCCTCGCTCATCTCCATCTTCTTGCTGCCCGCTCCTTCTTCTTCCTTGTCCCCCGTCTTGATGTAGCATCCATGGTGCCGATCAGGAGATTCTCCGCGGTGGAGAAGGGAAAAACCCGTCGGGAGGAGCTTGAGCCACTTGCGCCGAAGAAGAGGTTTAGCCGCCCTCGCGACGCTGGCGAAGGGCAGGAGGTGACGCAGCCTTGGTACGAGCAGCCTCCACCTGGCTTCCATATTCCTCTATGCCCGCACGCAGAGCTCTGGACAGGGCGGCAGTGCCCAGCTCCACGCTGACAGGGGTCGTGGTGGACAGGCCGAAGCCACGCGGCCAGCCGGCCCGCGAACCCACGCCGAGGGCACCTCACACGAGTTCATGGTATGGGCGGCAATGCCGCCACGCACGTGGATCCGGTTCCCGAGGTTCTTCACTGAGGAGATGCCGCCGAGGGGGCCACTTGAGTTGTGGCTGCAACACGTCGGGTGCTGCAGCCTAGCCATGTGGCTGAGGTCGAGGTCGTCCCCCTAGGCAACATCTACATGACTCGAGGATGGGGCGAGGTCGCCCGCGCCTGCCGCTCGGAGGGGGCCCTCACCGTCCACTTCGAGTACGACGGCGCCTCCACGCCATTCTTCAAGGTCTTCGATGAAGGCGGCCGGCGCCTAGATTGCTGCCCCGAGGGAGGCAGCCCACATGGCGCAGCCACAGGCATCGCACTCGCCCCTGGTCTTGCCAGTGGCTCCTCTAGTAGCAGTGGTGACTCCCTGGAATCCAGCGACTCTCCCGAGCCCAGCGAGTCTCCGGAGTCCAGCAACGACACCTACGTGCCACCGAGCACTCGCCGTGCCCGGAGCGCAGTGGCGGCGTCCGCTCGGCGTCGTCGGTGATGCCCAGCGGCCGAGGTCCTTCGAGATCTTCTTCTTTTGTTTCCCCGCGCAGAATTGTGACGAGCCCCGTGGGGGTATGTAAAGAAATGTAGTGCTTTTGCTCCAATGTTATCCTTCCTAGTATGATGTTGAAATTGCGTATCTCACTCGAGCACGGTCCCCCCTTTTCGCTCTCACGGTAGCTTAGTGCTCAACACCGACAGGACCCAGTCCCCAGGTAGGCTTCAGCCGTCGCTGGTATGCCAGGTCGCGATGCCTAGTCAAGGCCAGGAGGTGAGCGGCCCAAGGTCCGGTAATAGCTCCTAAGGAGCGATGCTCAAACGGTCCCCTTTGGCGTGCAAGCAGCTCCCTGAAGGTCGAAAAGGAAAGCGGCATTGCCGAGCCAGGTTGCGAGAGTCGAGAGATTGGATCGTGAAGTTCACGCTGATATGTACGGGTGACTTATCTTAGTGGACCTGCGATGATTCCCTTGCGCAGCGCCTGATGGTGCCTTAGTGGTGACATTTCAGGGTAGGGCTCCTCCCCTTTTCCTCGCTCATTAGGTGCTCTACGTCCCCGGGTCCAGGCCCTCAAGCACGGCTTGGCTGCCGCTAGTACACCAGGTCGCGCTGTCGTGATCAAGGTCAGGGGGTGAGGGCTCGAGAGCCAGTAGGAGCTCCTGAGACGCGATGCTCGGGACCCCCCCCCCCTTTAATGTGCAAGCGAGTTGCGTGAAAAAGGGATGGTCGACGAGCCTGCCCGTAGTTGAGCTCCGGGGGTTCCTGCGAGTTAGTCCAAGGAGGAGAACATGACACATAACCACGCTTGTTGTCCTGCCGCTGATCTTTCCGCAAGAAGATGAAGGCACTAAGGATCTGGTGAGGTCACACTGCGCGTGGCAGGCCGCGAGCCAGAGCTCGATCTCTCAGATTTGTCAGCGTTGTAGGGACGGACCCAAGCACAAGCGACGTGCCAGCATGTGTAGACCCTATTGTGGGATGAGCAAGGGGCAGGTCAGCAGCGCGAGGAGGCTACGAAGGGTAATATAGCACCAGGCAAGTGAGTGATAATCATAAAGCAATTCATGATCGAGGTAGAGCAAGTTCTGATAGATGCAAGAAGGATACACGCCGCGGCCGCACCCATGCGGCTTGGGGATAATCCAGCCCAAGGGGCGCCCCCAACTGAACAAACCAGAAAAATGTCACCTGGCACCGTTGCTGAACAAGTGTTGGAGTAGCTGAAGACGCGTGCTGCAGAAGTCGCTTCTCACGAGCCGCCCAGGTCCTGAATCTCGGGAGGCTCTAGAGGCCCGAGGGGCTCGCGAGGATCCGTCACCACCTCCGACAGGATCGCCTGGTGCCTGGCCTCTTGAGCCGCCAGGATGTCCCGCATGTGGCGCTGGTGCACGATAGATCTGTTCAGCAAACCGAAAGGCATGCAAACATAGCTGTGAGGTGGGCCCTTGCACAAGCCAACGCGAGACAGCCAGAAGAGCTCCTGGGACGCGGCCCTGTTGAGCATAAGGATGTTGATGCAGGCGCGCAGCTCGCTGTCCTCGCAGGGGCAGGGAGCTGCGCCGGGTGGTGGGCGGCGGTCGCCTTGCATAGCTCTTGCCTCCTGAAGCTCCTTGGTTGCCTTGGTGATGAACTCCTGAGCGCCTCGCGCCTCGCGCCCTGCGCTTTCCTAACGGAAGTGCGCGTTGATGCACGCCTCCACATGGTGCCTGAGCGCCTCCCTCGTGACACTGGCCAGGTTAGAGGCCCTCCAGAGGAGAGCCCCCGACCCCAGCCCGAGAGGTGCGTCGGGTGCGCCTTCCTATGCGAGAGAGGGAGGCGGCCCGTCAGTGGGTGCAGGGCTTGAGGCAGCGCCGCCGGATGCCCCACCCTCCTGAGGTCCTTGGCGGAGCAGCTGCTTCTTCTTTTTGGGGACAACCTAAGGAGGGTAGATAGCGCCCTCATCATCTGGGTCCTCGACAGCCGCAGCCTGGAAGGCGCGCTCAAGAGAGCACACCGCGTCTTTCTCCTCGCAGGTGACCGTGATGACGCCGTAGCTTCCTGGCACCTTCAGGAGGTTGTAGCCATGGTGGGAGACAACCATGAACTTGGCCAGGGCCGGGTAGCCGAGGATGGTGTTGTACGGGAGGCGAATGTGGGCGACGTCGAAGTCGATGAGCACAATACGGTAGTTGTCGCGCTTGCCGAAGGTGATAGGGAGGCGGATCTGCCCTATCGAGGTGGTGGAGCCGTCGGTCACTCCTAAGAAGGGCTTGGTAGGCTACAGCTGGTCATAGGGCACCAGGAGTCAGTCGAACGTCTCGACGGAGAGGACATTGAGCCCCGCACCACCATCGATGAGTGTCTTGGTGATGAGCACGTTGCTGATGGTAGGCGAGCAAAGCATCGGGAGGGCACCAGCAGTTGCCGCACACTTGAGCTGGTCGGAAGAGATGAAGGTGATGGTGCACTTGGACCATCTGAGTGGACGTGTGGCCTCGAGCTTGGGGAGGGCCGCGTTCACCTCACGCACGAACTGCTTGAAGATGCAATGAGACGCTGGGGCCTGAGCGCCCCCAGGATGCAAGGAATGGCATGAGGCTCCTTGAAGCCCCCAGCCCCCTCGTCCTAGTGGTGGTCGTCATTCCTTCTTGGTGGTGGCGGCAGCGAAGGAATGCTGGTGTTTCCCTGAGGCCGGTCCTCACGAGGTTGATCTCTCGAGGCGCCCTCGCGAGGCTGGCCCTACCAACGGTCCTCACGAGGCTGATCGTGCCATTCCTGGCGGGGGTCGCGGCCGTCCCAACATCCTCCGCCTCAGCCACCTCCACGGCCGTAGCCTCGATCGTTGCACTCGGGGCGACGACCAAGGTGCCCATCGCGGATGGCCCTGAGCTCCTGGCAGTCATTGGTGTTGTGGCTATGCACGTTGTGGAAGACACTGAACGGGTGGCTGCCCTTGGATGACTCCGGGTGGTCGCAGCCACGCTTCATTTCTGGTTCGGCCACTAGCATGGCCGGTCCCTTGTGCTTCACATCCTTGTCCTTGGTCTTCTTGTCTTCTGGGTCAGCCTCAGGGAGCTCAAGGAGGGAGAGGCATCCCTCCGTAGCTCTAGCACACTTGGTTGCCATGTTGAACATCTCCAGGGCCATGCACAGGTCCTCGTGTACGGCGAGCTCCTCCTTCATCTTGACGTCACAGACGCCATCAGTGAACACTGAGATGATGGCCTCATCCGACACCTTGGGGATCATGAGGCGAACACTGTTGAAGCACTGATGTACTTCTGCAAGGTCTGTCCTGGCTGCTTGATGCGCCGCAGGTCACCTGCAGCCGGCGGGCTATCACGAGTGCCCTGGAAGTTGGCGAAGAAATGCTCTCGCATCTCGTCCCAGGAGGAGATCGATCCTGTAGGGAGGTTTAGGAGCCACGAGCATGCGCCGTCCTTGAGGGCCATGGGAAACCAGTTCGCCCTAACCTTCTCATCGCCGTTGGCCGCCTTGATGCCTAGGTCATAGAGCTGCAGGAACTCGGCAGGGTCGGGGGTGCCGTCGTGGCGCGGAGGCAGGTCGGGCTTGAACTTCCCTGGCCAGACAATGCTGCACAGCTCCGGGGTGAACGCTCGGCATCCAGCTATGGTCACGGGAGCCCGCCGTGGAGGTGGGGCCTGATCTTGGCGCTCGCGTGCCACCACCGCAGGCGGCGCGCGGTCTTGACATGGTGGTGCTGGGAGCGCACGTGCCTCTCCTTGCGGTTGTTGCACCACCTGGCAGCTTTCCTTGCCACGCACCGACGCCTTGCGTGGTGGGTCACGCCATGGAGCCTCGCGCCATGGCTTGATGATGACATCCTGCCTGGGAGGTGTAGGAGGTGCTCCGTGAGCCACGTCACCCACGGCAGGCGGCGGGTGAGGCAGCGAGCGAGATGGTGTAGGAGACTCTCCGGCGGCGCTGAGGAGCTCGGCGATGCGTTCCAGCCATTCCTCGTAGAGGATGTCGATGGGGTGGTAGCGCAGGAGCTCGCTGTCGGTGTCAAAACCGGCGGATCTCGGGTAGGGGGTCCTGAACTGTGCGTCTAAGGCGGATGGTAACAGGAGGTGGGGGACACAATGTTTACCCAGGTTTGGGCCCACTCGATGGAGGTAATACCTTAATTCCTGCTTGATTGATCTTGATGATATGAGTATTACAAGAGTTGATCTACCATGAGATCGTAGAGGCTAAACCCTAGAAGCTAGCCTATTATTATGATTGTTCTTGTCCTACGGACTAAACCCTACTATTTATATAGACACCGGAGGGGGCTAGGGTTACACAGAGTCGGTTACAAGGGAGGAGATCTATAGATCCGAATTGCCAAGCTTGCCTTCCACGCAAAGGAGAGTCCCACCCGGACACGGGACGAAGTCTTCAATCTTGTATCTTCATAGTCCAACAGTCCGGCCAAAGGATATAGTCCGGCTGTCTGAGGACCCCCTAATCCAGGACTCCCTCAGTAGCCCCAGAACCAGGCTTCAATGACGATGAGTCCGGCGCGCAGATTGTCTTTTGCATTGCAAGGCGGGTTCTTCTCCAAATTCCGAGTACCTGTTGAGTAGTGTCCGGCTTCCCATAAATGTTGCACTCCTTGGCTTCCGCGCCTAATAATGGCTATCTTCCACGCATCGAGCGAATGCGAGAAGCCAGGGCATTTTTCCATTTGCCACCCTAGCCATGTGAGTAAATCGTCTATTTAAAGAGCCGCGGATTTTCAGATCAAGATCACACCATCCTCCCATAGCGAGTATCCATCGGAGCGCGCCCGGAAAAATCCATCCTATCATGGCCGGTCATCGCAGCTCCTCCTCTCGCTCTCGTAGCCCTAAGCCAGGTAACTGGAAGAAGTGTTCAGTCTCCCACAGACAGTTAGTAGAATTATAGACCTAGGGGTTTCTCCCTCCTGCGTATATGGTCCACGTCCGAGCTGGAATAGCCACTTACAATGGCGGGGAGCAAGCGGAGAGCTTTCCCAACCCATCTATGGGGGAGCGGGTATGCCTTGTCCCGTACTTATTAAGGGGACTTGGATTTCCAATCCATCCGTTCCTCCGCGGGCTCCTGGAGTTCTATGGCCTCGAGCTGCATAATTTTACTCCTGCCTCCATATTACACATCGCAGGCTATGGCGCCCTTTGCGAGCTGTTTTTGGGCTGTGAAGCTCATTTCGAGCTATGGAAGAGACTATTCTTCCTCGAGCCCCGTACACAGGAGGGGTCAATATATCAAGTAGGCGGAGCTGAAATATGGCGCATCGCCGGGACCGGATATTTGTCCGGTACTCCGAAGAAGACATTCGAAGACTGGCCTTCGGAGTGGTTTTATATGGAGGACGTCCCCCTTCCAGACCCTATTCGGAGGGGCCTTCCTGAGTTTGATAACGCCCCTCTGAAGAAACGCCGCAGCTGGCGCCTTCGGAGCCCCCAGGAGGAAGATAACAGGGAGGTCCTGTACCTAATGGGCCGGATACAAATGCTGGGCAAATCAGGATTGACAATAATCAAGGTTATTTCAATATGTATAATGCGGGGGGTGCAGCCACTTCAATATCGGGGACAACCCATGTGGCACTTCAATGGAGAAGACGATGCCACCCGATGCGGTCGTAAAGGTCCGGACTTAGTCGCTGCTCTAGCGAAAATACTGTCCGATTTATATAAAGGAGAGAAAGAGGAGTTCATCCGCATTAAGCCACAGGATGGATTCTGCATGTACAACCCCCCAAACTGGGTGAGCTACTACTTTTTACTCTAGACCTTCCCGCATTCTTTGTCGTAAATATTTACCTTGCTATTTCATAGCAGGAACTGTGAAAAGCTGTGAGGGAGGTCCACAGCCCATCTCCACAGCCATAGGACCCTGACCGGGCCCTCGACCCCGGACTCGAAGAAGATCCGGACACATTTGTGGAGCTCATCGACAGGAAGTTCTGTCAATTGAGCTGCGATGGTGCCTTGGTGGCCATCATAGCCGATTATCCCGGACTGATCCCTGCATCGCATGTAAGTAAAACTGGAGTCCCAACTTCCAGGAAGGATCCCATTTTTTGCACTTGACCTACCACACACATTTGGTGTCTTACAGGGAAGGCCCTCGGGACGCCATGCCGAACCCGTAGTGGCCCACCAACAAGGGGTACCGAACCCGAGTAGTCTTAAAAGGAAGTCAATTAGGAATGAGACGCCGTCGCAAAGGTATGAAAAAGAACCCCCGCTCCGTGGTTGTCGTCTTTCATAATATATTAACGTCCATGTTCTTTTAGCAGAAAAAACGCTCGCCGGACTATATCCAAAGAGCCTGCCGGCCACGCCAACAACAGCCGGGCTCCAGCGCCAGACTTAGAGGCGGACGCTATCGCGGGGCCAAAACCGGATGGTCCTCCTACAGAGGATGCGGATGGGATATCCGCTACGAATTCCGAAGTGGAGAGTGCCATGAATCACAGGCGTCGCCGGGCCATACTCCGTGACGCTTGTTTCTCTTAAGAGGCGTTCGATGCCTTCAACTCAGGAGACGCGTACATCCGAGCTGCTCAAAATGGTCTTTCCAGAGCCACAGACCAGTTTGTAAAGGATATACGGGTAAGAAAATTTGATAATTATGTATATCAGTAGCCCCTGAGACTTGAAACAGTTGACACAACTGATTTAAGGATCATTATTTGTGTAGGTTCTTACGGAGAAGAATACCCAATTGTCTCAAGAGATGGAAGAGTGCAAAGCCCAGCTACGGGTCGCAGTTGCCGCAATGAAGGAGTTCGAGAAGGCCCCCTGTCGGTGTCAAAACCGGCGGATCTCGGGTAGGGGGTCCCGAACTGTGCGTCTAGGCGGATGGTAACAGGAGACGAAGGACACGATGTTTTACCCAGGTTCGGGCCCTCTTGATGGAGGTAAAACCCTACGTCCTGCTTGATTGATATTGATATTGTGGATGTTTACAAGAGTGGATCTACCATGAGATCAAGGAGGCTAAACCTAGAAGCTAGCCTATGGTATGATTGTAAGGGTTGTTGATGTTGTGTCCTACGGACTAGAGCCATCCGGTTTATATAGACACCGGAGAGGGCTAGGGTTACATAGAGTCGGTTACAATGGTAGGAGATCTACATATCCAGACGCCAAGCTTGCCTTCCAAGCCAAGGAAAGTCCCATCCGGACACGGGCGTAAGTCTTCAATCTTGTATCTTCATAGTCTTGGAGTCCGGTCGATGATGATAGTCCGGCCGATAATAGTTCGGCCGATGATGGTGTTGGGGAACGAGTAATTTCAAAAATTTCCTACGCACACGCAAGATCATGGTGATGGCATAGCAACGAGAGGGAGAGTGTATGTCCATGTACCTCATAGACCGAAGCGAAGCGCTATAACAACGCTGTTGATGTAGTCGACGCCTTCACGATCCGACCGATCCAAGTACCGAACGCACGGCACCTCCGAAGTTCAGCACACGCTCAGCTCGATGACGATCCCCGGCCCGATCCAGCAAACCGTCGGGATGTGTTCCACAAGACGACGGCGTGCAGGACGATGATGATGCTCCATCGCGCAGGGCTTCGCCTAAGCTCCGCGACGATATGACCGAGGTGGAATATGGTGGAGGGGCACCGCACACGGCTAAGGAACGATCCGAGATCAACTTGTGTGTTCATGGGGTGCCCCTGCCCCGTATATAAAGGAGGGAGGGAGGAGGAGGCCGGCCCTAGGAGGGTGCGCCATGGGGAGTCCTACTCCCACCGAGTAGGATTCCCTTCCTAGTCCAACTAGGAGTCCTTCCATGTATTAGGAGTAGGAGACAAGGAAGGGAAGAGAGAAGGAAAGGAAGGAGGGGTGCGGTTCTCCCCTAGTCCAATTCGGACTAGGCCATGGGAAGCGGCTGCCCTAGGCAGCCCTCTCTCTTTCAGCAGGCCCAATAAGGCCCAATACTTCTCCCGGCGAATTCCCATAACTCTCCCAGACTCGAAAAATACCGAATCATTCGAACCTATCCGAACTCCGAATATAGTCGTCCAATATATCGATCTTTACGCCTCGACCATTTCGAGACTCCTCGTCATGTCCCCGATCTCATCCGGACTCAACTCCTTCGTACATCAAAACTCATAAACTCATAATATAACCATCATCGAAACCTTGTTGCGGACCCTACGGGTTCGAGAACTATGTAGACATGACCTAGAACTATTCTCGGTCAATAACCAATAGCGGGACCTGGATGCCCATATTGGCTCCTACATATTCTACGAAGATCTTTATCGGTCAAACCGCATAACAACATACATTGTTCCCTTTGTCATCGGTATGTTACTTACCCGAGATTCGATCGTCGGTATCCAATACCTAGTTCAATCTCGTTACCGGCAAGTCTCTTTACTCGTTCCGTAATACATCATCTCACAACTAACTTATTAGTTGCAATGCTTGCAAGGCTTATGTGATGTGTATTACCGAGAAGGCCTAGAGATACCTCTCCGACAATCGAGTGACAAAACCTAATCTCAAATACGCCAACCCAACATGTACCTTTGGAGACACCTGTAGTACTCCATTATAATCACCCAGCCACGCCAGACGCTTGGTAGCACCCAAAGTGTTCCTCCGTAAACGGAGTTGCATAATCTCATAGTTACAGGAACATGTATAGGTCATGAAGAAAGCAATAGCAATATACTAAACGATCAAGTGCTAAGCTAACGGAATGGGTCATGTCAATCACATCATTCTCCTAATGATGTGATCCCATTAATCAAATAACAACACATGTCTATGGTTAGGAAACATAACCATCTTTGATTAATGAGCTAGTCAAGTAGAGGCATACTAGTGACTATATGTTTGTCTATGTATTCACACATGTATTATGTTTCTGGTTAATACAATTCTAGCATGAAAAATAAACATTTATCATGAAATAAGGAAATAAATAATAACTTTATTATTGCCTCTAGGGCATATTTCCTTCAGTCTCCCACTTGCACTAGAGTCAATAATCTAGTTCACATCATCATGTGATTCAACACTAATATTCACATCTGTATGTGATTAACACCGATAGTTCACATCGTCATGTGACCAACACCCAAAGGGTTTACTAGAGTCAATAATCTAGTTCACATCGCTATGTGATTAACACCCAAAGAGTACTAAGGTATGATCATGTTTTGCTCGTGAGAGAAGCTTAGTCAACGGGTCTGTCATATTCAGAGCTGTATGTATTTTGCAAATATTCTATGTCTACAATGCTCTGCACGGAGCCACTCTAGTTAATTACTCCCACTTTCAATATGTATCCAGATTGAGACTTAGAGTCATCTGGATCAGTGTAAAAAGCTTGCATCGATGTAACTCTTTACAACGGGCTCTTTTATCACCTCCATAATCGAGAAATATTTCCTTAGTCTTCACTAAGGATGTTCTTGACCAATGTCCAAAGGATCTACTCCTAGATCACTATTGTACTCCTTGCCAAATACAGAGCAAGGTATACAATAGGTCTGGTACATAGCATAGCATACTTTATAGAACCTATGGTCGAGGCATAGGAAATGACTTTCATTCTCTTTTTCTATTTTCTGCCGTGGTCGGGATTTGAGTCTTACTCAATTTCATACCTTGTAACACGTGCAAGAAACTCTTTCTTTGACTGCTCCATTTTGAACTACTTTAAAATCTTGTCAAGGTATGTACTCATTGAAAAACTTATCAAGCGCCTTGATCTATCTCTATAGATCTTGATGCTCAATATGTAAGCAGCTTCATCGAGGTCCTTCTTTGAAAAACTCCTTTCAAATACTCCTTTATGCTTTGCGAATAATTC
Organism: Aegilops longissima; assembly: GCA_021605205.1. Taxonomy (NCBI): domain Eukaryota; kingdom Viridiplantae; phylum Streptophyta; class Magnoliopsida; order Poales; family Poaceae; genus Aegilops; species Aegilops longissima. The sequence continues at coordinate 401,418,096 of CM038681.1, forward strand.
TACATTATTTCCGATCAACAATATGTCATTCACATATACTTATCGTAAATGCTGTAGTGCTTCCACTCACTTTCTTGTAAATACAGGCTTCTCCAAAAGTCTCAGATAAAACCATATGCTTTGATCAAATCATCAAGCATATATTCCAACTCGAGATGCTTGCACCAGTTCATAGATGGATCATTTGGAGCTTGCACATTTTGTTAGCATCTTTAGGATTGACAAAACCTTCGGTTGCATCATATGCAACTCTTCTTTAATAAATCCATTAAGGAATGCAGTTTTGACATCCATTTGCCGGATTTCATAAAATGTGGCAATTGCTAACATGATTCGGACAGACTTAAGCATCGTTACGAGTGAGAAAATCTCATCGTATTCAACACCTTGAACTTGTCGAAAACCTTTTGCAACAAGTCGAGCTTTGTAGATAGTAACACTACTATCAGTGTCCGTCTTCCTCTTGAAGATCCATTTATTTAACATGGCTTGCTGATCATCGAGCAAGTCAATCAAAGTCCATACTTTGTTCTCATACATGGATCCTATCTCAGATTTCATGGCCTCAAGCCATTTCGCATGAATCTGGGCTCATCATCGCTTCCTCATAGTCCGTAGGTTCATCATGGTCTAGTAACATGACTTCCGAACACGATTACCGCATTCACTCAGTGCGGATCTTACTCGAAGACCCACGAGGGTCGGTAGCAACTTGATCTGAAGTTTCATGATCATCATCATTAACTTCCTCACTAATTGGTGTAGGAATCATCGAACTGACTTCGTGATGAACAACTTTCCAATTTGGGAGAAGGTACAATTACCTCATCAAGTTCTACTTTCCTCCCACTCACTTCTTTCGAGAGAAACTTCTTCTCTAGAAAGGATCCATCTTAGCAACGAATGTTTTGCCTTTAGATCTGTGATAGAAGGTGTACCCAACAGTTTCCTTTGGGTATTCTATGAAGACGCTTCTCGATTTGGGTTCGAGCTTATCAGGTGAAAACTTTTTCACATAAGCATCACAACTCCAAACTTTAAGAAACGACAGCTTAGGTTTACTGCTAAACCATAGTTCATACGGTGTCATCTCAACGGATTTAGATGGTGCCCTATTAAACGTGAATGCAGTTGTCTCTAATGCATAACCCCAAAACGATAGTGGTAAATCGGTAAGATACATCATAGATCGCATTATATCCAATAAAGTGCGGTTACGACGTTCGGACACACCATTATGTTGTGGTGTTCCATGTGGCGTGAGCTGTGAAACTATTCCACTTTGTTTTAATTGAAGACCAAACTCATAACTCAAATTATTTGTCTCCATGATCAGATCGCAGAAACTTTATTTTCTTGTTACGATGATTTTCTACTTCACTCTGAAATTCTTTGAACTTTTCAACTATTTCAGACTTATGTTTCATCAAGAAGATATACGCATATCTGCTCAAATCATCTGTGAAGGTCAGAAAATAATGATACTTGCCACGAGCATCAACACTCATTGGATCGCATACATCCGTATGTATTATTTCCAACAAGTCAAGAGCTCGCTCTATTGTTCCGAGAACTGAGTTTTAGTCATCTTGCCCAAAAGGCACGGTTCGCAAGCATCAAATGATTCATAATCAAGTGATTCCAAAAGCCCATCAGTATGGAGTTTCTTCATGCGCTTTACACCAATATGACCTAAACTGCAGTGCCACAAATAAGTTGCTCTATCATTATTAACTTTACATCTTTTGGTTTCAATATTATGAATATGTGTATCACACGATCGAGATCCAACAAACCATTTTCATTGGGGGTATGACCATAGAAGGTTTTATTCATGTAAGCAGAACAATAATTATTCTCTAACTTACATGAGTAATCAGATTGCAATAAACATGATCAAATCATATTCATGCTCAACGCAAGCGCCAAATAACATTTATTTAGGTTTAACACTAATCCCGAAAGTATAGGAGTGTGCGATGATGATCATATCAATCTTGGAACTACTTCCAACACTCATCGTCACTTCCCTTCAACTAGTCTTTGTTTATTCTCAGAACTCCTGTTTTGAGTTACTAATCTTAGCAACCTAACAAGTATCAAATACTCGGGGCTACTATAAACACTAGTAAAGCACACATCAATAACCTGATATCAAATATACCCTTGTTCACTTTGCCATCCTTATTATCCACCAAATATTCAGGGCATTTCCGCTTCCAGTGACCATTTCCTTTGCAGTGTAAGCACTCAGTTTCAGGCTTTGGTCCAGCTTTGGGCTTCTTCGCAGGAGTGACAACTTACTTGTCTTTCTACTTGAAGTTCCCTTTCTTTCCCTTTGCCCTTTTCTTGAAACTAGTGGTCTTGTCAATCATCAACACTTGATGCTCTTTCTTGATTTCTACCTTCGTCGATTTCAACATCATGAAGAGCTCGGGAATATTTTTCGCCATCCCTTGCATACTATAGTTCATCACGAAGTTCTAGTAACTTAGTGATGGTGACTAGAGAATTCTGTCAATCACTATCTTATCTGGAAGATTAACTCCCACTTGATTCAAGCGATTGAAGTACCCAGACAATCTGAGCACATGCTCACTAGTTGAGCGATTCTCCTCCATCTTTTAGCTATAGAACTTGTTGGAGACTTCATATCTCTCAACTAGGGTATTTGCTTGAAATATTAACTTTAATTCCTGGAACATCTCATATGGTCCATGATGTTCAAAACGTCTTTGAAGTCCCGATTCTAAGCCGTTAAGCATGGTGCACTAAACTATCAAGTAGTCATCATATTGAGCTAGCCAAACGTTCATAACGTCTGCACCTGCTCCTGCAATAGGTCTGTCACCTAGCGGCGCATCAAGGACATAATTCTTCTGTGCAGCAATGAGGATAAACCTCAGATCATGGATCCAATCCACATCATTGCTACTAACATCTTTCAACACAGTTTTCTCTAGGAACACATATAAAAAACATAGGGAAGCAACAACGCGAGCTTATTGATCTACAACATAATTTGCAAAATACTACCAGGACTAAGTTCATGATAAATTAAAGTTCAATTAATCATATTACTTAAGAACTCCCACTTAGATAGACATCCCTCTAATCTTCTAAGTGATTACGTGATCCATATCAACTACACCATGTCCGATCGTCACGTGAGATGGAGTAGTTTCAACGGTGAACATCAATATGTTGATCATATCTACTATATGATTCACGCTCGACCTTCGGTCTCCGTGTTCCGAGGCCATATCTGTTATATGCTAGGCTCGTCAAGTTTAACTCGAGTATTCGCGCGCAATAGTTTTACACCCGCTGTATTTGAACGTAGAGCCTATCACACCCGATCATCACGTGGTGTCTCAAAGACGAAGAACTTTCGCAACGGTGCATACTCGTGGAGAACACTTCTTGATAATTTTAGTGATAGATCATCTTATAATGCTAACGCCAATCAAAGCAATATAAGATGCATAAAGGATAAACATCACATGCAATCAATATAAGTGATATGATATGGCCATCATCATCTTGTGCTTGTGATTCCATCTCCAAGCACCGCCATGATCACCATCGCCACCGGCGCGACACCTTGATCTCCATCGTAGCATCGTTGTCGCCTCGCCAACTATTGCTTCTACGACTATCGCTACTCGCTTAGTGATAAAGTAAAGCAATTACATGGCGCTTGCATTTCATACAATAAAGCGACAACCATATGGCTCCTGCCATTGCCGATAACTCGTTACAAAACATGATCATCTCATACAATAAAATATAGCATCACGCCTTGACCATATCACATCACAACATGTCCTGCAAAAACAAGTTAGACGCCCTCTACTTTGTTGTTGCAAGTTTTACGTGGCTGCTACGGGCTGAGCAAGAACCGTTTTACCTACGCATCAAAACCACAACGATAGTTTGTCAAGTTGGTGCTGTTTTAACCTTCGCAAGGACCGGCGAGCCACACTCGGTTCAACTAAAGTGAGAGAGACAGACACCGCCGGTCACCTTTAAGCAACGAGTGCTCAAGCGGTGAAACCAGTCTCGCGAAGCGCACGCGTAATGTCGGTCCGGCCGCTTCATCTCACAATACCGCTGAACCAAAGTATGACATGCTGGTAAGCAGTATGACTTATATCGCCCACAACTCACTTGTGTTCTACTCGTGCATATGACATCAACGCATAAAACCAGGCTCGGATGCCATGTTGGGGAACGAGTAATTTCAAAAATTCCTACGCACACGCAAGATCATGGTGATGGCATAGCAACAAGAGGGAGAGTGTATGTCCACGCACTCGTGAGACCGTGAAGCGGAAGCGTTATAACAACGCTGTTGATGTAGTCGACGCCTTCACGATCCGACCGATCCAAGTACCGAACGCACGGCACCTCCGAAGTTCAGCACACGCTCAGCTCGATGACGATCCCCGGCCCGATCCAGCAAAGCGCGGGGATGAGTTCCACAAGACGACGGCGTGGTGACGATGATGATGCTCCACCGGCGAGGGCTTCGCCTAAGCTCCATGACGATATGACCGAGGTGGAATATGGTGGAGGGGGCACCGACACGGCTAAGGAACGATCCGTAGATCAACTTGTGTGTTCATGGGGTGCCCCTGCCCCGTATATAAAGGAGGGAGGGAGGAGGAGGCCGGCTCTAGGAGGGCGCGCCATGGGGAGTCCTACTCCCACCGGAGTAGGATTCCCCTTCCTAGTCCAACTAGGAGTCCTTCCATGTATTAGGAGTAGGAGACAAGGAAGGGAAGAGAGAAGGAAAGGAAGGAGGGGTGCGGCCCTCCCCTAGTCAATTCGGACTAGGCCATGGGCGCGCGCCTGCCCTAGGCAGCCCTCTCTCTTTCTCGCAGGGCCCAATAAGGCCCAATACTTCTCCCCGGCGAATTCTCGTAACTCTCAGATCCAAAATACCCAATCATTCGAACCTTTCCGAACTCGAATATAGTCGCCCAATATATCGATCTTTACGCCTTGACCATTTCGAGACTCCTCGTCATGTCCCCGATCTCATCCGGGACTAACTCCTTCGGTACATCAAAACTCATAAACTCATAATATAACCGTCATCGAAACTTGTTGCGTGCGGACCCTACGGGTTCGAGAACTATGTAGACATGACCTAGAACTATTCTCGGTCAATAACCAATAGCGGGACCTGGATGCCCATATTGGCTCCTACATATTCTACGAAGATCTTTATCGGTCAAACCGCATAACAACATATGTTGTTCCTTTGTCATCGGTATGTTACTTACCCGAGATTCGATCGCCGGTATCCAATACCTAGTTCAATCTCGCTATCGCAAGTCTCTTTACTCGCTCCAGAAACATCATCTCACAACTAACTTATTAGTTGCAATGCTTGCAAGGCTTATGTGATGTGTATTACCGAGAAGGCCTAGAGATACCTCTCCGACAATCGGAGTGACAAAACCTAATCTCAAATACGCCAACCCAACATGTACCTTTGGAGACACCTGTAGTACTCCTTTATAATCACCCAGTTACGCTGTGACGCTTGGTAGCACCCAAAGTGTTCCTCCGTAAACGGAGTTGCATAATCTCATAGTTACAGGAACATGTATAGGTCATGAAGAAAGCAATAGCAATATACTAAACGATCAAGTGCTAAGCTAACGGAATGGGTCATGTCAATCCCATCATTCTCCTAATGATGTGATCCCATTAATCAAATAACAACACATGTCTATGGTTAGGAAACATAACCATCTTTGATTAATGAGCTAGTCAAGTAGAGGCATACTAGTGACTATATGTTTGTCTATGTATTCACACATGTATTATGTTTCCGGTTAATACAATTCTAGCATGAATAATAAACATTTATCATGAAATAAGGAAATAAATAATAACTTTATTATTGCCTCTAGGGCATATTTCCTTCAGATGGTAGTCTGGCTATCCGGACACCCCCTAATCCAGGACTCCTCAAGAGCTAACTTGAACCAGGCTTCTATGACGATATGTCCGGCGCCAGATATTGCTTGGCATTGCAAGGCGGGTTCCTCCTCGAATGATAGAAGATTGTGAACACCAGGATAGTGTCCGCTCGCAAAATAAATTCCACATTCCACCGTAGAGAGAATAATATATACACAAGTTCAATCACGACGTTTTCTGCGGCATGACGCCACGCTACCAAGCCATTATTTAAATCATTTTTACTTTACCACCTCAGCGACTTAGCGAAGCGGTTTCTTGGCACGCCTTGTCGAAGCAGAGAACGGTTCCCCTTAATCCGGGATTCTCATTAATACGGACGTGGGTAACCCAACCGCGCGCCGCCACGCCTCTATCGGCGAGTCCCAAACGGTCACGAGACGGCTCTTGGTATTCTCCTCTTTATAACGGGACCAAGGCTCGCTTTTCTTTAATCCTTCATCGAATCCTCTCCCGCCCAAGTTCCAGCACCTAGAGCTCCAGATTCGAGCGCGCCGGACTTTCAACGATGTCCGGTTCCGACCTCGTGGTCGGTGGATGCCCTCCTCCGCCACGGAGGAGGACGTGCTAAAGGTCATGGACGCCAAGTACCGGGCTTATGAGATTCGCGACAGGTTGCTCGCGAAGGGCAGGCCATCCCAACCCCGAGCCCGTGAGTATGTCGCTTTTATATCCCACCTCCGCCGGGTTTAGGCTTCCGATGGATCCTTCGTGAGAGGGCTCATGTTTTACTATGGGTTGGAATTCCACGATTTGGCTCCGAGTCCATCCTCCATATTTCCGCATTTATCGTCGTCTGCGAAGCCTTCCTCGCGTCACCCCTCACTTCGCCTGTGGTCAAGACCTTCAATGTGGCGCCAAGATGATCGGGGCAAGCGGAGTGTGGCGGGCGGCCATAAGTAGTATGGCCGATGCCCCATGGCCCGCTGGCTCCTTCCAAGAGGAGCTCGCCCGTGGCAGCAAGAGTGGTTCTATATTACCGCTCCGAGGGGCCGCAGACAAAGCCGCCGCCCTATTCCGCCGGGACCTCCACGACGGTTGATGTCGTGGGTCAACCAAGGGCTCAACTGGGGCCGTCAAAGGACATGCCCTCACCGCAGGGCCGGATTCGAGATCTCCAAACGAGGGAGGTCGATATGGTGGTGGTGATGCAGGTTATGCTGATTAGGCGCCTCCGCCTCGCAAACGCCGCCCTCTCCGGCTATGGGAGTTCAACCGAGGGCCCACGGATTCTTCAACACTTCATGGGTATGACACCCCTGGAGATGTACAAATTATTCTTCGGATCGCAAGAGATGCGTCCGGAATTGACCGAGGATGCTGGCCTAAGCTGCAATCGCCCGGATACTCAAGTAAGTAGTTTCGAGTCCGGACATATCGTTTGTTTGCCTTTCGATGATTCGCCTTATGACAAACTTCCTTCTACACAGGAGTAGATAGCGGAAGCAAAATTGATATGGTGCCCGGCCCCCCTCCCCGAGACCGCGCCGGATCCCGTGCTGGTCCAGATGCTTGAGGTTGCGCCTTCAGAGGAAGACGAAGGGGAAACCAGGAAAGCTACTGCCTCGCCTAAGGAGGCTCTTGAAAGAGGGGGGATCGAAAGTCCCTCCCTCCAAGGGGAGAAGAGGACTGCCTCCAAGGACCCGGGGGCAAAAGCCCCTAAACGGGGGAAGAAATCTTCGCCAGAGGGTCCTGCGTCCGGGAGGCCCCGCCGCACAATCTCCCTTAAAGAGTCCGCCTCCAACGAGCCGTAAGTAGAAAGAAAGGAGTTTTATAATAAGGACATCCCTATTTGTGCTTCCGAGGATAACTAAAGTTTTTACCTTGTAGTTCGGATCTCCGCCCTTCGCAAATGAGCTCGTCTTCGGGGACCTTCGTCCCGAGATGATGGAGAGCGAGACGCTTTCGTCCGGGCGCCCGTCGGATAGGGCGGACGAACCTGAAGTGTCGCCACGAGGGAGCCCCGGTTTGGCAAAGCCGATAGTTCGGGCGCCAACCGTGTACGGTGAAGGATCTGCTTGAGAAGGCGTTTATTCGTAAGATCACCACGCATTGATGAGCATGGTGATTGAAAGGATTTCATCCGCCAAGGCGGGTTGCACAATGCCGCCGGGAGTTTGTTGGCGGGGTTTGAGGTACGTAAAATGACACACCGCTTAACAGCTTTTTCATATAGAATGCGCCTGTATGGATAGTAGCCCCGAGACTCGGTAGGTTGTCAAAATCGACGCGCGTCGAGGATCAAAATCGCAGGTTTAAATTTCCGCCGCGCCGATGCAGGTGGCGGATTGTCCGGGGCCAGCCGACTGACGGAGTTGTTGAACTAAAGCGGCAACTCGCTGTTGCGGATGCGGACATCACGCTGGTCAACAGCGCATTTGATGAGTCGCAAGGTAAGTGTTCTTGGCGGTCACTTGGTAAGGGAGAAGCCAGCTCCTTACAACATGTTCGTGAAATGCAGATAGTGCCGCTGTTGTGGAGAGCCTTCGGGCCGAACTTGCTCAAGCCAAGGAGCAGGCCGTATGAGTAATGCGGCGCCTCGAGGGCGCCGAGGAGTTAGCGGTCGAAGGGTCGACATCGCCGGAGCAGGGAAGAGATGGTCGAAATGGCCTTGAAGTTAAAAGATGCTACCGACCGCAATGAGGCTCTTGGTAAGGAGCGCTTAGCGGGCAAGAAGACCGAGGAAGGCCACCGCCGGCCAAGGATGCCCGCTCGCAATGCGGGCTATAAAGGAAGAGCTGCGCCAGTCGAGATATTGTAGCCGGTAAGCCTTTTCGCTGCGCCAAGGTTTACGGATCCAAAGTATGCTCACTGGTTAACTGTGGGGTCCGGAGGACCCTTATATGGACTTAGCAGCGAAAAGCGGCGGATGCCGCAGTGCATTCAAGCCAAAAGGATCACAAGACTAAGAGCTGTTTTGGTCTCAATTCCATAGTCCGGAGCGTTCACTTCCGCTGACCGACCGTTTGGCCGAGTGGGCTGAGTTGAATAGGTTGTCCGGGCTTGCTATGACGGATATAGTGACCCATATCCGCCCGGATAGGCCCGAGCCGAAGAGTTACTTTGGCTTATTGCAGCAATTTCTTGGGGCGGTGCCGCATATCAAGGCGATGAAGCGGCCGGCCTGCATAGAGGGTGCACGGATGGCACTCGCCCGTGTGAAGACACATTGGACGGAAATGGATGCCACCGCTGTTGCGACCCCGAGTTCGGATGATAACCGGTTACCCGCCGAGCACTATTTTGGAGAAGTGCTACATGTGCTCGTGTAATAGAGTCGCAGTGCTCAAAAAATGTTACGTTTAAATGAACGTTTTTATGATGTAAAACAATATTTATGATGTAAGCGCCTTTTATACTTGTGCGTTCAAGTAATAGAATATCTCCTATGCGGCCGCTCATGTATACGTGTATAACCTGAAAGATGGCAGTCGTCGGTTTCAGCCCCCACGCACAAGGTGCGGGGTGTTCGCAAAATAGCGCGCTTTCACAATCCGACGCCTCGGTCCTGTAAAGGAGGTGGTAGCGAGCAAACGAGGCAACCGGACTATAATGTTTTATCACTTTCACTTAGCCATGGAGTTCGAGGGTGGGGCTACGACATAGCCCTCGGGGCACCGCGCCTCCGAACTTGGGGCGCCAGATGTGCCTGGCCGAAACGCCCTTCGCTCTGCCGGCGAATCGTAAACATTCCCATGGTCGATCGAGTGGTTGACCAGTCTCTCGCTGTATCATGACAATCGGTTTTCGCTTTCATCGAGGTGCTCGCCCAGCCGAACTCGGGCACAATCGCAGAGTTCTCCGGTGCCGCGTTAGCCGATGATACGGAACGTAAGGCAGCAAAACACAGGAGCCGGCAAACCCAACATTTGACCAAACACATGATTCGGAGCTGATGCATATAAGGCCTAACTCGAGACGCCAACACTCCCGAAGGTGTTCGGTCTTTACAATAGCGGCAAAACAAAAGCCTTAAGCCCCTTGTGTCCGTGTACGGCAGGTACTTCGCGCGCGCCGATGCCAAAACGCCATCTCCACTCTGGTTATAATGATAAACCAGGGATTATAGCAACAAGAGACAGAAGAAAGGTTTACGAGGGTCTTAGTCGAAAAGAGTCCGCAACGGTCCCTACTGCACGCTCGCTACCGTGTCTCCGCAGCCGATCTGGACGGGTGTGCACGCTGTTCATCCGTAAAAAGAGAGGAACTTAGTTGGAAAAGAAATCATGCGAGAAAGTGCATAAAAAATTGAAATATAGATTAATAAAGCTGAGCCTATGCTAGCTCATTATGGCTTATATGTACAAACCCTTGTGAAGGGGTGTGCGACTAGGTAGCCCCTAGCTTATTTATTCCGGACTCGTCCAACCGTGTCCGGGGTCTCAAACGACCTTTTAATGAAATGATGCCACGTGGACCGAGCATTTTTAGCGTAAGAGACGCGTAATGTGGTATTGCATTTGAAGCGGACGAAAGCTTCCCGTCCCAGTGATGCTTGATAGCTACTTTTAAATGGGGCGACATGAAAGGTTAGCTTTTCTCGTCGGAAGTTGTCAGGTGACACTAACACAACTTCTAGTAATAATGGAACTGTGCACCTGGCGTAAGGGCCTGGCGCCACTCCTTTGAAGGAAGTGCGGCTATGCCGAATTGTAGTAGGGTCTATCCCAACTTGCGGATTGTATCTGGATTTGGCAGGTTTAAGTCACTGCCGCTGTCCATCAAAAACCTGCGTGAATTGCAGTCCGTCTATTATGGGATCAGGGCAGTCTATCCTGCGTTCCGGATACTTCTGGACTAATCCAGATGGTCGAAAGTGATTGGTTTTGACATCCAATCTCGGTGTTCCACTGGGGTGGACCGTGCGACACTTGTCTTTAGCGAGTGCCGTGTTGGTTTTCCGTACTATCACGTGAAGCGAGTTTACTGTTTTGACTTCTTGTGGGAAAGTCTTTGACTTCGGTGCTCTGCTGGTGGGGTTCACATCGCCTCGCCGGCGATCGAAGCCCCTTGTGTCCGGCGTTGAGTCTGCCGGACTGTTTAAAACCCAACAATTTCGGTTGGTATGGTTTTGTGCCTTCCGGGTACTGTGGATTTGACATATGCGATCCAAAATTTTGTTTAAATTTGATAGCTCGCCTTTGTTGTCCTTAAGAGGCCGTGTTTTATTGTTCGCCGCATGAAGCTTTTGAATCCGCATTGACCGCCGTGTCTTTGGGCTTTTTTCTTTATTCCGGCGCTGATCTTTCCTGCGCCGTGACTTTCCGCTTCCATCTCGATCTCGATGTACTGGTCGCCGGTGCTGCATCTTGCTAGCCAATTGTCTTCTCCTGCGCAAAAGCGCGTCATGAGGCTTGTTAGCGCGGCCATTGTTCTTGGCTTCTCTTGGCCGAGGTGTCTGGCGAGCCATTCGTCTCGGACGTTGTGTTTAAAAGCTGCTAAGGCTTCCGCGTCCGGATAGTCGACTATTTGGTTCTTTTTGGTAAGGAACCTGTTCTAGAATTTGCGCGCTGACTCTCCGGGCTGTTGGGTTATATGACTCAGATCGTCTGCATCCGGAGGGCGGACATAAGTCCCTTGAAAATTTGCTCTAAGCGCGTCCTCAAGCTCTTCCCAACTTCCAACAGTGTTTTCTGGGAGGCTTTTGAGCCAATGCCGAGCTGGCCCTTTGAGCTTGAGGGTAGGTATTTTATGGCATGGAGATCATCTCCTCTAGCCATGTGTATGTGTAGTATGTAATCTTCTATCTAGACTCCGGGTCTCATTGCCGTCAGATGCCTCTATGTTTATGGGTTTGAACCCTGCTGGAAATTCATGATCCAAGACCTCATTGGTAAAACATAGCGGTGTGCGACGCCTCAGATTTGGGTGTGTCGCTGTCTTCAACACTTGTCGTGTTGTGTTACTCTGGGGCCTCTTTTTAACCCGTAGATGGACCTAGTTGGGCGCCCGCTTTCCTGTGATTATAAGTCGGCTTGTGTGCGGCCCCGCTTCTCGCTTTTGGCCTGTCATCGGCCATCTATCCGCCAGCGGCCTCTTTATTTTTTGTGAGGGCTCTATGGCTTCCTCGTCAAATTCTCGCAGCAACTTGCGCTTGGGTAGTTTCTTTGTTTGATGGCCATTGCCATATTTGTCTGCAGTCTTGAATACTTTGCTCCACTTCATTCTGAGCGTGTCTTCTGCTGTTTTGAGCTTCCGTTTTTCCTTCTTCAAACTTCTTGTAGTGGTGACGAGTCTTTTGTGTATGCTCTTATGCTCCGGTGTTGTGTCCGGGCTGTTGATTGCTCCGTGAAGGGGTTGATTATCTGGCTCGTCCTGTTCGTCGTCCGCTGGTTTGCCCTGCTCTATCGCTGGGCCGTTAGGAATGCTGCTTTGATCGAGGCGGGACTTAGGGCGGCGTCTACATCGCCGTTTTGGTTGTTTATCGGCGGGATTATCCTCTGAAGCGTCCCGTTGTTCCTCGTTATCGCTTCCCTTTGGGGTGTCCACCATATGTATGTCATGTGACGAGGTGGCCTTCCAGTGCCCTATAGGCGCTGGTTCTTGATTGTCTCCGGCATCGTCATCCATACCGTTGATGTCTTCGGAGTCGTAGTTTAGCACGCCGGTTAGATCGTCGACGGTGGCTATGAAGTGGGTGGTGGGTGGGATCTGAATTTCTTCATTGTCCGCGTCCCAACCATCCTGGCCGTAGTTCGGCCCGGGCTCTCCGGATAGCGAGAGATGCTTCAGTGAATTTACGATATCGCCAAGGGCGAAAGTGCTTTGAAAGATATCCGCAGCGGTGAATTCCATGATCGGCGCCAATCGGATTCGTGGCAGGGGCGCAGGAGGTTCGGAGTCCGCAGAGTCCGCACCTGGAGTCATGAGATTTATGCGGGACAAGGTAAGTGTTCGCCCATCGCCAGAGAAGTAGCCCCGAGGCGGTGTCCAGCCATCCGCCCTGATCCGAGAGATCGCTCCGACTATGGGTCGGAGCGGATTCGCAGCGACCTCCAAGGTGCTGTCCGCGGCGAGTTAGGTCATGCCCATCGTGACAGCGCGGCGCGCTTCGGCGTGGCTCAGATCCATCGAAGATCAAGTCCCCGCGGATATACGCCGTGAAGTTTAGGCTTCCAAACCTGACCGACAGCCAGGGCGAAGCTTAATCTGCTCCAGATGGCCAAGTGAGTTGGCCCGCAGAGGCGGCCGCCGAATACGAAGATCTGTCCGGGAGAAAAGTCTCACCCAGACTGCGTCGTTGTCGATTGAAGAGGCCATCAAGCCTATCGGTGACGCACACGAGGAACTCTCAATGAAAGCACCAATGTCGGTGTCAAACCGCGGATCTCGGTAGGGGGTCCCGAACTGTGCGCCTAGGCGGATGGTAACAGGAGACGAGGGACACGATGTTTTACCTGTGTTGGGCCCTCTTGATGGAGGTAAAACCCACGCCCTGCTTGATTGATATTGATATTGTGGATGTTTACAAGTGTGGATCTACCACGAGATCAAGGAGGCTAAACCCTAGAAGCTAGCCTATGGTATGATTGTAAGGGTTGTTGATGTTGTGTCCTACGGACTAGAGCCATCCGGTTTATATAGACACCGGAGAGGGCTAGGGTTACATAGAGTCGGTTACAATGGTAGGAGATCTACATATCCGTATCACCAAGCTTGCCTTCCACGCCAAGGAAAGTCCCATCCGGACACGGGGCGAAGTCTTCAATCTTGTATCTTCATAGTCTTGGAGTTCGGTCGATGATGATAGTCCGGCTGATGATAGTACGACTGATGATGGTAGTCCGGCTATCCGGACACCCCCTAATCCAGGACTCCCTCACCCCCTCTGGTAACACTTGTCTCTATCAAAAAGAATGACATGTACCGGTTAGTATGCGGCATGCATGCAAATCTAACAATAGATTCTGTAGATGATCCCTGATGTTTACTATGCAACCTTCTTCTTGTAGACGTTGTTGGGCCTCCAAGTGCAGAGGTTTGTAGGACAGTAGCAAATTTCCCTCAAGTGGATGACCTAAGGTTTATCAATCCGTGGGAGGCGTAGGATGAAGATGGTCTCTCTCAAACAACCCTGCAACCAAATAACAAAGAGTCTCTTGTGTCCCCAATACAATGGTAAATTGTATAGGTGCATTAGTTCGGCGAAGAGATGGTGATACAAGTGCAATATGGATGGTAGATATAGGTTTTTGTAATCTGAAAATATAAAAACAGCAAGGTAACAAGTGGTAAAAGTGAGCGTAAACAGTATTGCAATGCTAGGAAACAAGGCCTAGGGTTCATACTTTCACTAGTGCAAGTTCTCTCAACAATAATAACATAATTTGATCATATAACTATCCCTCAACATGCAACAAAGAGTCACTCCAAAGTCACTAGTAGCTGAGAACAAACGAAGAGATTATGGTAGGGTACGAAACCACCTCAAAGTTATTCTTTCCAATCAATCCGTTGGGCTATTCCTATAAGTGTCACAAACAGCCCTAGAGTCCGTACTAGAATAACACCTTAAGACACAAATCAACCAAAACCCTAATGTCACCTAGATACTCCAATGTCACCTCAAGTATCCATGGGTATGATTATACGATATGCATCACACAATCTCAGATTCATCTATTCAACCAACACATAGAACCTCAAAGAGTGCCCCAAAGTTTCTATCGGAGAATCAAGACAAAAACGTGTGCCAACCCCTATGCATAGGTTCATGGGCGAAACCCGCAAGTTGATCACCAAAACATACATCAAGTGAATCACGTGATATCCCATTGTCACCACAGATACGCACGGCAAGACATACATCAAGTGTTCTCAAATCATTAAAGACTCAATCCGATAAGATAACTTCAAAGGGAAAACTCAATCCATTACAAGAGAGTAGAGGGGGAGAAGAAACATAAGATCCAACTATAATAGCAAAGCTCGCGATACATCAAGATCGTGCCAAATCAAGAACACGAGAGAGAGAGAGAGAGAGAGATCAAACACATAGCTACTGGTACATACCCTCAGCCCCGAGGGTGAATTACTCCCTCCTCGTCATGGAGAGCGCTGGGATGATGAAGGCGGCCATCGGTGAGGGTTCCCCCCTCCGGCAGGGTGCCGGAACAGGGTCCTGATTGGGTTTTGGTGGCTACAGAGTCTTGCGGCGGCGGAACTCTAGATCTATTCTCGTCTTCGGAAGTTTTAGGGTACGTGGGTATATATGGGTGAAAGAAGTACGTCGGTGGACCTCCGGGGGCCCCACGAGGCAGGGGACGCGCCCTAGGGGGGTGCCCCCCACCCTCATGGCCACCTCCCTCCTTTCCTGACATGCACTCCAAGCTTTTCCGGTAGCTTTCCTTCCAAAAATAACTTCTCATGTTGGTTTCATTCAATTTCGACTCTGTTTGATATTCCTTTTCTTCGAAACACTGAAATAGGCAAAAAAAAACAGCAATTCTGGGCTGGGCCTCCGGTTAATAGGTTAATCCCAAAAATAATATAAAAGTGGATAATAAAGCCCAATATTGCCCAAACCAGTAGATAATATAGCATGGAGCAATCAAAAATTATAGACACGTTGGAGACGTATCAATCCCGGGGTTAATTCGAAGGTAGTGCAAGGGGATGAGCAACATGCTCAACGACAGTTAAAGGCTGGAGAGCGCGTGCTTAAGCAGGTTAGGCGGGAGAAAACGATCTCCAAGATGCCAATATCCGGCTGAGTGTTGAACTGAAAGATGTTCGGGCCCAACTTGCTGACTCCGTAAAGGAGAATAAGAGGCTTCGACGCGGCAGTTTTAGTAAGTGCTTGAACGAACTTTTATTGTGTTCGGCGAAGAAACCGACTAACAAAGTTATATCTGTAGGTATGCTGACGGGTCGTCCCGCAGAGGATATGCCCGGGTCTGCAGGTGATCTTCTGCCCGAGCTCTCACAACTGCACAAACAAGTTCGGCAGGTGATGCAGGGCATTGCCCAAGCCTTGTGGCCATCCGCCTCCCTACCAGGAGGCATGGGGGAGCTTGTAGAGAAGCTCAAGGGAGCACGGTGGCGCTTCCGATTATGGAAGATATCAGCCTGCCGACAAGGTGCAAGGGAAGCCTGGGCCATGGTGAAGACGCGATATACCATGGCCGACCCGAACCACATGGCCGAGATCGGACCTGTGGGGTCTGATGGGAAAGAGATCCTCGTCAGTTTGGTGTATGACCAAGTAAAATTAGACGCAAAGTATTCCCAACAGGATTGTAGGCTAGACAGCCTATTGGATGGTATAGAAGAAGAATTTAGTCAGTCTAAGTGACTGTGTACTTCAAGTGACATATATTGTCCCTAGCCGGATTGTAAATCATTTGTCATGGCGAACCTTTTCGCTTCGACCTCCGGACCCGACAGTCCGGAGTGTATCCGAATACCCGCCCAGTTATGTAAAAACAGGGTACTCGTGGAAACCAAAGGGGTCATAAGTGCTTGAATGCATAAGTACCCAACTAGCTATGTTATATTACATGGATAGTAAGAAACATCTTCCAGGAGAATAGTTCCGATAAGGGTTCCTTTCCCTGGGTACGCATGCATTAATTTGCATGAACTGGGAAAAGAGACGCAGGGTATAAACATCTGGGGGTGTGTATTACAATAAATAAAAGTCATCTTTTGTTCACGGACCGAATATTCCCTTAAGAACGCCAACTTTCGGCTTCACCCAGTCTAAGGTACACATCCGGCTGACCCGGCAGTAACAATCACAGAGGTGCTCCCCTTATGCCCTAGCCGAATTAACGGGAACGTAGGGCATAAACACAAGAGCCAGGCAACCCAGCTTGGCCAAAACTTAAGTCATATCGATGCATATAATGGCAAAAAAAAGTACATGTGGAAAAGTAACACATGTGTGGGGCATAGAGCCCAGAAAATAGTTGTATTAAGCTTCTGTATAAGAAGCCCCCAGGTATAATGAGCATGGCTAGCGCGTCAAGATTTTTGAGTAACGACACATTTTAATCTTTTACGGTCGTGAAGTAAAAAGGGAAGAAAGAAAGAGAGAAAAGACAGATAACGAATATATAAAAAATTTGACGGGGGTAAGGAGACAAACACATAGTCCGGCACTAGGTGTAGAACCTTCGGAGTCTGGCTGCGTTCCATGGGTTTGGCTCGAGTCGATTGTCCGATGCATCCCGCAGACGATATGCTCCACCGGTCAGAACCTTGTCAATAACGAAGGGACCTGCCCATTTGGGCTTGAGCTTGTTCTTTTTCTTCTCCGGTAGGTGTAGAACGAGTTCGCCAACGTTATAAGTTTTGGCCCGTACTTCTCTGCTTTGATACCATCGAGCTCGTTGTCGATAGAATGCGGAACGGGCTTTTGCCACGCCACGCCTCCTCCGTATGCCCAACTGTCCCGCCGATCAAGCTCGGCTTCTTTCTCTTCGCACACGCGCACTCGAGGTGAGTCATGAATTATGTCGCAAGGCAGTACCGCCTCTGCGCCATACACCATAAAGAATGGTGTGTATCCGGTAGTGCGATTCGGCATGGTCTGCAGCCCCCATATTACGGAGTTGAGCTCCTCTACCCAGTGCGTATCTGATTCCTTTAGGGACCGCACTAATCTGGGTTTAATGCCGCTCATGATAAGACCATTTGCTCACTCGACTTGACCGTTAGTTTGCGGGTGATAGACAGAAGCATAACCGATCTTAATTCCCATGTTGCTGCACCAAATGTTTACCTCGTCGGCTGTAAAGTTCGAGCCATTATCGGTGATGATGCTATGGGGGACGCCGTAACGGTGTACAACCCCGGATATGAAGTCTATCACTGGTCCAAACTCGGCCGTTTTAACTGGTTTGGCTTCTATCCATTTGGTGAATTTATCCATAATAACCAATAAGTATTTTTTATTATGTCTTCCCCCTTTAAGGGGTCCGACCATATCAAGCCCCCAGACCGCAAAGTGCCAAGTAATGGGGATCGTTAGGAGAGTGGTAGGTGGTATATGGCTTTGGTTTGCAAAAAGCTGGCAACCGACGCAACGTTGAATGAGGTCCCATGTGTCTGCTCGGGTCGTCGACCAGTAAAAACCTGTACGGAAGGCCTTGCTTACAAGGGCCCGAGCTGCGGCGCGGTGGCCGCCAAGTCCAGCATGAATTTCTGCCAAAAGTTGTCGTCCTTCCTCTTTGGAGATGCACCTTTGAAGTACTCCGGTAGCGCTTTTCTTATAAAGCTCTCCCTCATGGACCTTGTAGGCTTTAGACCGCCGCACAATGCAACGTGCCTCGTTTGGGTCCTCAGGGAGCTCTTGCCTAGTTAGATAGGCCAAGAAGGGTTCTGTCCACGGGGCAATGACAACCATAATCATGTGGGCCGAAAACGTTATTTCGGTAGCGGAGCCTCTGATTATGTCAGAGTGTTCGGAATTCGGTGTTGTGGCCGGGTCCAGACTGTTGTTGCCGGTCTCTCCTTCCCATACCATAGATGACTTAAACAGCCTGATATTAGGTGGGACGGTGTCACGCCCAATATGCGACCCTATCCAAAAGGAACTCGACGGTCCCACCAAGGATAGACCCGCATATTGAAACGCTTTTTGCAAGGTGGATATCATTACATCAACATTACATAATAGATGGGGATACATACATACGGCACGAATGCCACAAGAATACATCAATAACATATACAAGATCAACATCCGACTACGGATGAAACATAAAACAAGCTCAAACGACATCCACCTCGCTAGCCCGGGCTGCCGACCGAACCTATCCCCGATCGAAGAAGAAGCGTAAGAAGACCTCCAATACAAGCAAACATCGCCTCGCGCCATGATCATCGCAAACCTGTACCGCAACTGGTGGTGTAGTAATCAGTGAGCCACGAGGACTCAAAGCAATCCCATTACCATGGGTAACAAGACTAGCAAAGCTTACAGGAAAGGAAGGGGTAAAGTGGTGAGGCTGCAGCGGCTAAGCATATATGGTGGCTAACATAAGCAAATGAGAGCGAGAAGAGAAACAAAGGAACGGTCGTGAAGCTAGCAATGATCAAGAAGTGATCATGAACTCCTACTTACGTCAGACATAACCCAGAAACCGTGTTCTCCTCTCGATCAACCCCGAAAAGAGACACTCACGGTCACGCACACGGTTGGTGTATTTTAGAAGAGTTTGCTTCAAGTTTACTACAACCGGATATTAACAAATTCCCATCTGCCACATAACCGACACCCTGATAGTAGCCGCGCGTATCTCGTCTCAGGCCACGACCGGATAAGCTAAGCGTCACAGTATTAACGTAACCCAAGTTTCCAAGGGATGGTCCCAGACGGTGTTTAGTTTGGACCAACGCTAGACAAGCAACCGCCCGGGGTAATAAAGATGACCCTTGGGATGCGTGACTCCCAAGGGAAAAAAAGGTAATAGGTCAGGCAAATGGTAAACCAATGTTGGGCCTTGCTGGAAAAGTCTTATTTAAAGCGAACTGTCAAGGGGGTCCCATAAATCACCCGACCGCGTTAGGGACGCAAAATCCGGGAACATAATACCGATATGACGGAAACTAGGGCGGCAAGAGTGGAACAAAACACCAGGCATAAGGCCGAGCCTTCCACCCTTTACCAAGTATATATATGCATTAAATAATATAATATATATTGTGATATCCCAACAAGTAAACATGTTCCAACAAGGAACAACATCTCCATGTTCCAACAAGGAACAAACTTCATCTTCACCTGCAACTAACAACGCTATAAGAGGGGCTGAGCAAAGCGGTAACATAGCCAAACAACGGTTTGCTAGGAAGGGTGCAAAAGGTTAGAGGCTGACATGGCAATTTGGGATGGCTTGATAAACAGGTAATAGGTAGTGTAGCATAGCGATAGAACGAAGCAACTAGCATAGCAATGATAGTAGTGAGATCCAGGGTAGCGGTCATCTTGCCTGAAATCCCGCAAGGAAGAAGAACGAATCCATGAAGAAGACGAACGGATGAAGCCGAACCGAGCGTAGACGAACGAATCCTCACGATCGTTACGAAACAGGAACTAACAAGAAGAAGCACACAACAAAGTAAACACACCACACATAGGCAAGACATGATGCACAACAAGCATGATGCATGACAAATCTAGATGAGGCTACTCATGGCAAGAGATGATTGAAACAAGAACAACACATCAAGACAAGTTTAAATGAGGCCGGGAACAACATATAACAATTCCGGTAAGTCCTCATATGCAAATTCCGAAATTGGTCCAGATCTGAATAAACCTTATGTTCAAGTTGTTAAACAGCAATTTAAGATGCACCACGATGATCTACACGAAATTCTAGTCAAGTTACATATAAAGTTCATTAGATTCGGAGCTACGGCCTAGAAGATATGAGCAAAACAAGATAAGCATGGCATTGATGCAAAATGCATACAAACATCAAGCAAACACCTTAAAACATGGATGCAACATGATAATTTGAAACTACATGCAAAATCAAGCAAGTTTCATATAGAGCACACTCAAAACGGAGCAACGGATCAACACATACACCCTATACAAGTTATAGCAACAATCTGTCCAAAACAGCAACTAGGCATATTGCAAGCACCAAAACAACATGCTACAGCATCTTAACATGATAACAAAAGACATGGGCATGATTTACAGGCAAATCATTACAAAACATGAACACTGAGCTATCTCCAGAAATCACTAGAACATGCTCAAAAGGACATGGCAAGATTGCAAATAATAACAGTTTCAGACTTTGCAGAAAATAACATCAGGTTGCAATGTTTACAGCTATCAAACAACATGTTACAGGAAATTATCAATGCAAACAAAGGCATGGCATGAATCTACTAATTGCATAGAACAAAAGTCCCTTACTGACCATGAGCCCAAAAGGATCAGAAAATATGATGGCACCCATGTAAACATGGCAAGTTATATTACAGATTTAAACATGGCAGGATCAACAATAAGTAGACATGTTGGTGAGCTTGAACCACTAACTACAGAGCAATAAATGGCATGGCAAGGCAACTCATAGTAAGAAGACATGACATAGAAGCTATACATGGCAAGAACAACATTATAGCATACACGGATCAACTACAACAACCTTGGCAAAATTAAATAACATGTAAACAACCTGCCAGGAAACATTTTATAGCAAAAGTAGAGCTCGATTGACTCAAGCTGTGGCACTCCATAATTGCAAACAAGGGCATGGATGGATAGAGAATAACCATATGTTCAAAACATCCTTACTGAAGTATCTTAAAATAAGCATGGATCTCTCGGTAGCATCAAGTTTACATGGCATAAAAATATCAGCAACACAGGGCTGAAATCAGCAACATCATGAAGCCTAGTTTGCATGCTTGTGCTAGTCACCACAGAGATCACAAAAATACATGGCATACACCCCTGTAAAGATGGCATCGCATATTACAAACACATGTAGGACTTAAGTTCATAGGGTGCACACATCAATCATGGCAAAAATGACAAAAGTGCATGTTCTGATAAGAATCTGAAACTAACATCACATAGCCCTCTTCCAACAGCATTTCGGGCATCAAGATGAGCTCAAATGTAAATGATGCAATGAGATGAAATGATGCACTCGTCGAGTCGAACAATTTGACATATTACACGCACGAAACGGAGCAATATCCAGAGAGTTATGATGCAATGAAAATGCATTAAAATAATAGCAGATTCGGGACTTAGAGAAATATACCACTCCGATCTAGGGTTTGCGCGGATGACGAGGACGGCCGGGGTTCTCGCGGGATTTGAGGGGAAACCGGCCGGAGAGGAACGGGGAGCTCCGGCGAGGGGGCGCCGGCGGCGGAGCTCGGGGAGGTCGGCGGGCGGTGGACCGGTGAGGGAGACGGGGAGGCGCGGGGGGGGGGATCGGCCGGGCGGGCGAAGCGCGGCTGGGCAGCGGCGGGCGAAGGCCTTGGCGACGAGGCGCAACGGCGGCGCTGGGCGGCGGCGCAAAGCACGGTCCAGCAGGCGCTGGCGGCGGGTTCGGGCGCGTTCGGCGGGCGCGGCGCGAGGTTCGGCCGGCGCGTGATCTGGGAGGAGGCGGTCTGTGGCCGGGCGCGGAGCCGGTCGGCGGCGGATGGGCCATGCTGGGCCAGCCTCGGCCCGGGCGGGCGGGCGGCGCTGGTGGTCGGGGCCACGTGGCAGGCTCTGATTCGCCGGCGGCGCGGCTGGACATGTCCGGCGCGACGCGGACATGTCCGGCGGCGGGAGGAGGACGAAAGCTAGCGTTAGGGGGGAATTTGACCGCGAATTTCAGAGGGGGAGGTGTTTATATAGGCATAGGGAGCTAGGAGACTCCAAATGAGGTACGGTTTTCGGCCACGCGATCGTGATCGAACGACCGAGAGCATGGAGGGGAGTTAGGTGGGTTTTGGGCCACTTTGGAGGGGGTGTTGGGCTGCAACAAAAGAGGGCTTTACGGTTACCCGGTTAACCGTTGGAGTACCAAATGACTTCCAAATGGCACGAAACTTGACAGGCGGTCTACCGGTGCTATACCAAGGCCGCTTGACAAACCTCGTCCATTCCGAGGCCGCTTAACACCCGCATACCTAAAAGAGGCAAAAAGGCGCCGGAGACATAGGAGTGCCGGATTGCAAAACGGACAACGGGGAAAAAGCTCGGATGCAAGAGACGAACACGTATGCAAAATGAAATGCACATGATGACATGATAAAAATGCAGATGATGACATGGCAAAGAGAGACACGCAAGCACATGACATGGCAACGACGGCGAATAACTGGCAGACACCTGGCGCATCGAATCCGGGGCGTTACAACACTCCTCCACTAACAAGAGATCTCGTCCCGAGATCTTAGGAGCGAGACGGGAGAGAAAAAGGATGAGGTGAAACAAAAACTCAAGAGAAGAAGCAAAGAATCGAGAGCACTCGAGAAGAAGAGAGGAACGACAACAATCAAAATCTCACGGAATCAGATAGATTATGAAAACATTCTAACCGGAGTGGTTAGAATGAGAAAAGAAACAAATAAGACTGAAAGGATTTAGGCAGCACACCGGTTGAACAAGGAAAGAATAGAACATGAACTTGAGAGGATGGAATGATAGTTGGCGAGAGGAACAACACAATGCCTCCGGAAGAATTGAAAGAATTGAATGAAAAAGAACTTAGATGAAAATGACAACTTGTGTCACGAATGAAATAGAAGCAACTTCAGAAGAAAGGATTGAACGGAGTTGTTGAGAAAATCAACAATGAAAAGAAATAAGCTTGTTGTGGACTTATAGGTAACATCTCAAGATTATGAGGTGATAATCAACCACAAGCGGAAAAGATTGCATAGCTGAGAGGAATGAAGAAATGCAAAACTCCACTTTCCAAGAAAATGAAGAATTATTTGCTCTTCAAGACGGGAGAAGAAAAGATACTGGAACTCCTCCAATAAAATCTTGATGAACTCTTGAAGAATGAATTAAATCCTGAAGAACCACCATGAAAAACTCCGGTGGCAAAAAGATGTTGAGATAAAATGAAGGAAGAAAGAATAAGATTAAAGCTTGCGATGACTTGGATGGAGGATTCCGACGAAATGGTCGAGGAAATAATTGAACTCCGGAAAAGAAAAGATGAAAACACTTGGAACTAGAATTTATTCATCAAGAACAAACTCCGAAGGAAAGGATTAATCACTTGGATGAAATAAGAATATGATTTATGTTATGCTTATCCTTCATCAAATTAAATTGATGACAAACAATGGATTTTGCATACTACTTATTCTTCTTGAAAAGGATTAAGGCGAAATATGGCGCAAAACTTGAGAAAGTCTTCATGAACCACCGGTAGGATTTGAGAGAACGAATGAATTAAAATGATAATAAAGGAAAAAGAATCTTGAACGAACCACCATAAGAATTTGGAAATGACTGATGAAAGAGAATAAATCACCGGGAAGAATTAGAAGATCAAATATGCCTGAGGGGATTTAGATGCAAAAGAACGAAGAGACAAAGAGCTGATTAACGAACATTTGAACGAAGCGCCGGGATAATATTGAGGCGAACGAAAGGGCACGGATATAGAATAATTGGAGAACGAATCTGAAAACTTGGAACGAAGAAATCTTCCGAAAAGATGGCCTCCGGATAATCGAGAGAGAAAGTAACTCCTGAAATACTCCGGATGGATGAAAAGAATTTGCATGACTCGAAACAATTAGATAGGATAACATCGAGCTAGCACCATGAATCTCCGGGGGAACGGACAAGATTTAAGAGAAACTCTACTTCGGTCTTCAAGGACGATGATAAACACCACCAAAATTGTTGAGATACTCCGGTAGAATGCAAAAGAGGAAGGGTTGCACGAACGATGAAAAGAATTTGAAATCGATCTTGAAAAGGCATGTGACTGATGAAATGCATTCTTACGTCAGACTCCGAAAAGAATTGAGAATGACTCCGGGGGAATTAGAAGAGTCAGGTAAGATCCTGGGAAAAGACCTGTGGGTTAGGGCCCACTAAAAGAAAACACCGTTGGAAAGGGATGTTGAACAGATAGATGATGCACCGGAACAATTGAAAGATTTGAATGAGGTGACAACCTCGAATTAATTGGAACACAGACGAATCTCCTGAGATGACTTGAGCACTCCGGAAGGATAAACTGGCGAGAGGCGAACGAGCAAGGGGAAAACATTTGATCCAAGGAAAAGAGTGTGATCAACCCGAAAAACTTGAATTGAATCCACCGGAAAAAGAAAGGGATGAAGAATGACGAACAAGATGAGAATTCACTAGTTGAAATAATTGAGGGAAGACTGAAGAGACTCCGTACGAATGGAATTGATGGTCGGAAGAAACTCGAACTGCGGGAAGAAAAAGGGTGTGAGGGCGGGAAAAACAAAGGCAACTTGGAAGGGGAAATCGACGAATATCTTGAACATAAAACACCGGTTGAAATCATTGAGGAAAGAAAGCAAAGACTTCGCACGAGTAGGATGGATACTCGATTACGGACTCCGGTTCCGAGAAGAAGAAGGGTGGGCGGGTGGGAAAAACAAGGACAACTGAGGATTGAAATTGTAAAGATGAAGAGGCTCGAGTCGACTTGACGAGGAATGCACCGAATAAAAAGAGCTGAGGAACAACTACCGGAAAACCAACTGCGTGAACCTAAAGAAAAATTTGAAGGGGAAGAGGAGTAATTCAAAACACCTACGTCAAGATTCCTCACCAGAGCGACGAAGGGGCTGAGGAGTAAAAAGAAATCCTACTCTCCGATATAACTAGACTCCGAAAACAGTTTTCTTCTAGACTCGACAACAGCCGAACTACACGATCAATCAAGGGGGACTCCTAAGGTCGGTCGAGGCTCTGATACCAACTTGTCACGTCCAATATGCGACCCTATCCAAAAGGAACTCGACGGTCCCACCAAGGATAGACCCGCATATTGATACGCTTTTTGCAAGGTGGATATCATTACATCAACATTACATAATAGATGGGGATACATACATACAGCACGAATGCCACAAGAATACATCAATAACATATACAAGATCAACATCCGACTACGGATGAAACATAAACAGAAGCTCAAACGACATCCACCCTGCTAGCCCAGGCTGCCGACCTGGAACCTATCCCCGATCAAGAAGAAGCGTAAGAAGAACTCCATACAAGCAAACATCGCTCTCGCGTCATGATCATCGCAAACCTGTACCTGCAACTGGTGGTGTAGTAATCTGTGAGCCACGAGGACTCAGCAATCCCATTACCATGGGTAACAAGACTAGCAAAGCTTACAGGGAAAGGAAGGGGTAAAGTGGTGAGGCTGCAGCAGCGGCTAAGCATATATGGTGGCTAACATACGCAAATGAGAGCGAGAAGAGAAACAAAGGAACGGTCGTGAAGCTAGCAATGATCAAGAAGTGATCATGAACTCCTACTTACGTCAGACATAACCCAGAAACCGTGTTCTCCTCTCGATCAACCCCGAAAAGAGACACTCACGGTCACGCACACGGTTGGTGTATTTTAGAAGAGTTTGCTTCAAGTTTACTACAACCGGATATTAACAAATTCCCATCTGCCACATAACCGCGGGCACGGCTCTCGAAAAGTTTATACCTGCAGGGTGTCCCAACTTAGCCCATGATAAGCTCTCGCGATCAACGAAGGATATTCCTTCTCCCGGAAGACCAGATCTGTCTCGAATCCCGGCTACAAGACATTTCGACAAAGAATAAAACAAGACCAAGAAGACCTCCCGGCGTGCCGACACCCGATACAAGCCACGCCAGATCTCGCCTCGTGCCACGACCGGATAAGCTAAGCGTACATGTACCGACGTAACCCAAGTTGCCAAAGGATGGTCCCAAGACGGTGTTTAGTTTGGACCAACGCTAGACAAGCACCGCCCGGGGTAATAAAGATGACCCTTGGGATGTGCGACTCCCAAGGGAAAAAGGTAATAGGTGAGGCAAATGGTAAACCAATGTTGGGCCTTCTTTGGAAAAGTCTTATTCAAAGCGAACTGTCAAGGGGGTCCCATAAATCACCCGACCGCGTTAGGGACGCAAAATCCGGGAACATAATACTGATATGACGGAAACTAGGGCGGCAAGAGTGGAACAAAACACCAGGCATAAGGCCGAGCCTTCCACCCTTTCCCAAGTATATAGATGCATTAAATAATATAATATATATTGTGATATCCCAACAAGTAAACATGTTCCAACAAGGAACAACATCTCCATGTTCCAACAAGGAACAAACTTCATCTTCACCTGCAACTAACAACGCTATAAGAGGGGCTGAGGAAAGCGGTAACATAGCCAAACAACGGTTTGCTAGGAAGGGTGCAAAAGGTTAGAGGCTGACATGGCAATTTGGGATGGCTTGATAAACAGGTAATAGGTAGTGCAGCATAGCGATAGAACTAAGCAACTAGCATAGCAATGATAGTAGTGAGATCCAGGGTAGCGGTCATCTTGCCTGAAATCCCGCAAGGAAGAAGAACGAATCCATGAAGAAGACGAACGGATGAAGCCGAACCGAGCGTAGACGAACGAATCCTCACGGTCGCAACGAAACAGGAACTAACAAGAAGAAGCACACAACAAAGTAAACACACCACACATAGGCAAGACATGATGCACAACAAGCATGATGCATGAAAAATCTAGATGAGGCTACTCATGGCAAGAGATGGTGCAAACAAGAACAACACATCAAGACAAGTTTAAATGAGGCCGGGAACAACATATAACAATTCTGGTAAGTCCTCATATGCAAATTTCGAAATTGGTCCAGGTCTGAATAAACCTTATGTTCAAGTTGTTAAACAGCAATTTAAGATGCACCACGATGATCTACACGAAATTCTAGTCAAGTTACATATAAAGTTCATTAGATTCGGAGCTACGGCCTAGAAGATATGAGCAAAACAAGATAAGCATGGCATTGATGCAAAATGCATACAAACATCAAGCAAACACCTCAAAACATGGATGCAACATGATAATTTGAAACTACATGCAAAATCAAGCAAGTTTCATATAGAGCACACTCAAAACGGAGCAACGGATCAACACATACACCCTATACAAGTTATAGCAACAATCTTTCCAAAACAGCAACTAGGCATATTGCAAGCACCAAAACAACATGCTACATCATCTTAACATGATAACAAAAGACATGGGCATGATGTACAGGCAAAGCATTACAAAACATGAACACTGAGCTATCTCCAGAAATCACTAGAACATGCTCAAAAGGACATGGCAAGATTGCAAATAATAACAGTTTCAGACTTTGCAGAAAATAACATCAGGTTGCAATGTTTAGAGCTATCAAAAAACATGTTACAGGAACTTGTCAATGCAAACAAAGGCATGGCATGAATTTACTAATTACATAGAATAAAAGTCCCTTATTGACCATGAACCAAAAAGGATCAGAAAATATGATGGCACCCATGTAAACATGGCAAGTTATATTACAGATTTAAACATGGCAGGATCAACAATAAGTAGACATGTTGGTGAGCTTGAACCACTCACTACAGAGCAATAAATGGCATGGCAAGGCAACTCACAGTAAGAAGACATGACATAGAAGCTATAAATGGCAAGAAAAACATCATAGCATACACGGATCAACTACAACAACCTTGGCAAAATTGAATAACATGTAAACAACCTGCCAGGAAACATTTTATAGCAAACGTATAGCTCGATTGACTCAAGCTGTGGCACTCCATAATTGCAAACAAGGGCATGGATGGATAGAGAATAACCATATTTTCAAAACATCCTTACTGAATTATCTCAAAATAAGCATGGATCTCTCGGTAGCATCAAGTTTACATGGCATAAAAATATCAGCAACACAGGGCTGAAATCAGCAACATCATGAAGCCTAGTTTGCATGCTTGTGCTAGTCACCACAGAGATCACAAAAATACATGGCATACACCTGTAAAGATGGCATCGCATATTACAAACACATGTAGGACTTAAGTTCATAGGGTGCACACATCAATCATGGCAAAAATGACAAAAGTGCATGTTCTGATAAGAATCTGAAACTAACATCACATAGCCCTCTTCCAACAGCATTTCGGGCATCAAGATGAGCTCAAATGTAAATGATGCAATGAGATGAAATGATGCACTCGTCGAGAAGAACAATTTGACATATTACACGCACGAAACGGAGCAATATGCAGAGAGTTATGATGCAACGAAAATGCATGAAAATAATAGCAGATTCGGGACGTAGAGAAATATACCACTCCGATCTAGGGTATGCGCGGATGACGAGGATGGCCGGGGTTTTCGCTGGATTTGAGGGGAAACCGGCCGGAGAGGAGGCGGGGAGCTCCGGCGAGGGGGCGCCGGCGGCGGAGCTCGGGGAGGTCGGCGGGCGGCGGACCGGTGAGGGAGACGGGAGGCGGCGGCAGAGGGGATCGCCGGGCGCTGGGCGAAGCGCTGCCGGGAAGCAGGCGGGCGAAGGCCGCGACGAGGCGAACGGCGGCGCTGGGCGGCGGCGAAGACGGTCCCGGCGAGGCGCTGGCGGCGCGGGTTGAGCCGGCGTGGTCGGGCGGGCGTGGTATGGAGGCTCCGGCCGGGCGAGGCGGCGGGAGGCGGCGCGCGGCCGGGCCGGGCGCGAGAGGGCGGCGGCGGATGGGCTGCTGGGCCAGCCTCGGCCCGGCGGGCTGGCGGGCGCGCTGTGGCCGGGCCACGTGGCAGGCTCTGATTCACGGGGCGCGGCTGGACATGTCCGCGCGACGCGACATGTCCGCGGCAGCGGAGGAGGGCGAAAGCTAGGGTTAGGGGGAATTTGACCGTGAATTTGGAGGGGAGGTGTTTATATAGGCATAGGGAGCTAGGAGACTCCAAATGAGGTGCGGTTTTCGGCCACGCGATCGTGATCGAACGACCGAGAGCATGGAGGGAGTTAGGTGGGTTTTGGGCCACTTTGGAGGGGTGTTGGGCTGCAACAAAGAGGGCTTTACTGGTTCTTGCTAACCGTTGAGTACCAAACGACCTCCAAATGGCACGAAACTTGACAGCGGTTCTACGGTGCTATACCAAGGCCGCTTGACAAACCTCGGTCCATTCCGAGACCGTTTAACACCCGCACACGAAAAGAGGCAAAAGGGGGCGCCGGGAGACATAGGAGTGCCGGATTGCAAAACGGACAACGGGGAAAAAGCTCGGATGCAAGAGACGAACACGTATGCAAAATGAAATGCACATGATGACATGATAAAAATGCAGATGATGACATGGCAAAGAGAGACACGCAAGCACATGACATGGCAACGACGGCGAATAACTGGCAGACACCTGGCGCATCGAATCCGAGGCGTTACAGACGGGGTAGCGCTTAGCGCCGATGCGAGCGAGGATATCCGTCGCTTGATTGTTTTCCCGGACCACATGGTGGAATTCAAGCCCCTCGAACCGAGATGACATTTTCAGGACGGCGTTGCGGTAAGCCGCCATTTTTGGGTCCTTGGCGTCAAAGTCTCCATTTATTTGAGATATTGCGAGGTTCGAATCCCCACGCACCTCTAGGCGTCGAATGCCCATGGAGACTGCCATCCGGAGACCATGCAACCGGGCCTCATATTTTGTTGCATTGTTGGAGTCTGTGTATAGTATTTGGAGTACGTATTGGACTGTATCTCCGGTGGGGGATGTCAGGACGACACCAGCCCCCATACCAGCCAGCATTTTAGGGCTGTCAAAATGCATGATCCAATTGGAGTACGCGCCGTACTCTTTAGGGAGTTCGGCTTCTGTCCATTCGACGACGAAATCAGCCAGCACTTGTGATTTAATGGCTCACCGTGGTTTGTATATTATGTCGAACGGAAGCATCTCAATAGCCCATTTAGCAATCCGGCCTGTGGCATCGCGGTTGTTTATTATGTCGTTGAGTGGTACTTCAGAGGCCACCGTAATTGAACACTCTTGAAAGTAGTGTCGTAGTTTTCGAGATGCCATGAAGACCACGTATGCTATCTTTTGATAATGTGGGTACCGTGATTTGCATGGAGTGAGGATAGTGGATACATAGTATACCAGTTTTTGAAGCGGGAACTTATGTCCGTCCGTCTCTCGTTCGACGACGAGCACTGTGCTTACAACTTGGTGTGTTGCCGCTATATATAACAGCATTGGTTCACCGACATTTGGCGCGGCCAAGATTGGGTTGATGGCCAAAACGGCTTTTATTTCTTCCAATCCGGTCGTGGCCGCATCCGTCCCCTCGAAGTGTTCGGTGCGTCGAAGAAGGCGATAAAGAGGTAGTGCCTTTTCTCCTAATCGGGAGATAAAGCGGCTTAAGGCAGCCACGCATCCAGTTAGTTTCTGGATTTGCTTGAGGTCTGTTGGGACAGCCAACTGTGACAGAGCTCGGATAGCCGGATTTGCTTCAATTCCTCTATTGGAGACGATGAAGCCTAAGGGCTTTCCGGCGGGTACGCCAAAGACGCATTTTTCCGGATTGAGCTTGATGTCATACGTTCGGAGATTGTCGAACTTGAGCCGCAAGTCGTCTATTAAGGATTCGACGTGTCTGGTTTTAATGACCACATCGTCTATGTATGCCTCCACTGTTTTGCCGATCTGTGTTTCCAGGCATGTCTGAGTCATGCATTGATAGGTTGCACCGGCGTTTTTAAGTCCGAAAGGCATGGTGTTAAAACAGAAGGGGCCGTATGGGGTGATAAATGCTGTTGCGGCTTGATCGGACTCCTCCATCTTGATTTGATGATATCCGGAGTATGCGTCGAGGAAACACAATGAATCGTGTCCTGCGGTAGCATCGCTAGTTTGGTCGATGCGGGGGAGGGGGAAGGGATCCTTGGGGCAGGCCTTGTTAAGGTCCTTGAAATCGACACATCGGCGCCAGGATTTGTCCTTCTTTGGTACCATCACCAGGTTTGCTAGCCAGTCCGGCTGTTTTATTTCTCTAATGAATCTGGCCTCAAGTAACTTGGCTAGCTCTTCTCCCATGGGTTGTCACTTAGGCTCAGAGAAACGCCGGAGAGTCTGCTTGACCGGTTTGAAACCCTTTAGAATGTTAATGCTGTGTTCGGCCAACCTGTGTGGGATTCCTGGCATGTCCAAAGGATGCCAGGCGAATATGTCCCAATTCTCACGCAAGAACTCCCGTAGTGCGGCGTCTGTTGTGGGGTTCAGTTGTGCCCCGATGGATGCCGTTTTTGTGGGGTTTGTTGGATGGACCTGGAATTTGACTATTTCATCCGCTGGTTTAAAAGAGGTGGACTTGGATCTTTTGTCGAGTATCACGTCGTCCCTGTCCACTGTGGAGCGCAGCGCCGTTAGTTCTTCGGCCGCGAGGCCTTCGGATAACGCCTCAAGGGCTAGTGTGGCGGTTTTATTTTCGGCGCGGAGTGCTATGTCCGGATCACTAGCTAGAGTGATGATTCCATTGGGTCCAGGCATTTTGAGCTTCATGTACCCATAATGGGGTATAGCTTGGAAGATCGTGAAGGCCTCCCGCCCTAAAAGGGCGTGGTATCCGCTACTGAATGGGGCCACTTGGAATGTGATATCTTCGGACCTATAATTCTCCGGCGTGCCGAATACCACGTCTAGTGTGATTTTTCGCGCACAGTGTGCCTCCTGACTAGCGATGATTCCTCTGAATGTCGTGCTGCTTTGCTCAATGCGGCTCCTGTCTATTTCCATTTTGCTAAGAGTTTCTTCGTAGATGAGGTTTAATCCGCTGCCGCCGTCCATAAGCACTTTAGTAAGTTGGAAGCCGTCCACAATTGGACTAAGGACCAAAGAGGCTGGTGCTCGGGCTGTTCGGAATTGAGGTTCGTCACTGGCATTGAAGGTTATGGCCGTGTCGTTCCATGGATTTATTGCTGCAACATGGCAGACTTCGGCAAGGCTACGGAGTGCTCGCTTGCGCCTATTATTTGAGGCGAAGGTCTCGAAGACTGTCAATACTGTATTGTTATTTTCCATGGGGTGCTGCGCTGTTGCATTGTTGATGAGGATATCCTCGCCACTCTTGGCCACCTGCCGGAGTACCCAACATGCTCTAAGGCTATGTGTTGGCGTGGTATCCGGTGTACTGTGAATTTTGCATGGCCCATTGAGCCATCCCTCCAATATAGTTCCACGCCCTGTAGCGGGATTTGGTTTCTTTGTGATTGGATCAGGTGACTTATGAGAGTACACCCTTTTAGTTCGGACGGGGGGTTTAGTGAGTGCCGGAGGATCCCAGAATTTTGTTTGGGTTCTCCGGGCACTTTCCATCGCACATATGTACTATGGCCGCCAAGTCAGCGAAGTGTGCTATGTCACGGCGACTTATGGAGTTGATGATTCCCTTGTCCGTGCAATTTTTGCAAAAGAATGAAATTGCGTCTTCCTCGCGACAGTCCTTGACCTTGTTCATTACAAGGAGGAATCTGGCCCAATAGTGATGTACTGTCTCTTGGTGATGTTGTCTAACGTGGGAAAGATTATTTATATCTGGTTGGGTGGGTAGATTTAGGTCCGAACCCTGACCCAATCTGAGACCCAGGGGTGGAGGAGTTTCTGATCTTGGAAGTTCAGGCTCCGGGATGTTGCCCAATAGGTTTGGCCCGCTATCTGATTCTAGGTTCAAAGCTTGGGCCATGTCCTCTCGTAGACGGGTATCCGGCTCAGAGAGCTCGGGAATCCGGACATAGTTCGTCCTCAAGATAGAGGAAGAATTGCTGCATTGCTCCTCCACCACCGCTATCTGATGGGTGACCGGCGAAGAGTTAATCTCCCTTTGGTCGGGTTTAAGCCCGATCCGATCATAGTCCGTAGCGACTCCCAAGGCAGCGATGCGATCCAAGAGCTTGCATCATATTTCTTGGTTCTTGTTTGGTATTTCTCTTCGTGAGTTTTAGAGCTTATGGTCATCTTCATGACAAGCTCGAGTTCATCAAAAAAATAGTTCACATGCATCTTCTATGATGTTTTCGATGTTGGAGGTTATGTCGGTTCTTCACTTTTGGAGGTTTCACTCCTCTATTTCTTAGGCATACCTCCCCTGCCTCATCTATCCAACAAGCTTGAGTTCGCTCAATTCGGAGCTCATATGCAGAAGTTGTGGTAGTTTAGGCTTTATTGCATCCTCTGTTTTCATTGTTGTGTTCCTGAAAGCCTCAAGCGGTAGTACTGCTCTCTAGAGCGGTAGTACCGCTTGTAAGTAGTAGTACTGTGGCCCTGTGCCGCGCGTAGTACGCTACTTCAGGGGATGCATTTTTTCATGTCGGGTTTCGCGGTACTAGAGTGATAGTACCTCTTATAAGCGGTAAGCGGTACTACCTTTCCCCATGAGCAGTACTACCTCTCTCGGTGGTACTACCTCTCCTCCCAAGTGGTATTACCTCTCTGGGCGGTACTACCTCTCTGGCAGAACTACAACTCGTGTTTTTCTCTCTCGTTGGGCTTTTTTGACCATGCTAAGTGGTAGTACCGCTCCTCCGAGCGGTAGTACCGCTTGTGCACGACCTGAGTGCATAACGGTTGGATTCGAGGGTGCCTATAAAAGGGATCTTCTTCCCCATTGAACCTTATCTCTTCAGCTTGTGTTCTTCCCCCATTGTTTACCTTCTTCGAGCTTGTATCTCTCAATCCCTCCATGGATTTTTGCTAGTTTTGGGGGGAAAGAAAGAGGAGATCTAGATCCTCATTTCCACCAATAACTTTCTCTTCAATGTGAGGGAACCCCTTGGATCTAGATCTTGGAGTTCTTGGTGTTCTCCTTCTTGTTCTTCCTCTCCTTTTCCTCCATAACTTTCGTTGCTTGGTGGGATTTGAGAGTGAGGGACTTGGGCACTTTGTGTGCTCTTGCCATTGCATTAGTTGCATCAATTTGAGTTTTCACGGTGATACGTGGAAGTTACAAGTTGAGAAGCTTATTACTCTTGGGTGCTTGGTACCCTAGACGGTTGGTGGTGTTTGGAGCTCAATCATTGTGGTGTAAAGCTCCGAGCAAGCATCGGGGTCTCCAATTAGGTTGTGGAGATCGCTCCGAGCAATTTGACGGGTACCGGTGACCGCCCCCAAGGGTTGCCAAAGTGTACGGGTACCGGTGACCGCCCCCAAGGGTTGCCAAAGTGTACGGGTTCAGTGACCGCCCCCAAGGGTTGCCATTTGTATTGGTTTGGTGACCGCCCTCAAGGGTCCCTTAGTCGAATCACGGCATCTTGCATTGTGCGAGGGCGTGAGGAGATTACAGTGGCCCTAGTGGCTTCTTGGGGAGCATTGTGCCTCCACACCGCTCCAAACAGAGATTAGCGTCCGCAAGGGTGTGAACTTCAGGATACATCATCGTCTCCACATGCCTCGGTTATCTCTTACCCGAGCCCTTTACTTATGCACTTTACTTTGTGATAGCCATAGTGTTTCATGTTATATATCTTGCTATCACATAGTTGTTTATCTTGCTTAACATAAGTTGTTGGTGCACATAGGAGAGCCTAGTTGTTGTATGTTTTGTTCTTGACAAATTAACCGCTAGGTTTATTCCACATTTGTTCAAGCCTAAACTGTAATTATTTTAAAGCGCCTATTCACCCCCCCCCTCTAGGCGACATCCTCAATCTTTCAGTAGTACTGCTCGAGGCGGTCCTTGAAGGTGACGTAGGCGATGCCGGCGGAGCTGCCAGACATGGAGTTAGCCGGCGGGGAGCAAGTTGGTAGTCCTTTTCTTTTTCTTTTTTCTGTAATTTAATTCTGCC
Organism: Aegilops longissima; assembly: GCA_021605205.1. Classification (NCBI taxonomy): domain Eukaryota; kingdom Viridiplantae; phylum Streptophyta; class Magnoliopsida; order Poales; family Poaceae; genus Aegilops; species Aegilops longissima. The sequence continues at coordinate 401,453,390 of CM038681.1, forward strand.
TTTGTTTTCTCTTCATTTTAGCTACCAAATGATTTTTTTAACTTTGCAACTTTGCCCATAAATCAATCATAATAGTATTAGGTGGCACAAAAAGTTTGGGGCAAATTGAATTCATTTAATTTATGTTGCAATTTAAAAGGGGTGAAGAAGTGCTGTTGTTCCACTGTCTGATTTTCTAGGGGCAAAATGGGAAGTCAAATGAGGTTGGTTTCTATATGATAAATACATAGGGATTATTTGCCAAATTATGAACTTCTTTGCATTTTTGAAAATGTAAATATTTGACTTGCAATTTAAATTTGGATCTGAATTGGTTTTCAATCAAGGGGCAATTTAGCTTAGCAAGCAGGGTGACTTGGCATCAATAGCTTGGAGTTATTGTAGCTTAACTACCGGGTGTTACAATATCCTCCACTACAAGAAATCTCGTCCCAAGATTTAAGAGGTGGAGTACGGGGGAAAGTTCTGGTTACGAAAGTCTAACGGACCTTCTAATTCTTGGTTGCTCTTCTTGAAGAAGTTGATCCCTTTCGTTGATGTCTTCATTTCTCTGTATCAAGTCATTATGATGAAGTCGTCATCCTTTATTCGGGAACTCCATCGTACTTACGGAAGGATAAGTGGTAACTTTGAGAGAACGGGTCTCTACAAGTTGCTTATTTGGCAGCTAACTCAGGGAAGGCGGCAGAAACTATCTCTCGAATTGAAACTTAAGAAAATATCGAGACCAAAGTAAGAAGGTACCATGATAAGTTTCAAGCGGGCAGGCAATCGTTTGATGCCTAATCAGAAGGTGAAAGGGGTTTCAGAGCAACGAAAATAACTATTGTGTTTGATACCATAGTAGATCTCTAGGAAGGTGGCTCGTGATTCACACACGAGGCCAAGTGTGAGGAATAACTTTGGAAATAGGGGTGTACAAGAGAGTCAGGTTTCGATCATGTGGTACTGTGGGTTATGGGCCCACCATCTGGGTTAAAAGTAGGAAGGGCGCAGACATCTTGCATGGTCATGATAGCAAGGCAGTTCAGAGCATAGCCAGCTAGTTATGCTAGAAACAATGTTGGTACCAAGGGCGAGGGATGAAGAAAACCACTTTCCTGCTTGTTGAAACGAGGCAGATCAATAGGCAAAGTTCTCTTCCATCGATGGTTACCGAAATGTTATCAACAAGGGTCTTATTGACAGGGTTGTACACCAAGGTGTTTACATAAGCAGGAGAATATTACTGCTTAGATAATATAGATCACAAGAAAGGTTAAACAAAACAATGGAAAGGAAAATGTGATTATCAAATTAAACAGAACAATGGAAAGGAAAATGTGTTTAAACACATATATCAGAGGTATATCCTTCCCAAGGACAAGCAAAGCATGATATCCATGACATGATAGAAAGTACAAAACCATTTAGGTAACGGGAGAGGAATTTTATGACGTTACCTATACAATGGTGTTTGGATAATTGATAAAGAAAATTTAGCATTGCGCTTCCGATGTTGTTGTTGATGATCGAAGTACCACAGTCATGCTTCGGGATAGCATTGACATGGTCATCAGGTAAAGGTCAGACTTTGGATACACAAAGATCCATCGGAAACAACTTATAAAATAAGTCATACAATTTCCTCATGGAAGAATGGCTAATCTTGCGGAGCACGATACTATAACAATAGGTCCTCCGGCCAGATGTGCTAGGCATGACATCACCATACAGGGTTACATAAGACCAATGTTACAATTCTTGTAAAATGTTCCAACCATCATATCTATCCGAGATTTAGATCTGATTTGGGGCAGGATATTTCAGACTCAGGATGCCTGAAAAGAAAAGGGTGCAACACAAATTGACGAGACGACATTGCAAGATTCTCAGGAAATGAACTGTGGGAGCAGGTTTTGAATCATGAGTTGGATTGCAAGACACATGAACACAATCTCAAGTCATTCGTGCCCACATTGAAGTTTTTAGAATGGAATGCAATCGAGTTCTGGTTGGGAACCATCATCGAGGAAATCAAAGTTCCATGGGTAAGTCTAGATTAGTTCTTGTGAATGACCTTCCTTTACTTGAACAATTCAATCAGTGGCTTGGCGTGTGCTAGGAAATACATATGGAGTGAAGATAGCAAATCTATCAAACCATAGAATACTTCACACATGCATGAATGAATTGGGACGATTCCAGAGGAAGCGAAACAACTTCTCTCATATTCACGGCAGTAACTTGCATCCAATGCACACAAACTTAGAGAAGATACTTCTTGCATCAAACATATAATTCATGAGCTAGGCTCAATGGCAATGCCTTCAGAAGTTTCCAACATTAGCTTAAATGATCATCAAGAACCACGAAGAAGATGAGGGTGTGGCTGATGGGCTCAACAACATTTCAACAAGATTTCCTTAAAGATGGGTTACCAAAATTATTTGAACTAGGAGGTAGCATTTGTCAGATCAAATGATATAATGATGTATGCCCGAGGAAAACATCCACAATTAAACACTGATCGAAAAGTGCACCCAAAAATTTGGACTAAGTAGCACGACCAATGTTAGAATGGTGATTCACAACCAACACTCTAAGAGTGGCCTTGTTGTTCATTAACTTAAAAGCAATAGGGTTTCTAGAAGTTTGAATTCAGGCATCATTTCACTTGTTGGTATTCCGGTTAGAAACAACACAGGGACCAATAAATGAATGGAGATGGCGAGAAGTATCACTTGTATCAAGAATTCTTAAAGGTGGTGAAATTCTCACAACATTATTGACATGAAAGATGGTAATACCCAAAGGTAGAACATAACGTAAGTTGGATAGCAAGGAACTCAAGGTACAACCCAAAACATGAACAAATTTGTGTTGGGGGAAGACAAAAATGTTGTCGATGGCAAGACAACTCATCATGGGGCAAGGATGATATTTCACATCATGAATTCGATAAATATCTTGGAGAAGTCAAAATATTGATAGTGATCATGGTGAATTATGTCGAGAGGTTTCATGAAGATGTAATCGATCATCAACGACATCAAACAAAAGGAATGACGAAGCGAAAGGTTATCGAAACCATGGACAAGATTGCAAGCTCGGAATCGGAATTGCCTTTAAAGACAACCAACAAGATGTTAAAAGCTCGAAGTATGCTTAGTGTACTTTTGGAGTTCTGTCCTGGGGATGAAGGACATATACAACATGGTTAAGCTCTAGCATGACGATGATGATATAGACAATCGATTAGGAATGACATGATCGAGTACAAACTCATAAGCAATGAAGGTTACTAAGAGTTGTTGAATCGCAGTGCGATCTTGATTCACTTATCGGTGTTCTTGAGTAATAATTAACCCAGAACCCAGGGAAACTATAATTGGTGAGAGATAATACTTGATACATACTCATAATATGCCACATGGGTCTGTGATATTATCGAGATAGCAGAGGGTAATACTTGAAGTTAGAGCAGAATATAGGTTGGACAGGTGTATTGTTCTGCAGAAGACAAGTAGTTTAACTTGTTTGAGAAATGGGATCAAAGGAGAACAATATGGTCAGAATCAAAATTGCAAGAGACCATATCATGGATACAAGATGAATTTATACCAAGGTAATAGTTATTTTTACGAGCAGCTTCCATGATAAGATCTACATCGTTTCCATGGGCATGAACACAAAGGTTCAAGGTCGACTCCCACTTCTCCAATGCATATCCTTTCATTTACTTCTTGCTTTTGATGAAGTTGTAGTGTTCAAAATTTATCCGGCGTAACAATAGTAGAGTATGACCCATAGAAATTTCCGTGTTCACACAGATTAGGGAAGGCATTGGTTCCACTCATTGGGGCATCTTAGGAACTTATACCACAAACTTCAGGAGTAAATAACACAAGCTCGAAAGCACAGCATGGTTGATAAAGAATACAATTTACCAAAGTCATTATGTATCCGAGGAAAGACTCACAAAGTTATTGAATATGAAGGACACTGTCGGATAATAATCCATCCATGGGTCTGGTGGACCGGAAAGAATCTGATGTGAGTATCGATGCTCAACCAGAACAAGAAATAATGCAAGGGCATCAGATTATAGAAAAATCTAAATAATCCAACGCTTAAATACAAAGGAATCAAGATTTCCAAATCGATGGATCATAAGAAGATATTGCGATAAAACATTGGTAAGTTGAATAGACTTAGATGAACAATCAATCAAGGTTTAATTTGCCGAGAACCAGCTCATGTTCGAAAAGACAGCTGAGCTGGAAAGATAATTGATAAGGATCAACTGTTGATTGCGTGCATTCACAAACATATCGACTCAAATGCTCAAAATAACGATGACAAAGGATGCCAACGAATATTGCTAGACATATAGAAGTAACCATAATGCAGGCAGGCAAGACTTTCCAGAGCAATAGGTTGCAGAGGATTCTCAGAAGATCCGATGGTATTTCAAAGTACCGTATGAAGCGTATGAACAACTGGGGATGAACGAATACTCAGTAAGTGCGAGGAATGGAATTATCCATAGCGGTATTCATGTGGCAAAGCACTACAAGGCAGTGGCACAAAGGATTAAAAAATTGGAGAATATTTCGATGCATCTTGTAATACCAAGAGCAACGGGGAATGAAAGTATGAATGACAATTGTATGTATTTATCCATAGGGGTTGTTGGTGGAAGGTGTCGGTGTCAAAACCGGCCGATCTCGGGTAGGGGGTCCCGAACTGTGCGTCTGAGGATCAAAGGTAATAGGAGACAAAGAGGAAACGATGTTTACCCAGGTTCGGGCCCTCTTGATGGAGGTAAAACCCTACTTCCTGCTTGATTATCTTTGATGAGTATAGGGGTTACAAGAGTTGATCTACCTCGAGATTGTAATGGCTAAACCCTAGCTGTCTGGCCTATGTGAATTCTGATAGCCTCTACAGACTAAACCCTCCGGTTTATATACACGCGGGAGGGGCCTAGGGTCGTACAGAGTCGGTTCATAGAGGAAGGAAATTACATATCAGGACACCAATCTTGCCATCCACACATAGGAGAGTCTTATCCGGACACGGGGGAAAGGCCTTCAGCCTTGTATCTTCACGGCCCATCAATCCGGCCCATATGGAATAGGCTGGACACCTGAGGACCCCCAAATCCAGGACTCCCTTAGTAGCCCCCGAACTTGCCTTCAATGACGATGTAGTATCCGGCTTATGTCTTCGGCTTTGCAAGGCGGGTTCTTCATCATACTTCAGATTGACGATAGTCCGGTTTTGACCTCCACGTTCTGCCTTTATGATTCCTTCCTGTTGTCGCCTCGATTTCCATGCATCGGGCGAATGCGAATGGTCCATAACTTTTTACAAATAAACCCCTATCACGCACGGGCTGCATCTATATAAGGAGGTTAGATCTCCAAATGCCATCCCACATCGCGCAAAGAAGAAACACCAAGATTAGCCACAAAAAAGCCTTCTAACATGGCTAGCGCCCCGGGCTCTTCTTCACGCCCCCATGGCCCTCAAGAGGGTGATTGGCAGAGCTGCTCAGTGCCTCATCTCCAGTTGAGTCGATTCCAGACGCAGGGCTATCTTCCCATCGCAGATCTAGTCTCTATCCGAGCGGGATTGGCCTCAATCGGTGATGACGTGATGGCTGAAAAATTCCCCAACCCGAATAAGGAGGAGTGGGTGTGCTTCATCCCATTCCTGTTGCGGGGCCTAGGATTTCCAATCCATCCCTTTCTTAGGGGTCTATTGGAATTTTACAGCATACAACTGCACAACCTTACCCCAGGTTCGATTCTGCACATCTCACGTTTCGTTGCCCTCTGCGAGCTGTTCTTAGGCATTGAGGCCCATTTTGAACTATGGAGAAAGTTCTTTTGCCTTGTTCCCCGCCATCGAGGAGGTTATATATTTGAAGTAGGCGGCGCCGAAGTATGGCTTATAGCCGGATCCGGATACCTCATTGGAACTCCCAAAGAGATATACCCACAGTGGTCTTTGGAGTGGATTTATATGGATGACGTCCCACTACCGGACCCAGTTCGGCGCGGACTTCCTGAATTTTCCAGCGCTCCTCTAAGGAAGCGCCTCAATTGGCGCCCCCGAAGTCCCAAGGAGGAGGATAGTGCAGAAATAAAAAGGTTAGTCAGCAAGGTCAGATTATTGGCCAACAACAAGCTATCGATAATCGAATTTATGTCCATTGCAATAAAAAGATGCGTCCAGCCTCTCCAGTCCAGGGTAACGCCTTTATGGTGCTACAACGGAGAACACAACGTGTCTCGTTACAGACGCAAGGGTCCGGATACCCCGGGCGAACTGGCCGTGATCTCGACCGATCTATACAAAGGCGAAAAGGAAGACTTCCTCCGCTTAAACTGTCGGGAAGGTTACTCCATGTACAACCCCATTGAATGGGTAAGATTTCGATTGCATGTGCTGCCTTATTGCTATCACAGTATGCTAATCCAATTTGTTAAAATAGTCATGGAGGAAGATGATCGAGGACGTTCACTGTCCTGCCCCACAGCCAGAGGATCACAACCGTGATGGAGACCCTGGCTTCCACGAGGATCCGGATATATACATAGAGTTCGATGATGGGGTATTTTATCAAGCGAGCCTTGACGGCTCGGAAGTGGCTATCACTGCCGACTACCCCCGCCCCTATCCCTTCTCCGTCGTAAGTATTCGAAGAGCCTTTTTTAAAAAGAAGTCCTACGTGCACCTTTTTCCATTATACTGATCCGTACTTACTAGGATCAGCGCTCGGCAGAACGCACCTCCTCAAGGGCGGCCCTACGTAGGGTAGTAGTTAGAAACGAAAGGAGGCCGGGAGCACCGTAGAAACCTCGCAGTCTTCCAAGAGGTATGCCCGCTTAATACATGCCAGGGCACGAGTCCGGATTGTTTAAAGTCTCTTTTCATCCTTCATTTCAAGAGAAGCACGCAACACACTGTAGGAAAATGCCCTGCTATCCGAATGTCAGCCAATCCGGTGCCGGACTAGCCAACTAGGACGAGGGCCGATGCAATGCCAGTTCAGCCACCTCATGAGGATTCGGATGACGTATCTGCCATGAATTCTGAGGTGGAGAGCATGATGAATCACCGTCGATTGAAAGATGCCATGCGCGCTCCAGCCTTTTCTGAGCTAGAATTTACCGCACTAAGTTCGGTAGATGCATATATCCAGCCGTTCGAGACGGTCTTGCCGGAGTCACTCAGCTGTTCTCAAAGGATATATAGGTAAAAGTTTGTGCAATTTGATAGTCGTATGTCAGTAGCCCCCGAGACTTAAAGCAGTGAAGCAAACTGATTTAAGGATCAATATAACCTGCAGGTTCTCAAAGTGAAGAATATTGCGCTATCCCAGGAGCTGAAGATAAACCAGACATAGCTAAATGCCATCACCGCCGAACTGGCGGAAATGAAAAAGGCCGCAAGGAGCACGTCCGAGAAGAAAAAACACGAGGAGGAAAAAGACAAACAATCCGAAGAGATAGAGAGCTTAAAGGCTCAGTTATCGGCCCCTCAGAAAGAAAATGAGAAGTTAAAGGGCGGCATATTCGGTATGTCTTGTTTTAAAACCACCAAGGGGCTCATGTTTAGGCCATAGTCCGGAATTCCATAACTCTGTTGCCGCATGTCTGTTAACTGGTCGGCCGGAAGAAGAAGTATCCGGATTTCAAGGCGACGTGTTGAAGGAACTGTCCATGGTACATGCCCGGGCCCGGAAAGCCATGAGGAGTATGGTCAAGGCTTTACGGTCATCTGATACCCCTCCCGAAAGTATGGAGGGCTTAGCAAACCTGTTCAATGGTGCCCGGCGCCGCTTTGAGCTATGGAAGACCTCCGCCTACCGTGAAGGCACACGAGAAGCCTGGTCTATGGTGAAAACACGCTTTACCAAGCCAGATCCGAATCATATGGCCCGAGTGGGACCGCATGGACTAGCCGGGAAAGAAATTCCATTGAATTTGGTGTACGACCAAGTAATGATAGCTGCTAAATACTCCAGGAAGACTGTAGGTTAGACAGTCTAATAGATGGAATAGATAAGGAATAGGTATTTGATTTAATGTATCAATGTACTCTATGATCAACCTGTATCTTTAGCGGAACATGTGGAAAGTTTGTCTACGCAGACTTTCGGCTTTAACCTCCGGATCAAAATGGTGGAGTGTTTCTAGACACGTTTTGGAATGAAAAGAAGCATTCACTATGTCCAGAAACCAGGCAACCCAGTCATTGTGCTCGAACTGACAAAAAATTAGTTCGGGAGGTATGTTATATTACGTATGTAAGAAACTTCTTCCAAGGAGAATAGTTCCGTTAAGGGTTCCTCTCCTTGGGTTGGCATGCTTTAATTATGCGTGCCTGGGCTTTGGTCCGTAGTACGAAAAAAATTGTCCTGTATTTTTGAAGAGTTACAAGAATGTATCAATCTGTCGTTTGATTGCCGACTAATTATTCTTTTAATAACGCTAGCTTTCGGCTTCACCCGTCTGAGGTGCAGGTCCAGATTACCCGGTTGTAACAATCACAGAGGTGCTCCCTTTACGCCCTAGCCGAACAATCAGGAACGTAGGGCATAAACACAGGAGCGAGGCAACCCAGCTTGGCAAAAACTTAAGTCATAGAGGTGCATATAATGGAAAAAAGAGTGTATATGAACAAACAACGTATACATTGTGAGCTCCAGGCTCTGAATAATAATATGCTTCGGTTAAACAAGCCCCCAGTCATGGAGGGATGTATACATAGTGTTCGGCCTATCCGAACATATCCTGTGAATCGTATAAAAACGAGGAAACAAAAAAGAAATTAAGAGGGAGAGAAAATAGCAAAAAAGAAATAGGCTGAACTTATGCGTAGAATCGTCGGGGCCGAGCAACGTTCCATGGATTCGGCTCTAAGCGATTATCTGATGCATTGCGAAGGCGATAGGATCCCCCTGTGAGAACTTCATCGATAATGAAGGGACCCTCCCATTTTGGTTTGAACTTGTCCTTCTTCTTCTCCGGGAGATGTAAAACAAGGTCGCCGACATTATACGTCTTGGCACACACTTCTCTGCTTTGGTATCTCCGAGCCTGTTGTTGATAAAATGCAGAACGGGCTCTTGCAATATCGCGCTCCTCCTTCAGGCCGTCTAATCGTCCTGCCGATCGAGCTCGGCTTCTCTCTATTCATACATGCGCACTCGAGGTGAGTCATGAGTAATGTCGTAGGGCAAGACAGCCTCTGCACCGTACACCATAAAAAAGGGTGTGTATCCGATCGTGCGATTGGGTGTGGTCCGCAATCCCCAGAGTACGGAATCGAGTTCCTCGACCCAGTGTTTATCTGACACCTAGAGGGATCGCACTAGTCTGGGTTTGATGCCGCTCATTCTCAGGCCATTAGCCCGTTCGACTTGACCGTTTGTTTGAGGGTGGTATACAGAAGCGTAATCGAGCTTAATGCCCAAGTTAGCACACCAATTTTTTTCCTCATCGGCTGTGAAATTGGAGCCATTAACAGTGATGATACTGTGCGGGACACAATAACGGTGTACCATGCCTGATATATCTTGCGAAACGCAATATTTCAAAAAAAAATTACCTATGATCATGCAAGATCTATCTATGTGATGCATAGCAACGAGCGGGAGAGTGTGTCCACGTACCCTCGTAGACCAAAACGGAAGCATTTAGTAACGCGGTTGATGTAGTCAAACGTCTTCGCGATCCAACCGATCAAGTACCAAACGCACGGCACCTCCGCGATCTGCACACATTCAGCTCGGTGACGTCCCTTGAACTCTTGATCCAGCTGAGGCCGAGGGAGAGTTTTGTCAGCACGACGGCGTGGTGACGGTGTTGATGAAATTAACAATGCAGGGCTTCGCCTAAGCACTACAATGATATGACTGATGTGGAAATCTATGGAGGGGGGCACCGCACACGGCTAAGATCAACTTTGATGTCTTCTAGGGTGCCCCCCTCCCCACGTATATAAAGGAGGGAGGGGGAGGCCAACAAGCCCTCATAGGCGCGCCAAGGGGGGAGGAATCCTCCTCCTAGTATGAGTAGGACTCCCCCCTTTCCTAGTCCTACTAGGAGAAGAAGGAAAGAGGGGGAAAGAGAAGGAAGGAGGGGGCGCCGCCCCTCCCCTAGTCCAATTCGGACTAGGCCCATGGGGGTGCGTGGCCAGCCCTTGGTAGCCCCTCTCTCTCTCCCCTAGGCCCAATAAGGCCCATTACTTCTCCGGTGGTTCCAATAACCCTTCCGGCACTCCGATATTTATCCGGTGACCCATGGAACTCATCCGATGTATGAATAACATTGTCCAATATATCATTCTTTATGTCTCGACCATTTAGAGACTCCTCGTCATGTCCGTGATCACATCCGCGACTCTGAACTACCTTCGGTACATCAAAACACATAAACTCATAATACCGATCGTCATCGAACGTTAAGCGTGTGGACCCTACGGGTTCGAGAACTATGTAGACATGACCGAGACTCATCTTCGGTCAATAACCAATAGCAGAACCTGGATGCTCATATTGTCTCCCACATATTCTACGAAGATCTTTATCGGTCAAATCGCATAACAACAGACGTTGTTCCCTTTGTCATCGGTATGTTACTTGCCCAAGATTCGATCATCGGTATCCTCATACCTAGTTCAATCTCGTTACTGGCAAGTCTCTTTACTCGTTCCATAATGCTTCATCCCATAACTAACTCATTAGTCACTTCGCTTGCAAGGCTTATAGTGATGTGTATTACCGAGAGTGTCCAGAGATACCTCTCCGACAATTGGAGTGACAAATCCTAATCTCGATCTATGCCAACTCAACAAACACCATCGGAGACACCTGTAGAGCATCTTTATAATCACCCAGTTACGTTGTGACGTTTTTAGCACACTAAGTGTTCCTTCGGTATTCAGGAGTTGCATAATCTCATAGTCATAGGAACATGCATAAGTCATGAAGAAAGCAATAGCAATAAACTAAACGATCATAGTGCTAAGCTAACGGATGGGTCTTGTCCATCACATCATTCTCTAATGATGTGATCCCGTTTATCAAATGACAACACATGTCTATGGTTAGGAAACATAACCATCTTTGATCAACGAGCTAGTCAAGTAGAGGAATACTATCAAGTTTCCGGTTGATACAGTTCGATCATGAATAATAAACATTTATCATGATATAAGGAAATAAAACAATAACTTTATTATTGCCTCTAGGGCATATTTCCTTCAGTCTCCCACTTGCACTAGAGTCAATAATTTAGTCCACATCGCCATGTGATTAAACACCAACAATTCACATCACCATGTGATTAACATCCATAGTTCACATCGCTATGTGACCAACACCCAAAGGGTTTACTAGAGTCAGTAATCTAGTTCACATCGCCATGTGATTAACACCCAAAGAGTACTAAGGTGTGATCATGTTTTGCTTGTGAGAGAAGTTTTAGTCTACGGGTCTGTCACATATAGATCCGTATGTATTTTGCAAATTTCCATGTCTACAATGCTCTGCACGGAGCTACTCTAGCTAATTGCTCCCACTTTTAATATGTATCTAGATCAAGACTTAGATTCATCCAAATTGGTGAAAAATCTTGCATCGTCGTAACTCTTTACGAAGAACTCTTTATCAGCTCCATAACCGAGAAATATTTCCTTAGTCCTCTTAGGTAACTAAGGATAACTTTGACCGCTGTCCAGTGATCTACTCCTGGATCACTATCGTACCCCTTGCCAAACTCATAGCAAGGTATACAATAATTCTGGTACACAGCATGGCATACTTCATAGAACCTATGGCTGAGGCATAGGGAATGACTTTACACCTTACAGGCAAGAACTCCTTCTTTGACTCAACTTTACACCTTACAGGCAATAACTCCTTCTTTGACTGTTCCATTTTGAACTACTTCGAAATCTTATCAAGATATGTATTCATTGAAAAATCTTATCAAGCGTCTTTATCTATCTCTATAGATCTTGATGTTCAATATGTAAGAAGCTTCACCGAGGTCTTTCTTTGAAAAACTCCTTTCGAAAACTCCTTTATTCTTTCTAGAAAATTCTACATCATTTCCGATCAACAATATGTCATTCACATACACTTGTCAGAAAGGTTGTAGTGCTCCCACTTACTTTCTTGTAAATACAGGCTTCACCACAAGTCTGTATAAAACCATATGCTTTGATCACACTTTCAAAGCGTATATTCCAACTCCGAGAGGCTTGCACCAGTAAATAAATGGATCGCTGGAGCTTGCACACTTTGTTAGCACCTTTAGGATCGACACAACCTTCTGGTTGCATCATATACAACTCTTCTTTGAGATATCCATTAAGGAATGCAGTTTTGACATCCATTTGCCAAATTTCATAAAATGTGGCAATTGCTAACATGATTCGGACAGACTCTAAGCATCGATACGAGTGAGAAATCTCATTCTAGTCAACACCTTGAACTTGTCGAAAACCTTTTGCGACAATTCAAGCTTTGTAGATAGTAACACTACTATCAGCATCCGTCTTCCTCTTGAAGATCCATTTATTCTCAATGGCTTGCCGATCATCGAGCAAGTCAACCAAAGTCCATACTTTGTTATCATACATGGATCCTATCTCAGATTTCATGGCCTCAAGACATTTTGCAGAATCTAGGCTCATCATCGCTTCCTCATAGTTCATAGGTTCGTCATGGTCAAGTAACATGACCTCCAGAATAGGATTGCCGTACCACTCTGGTGCGGACCTTACTCTGGTTGACCTACGAGGTTCGGTAGTAACTTGATCTGAAGTTTTATGATCATCATCATTAGCTTCCTCACTAATTGGTGTAGGCATCACCGGAACTGATTTCTGTGATGAACTACTTTCCAATTCGGGAGTAGGTACAATTACCTCATCAAGTTCCACTTTCCTCCCACTCACTTCTTTCGAGAGAAACTCCTTCTCTAGAAAGGATCCATTCTTAGCAACGAATATCTTGCCTTCAGATCTGTGATAGAAGGTGTACCCAACAGTCTCCTTTGGGTATCCTATGAAGACACATTTCTCCGATTTGGGTTCGAGCTTATCAGGTTACATAAGCATCGCAGCCCCAAATTTTAAGAAATGACAACTTGGGTTTCTTGCCAAACCACAGTTCATATGGTGTCATTTCAACGGATTTAGATGGTACCCTTTTTAACGTGAATGCAGTTGTCTCTAATGCATAACCCCAAACGATAGTGGTAAATCAGTAAGAGACATCATAGATCGCACCATATCTAATAAAGTACAGTTATGACGTTCGGACACACCATTATGTTGTGGTGTTCCAGGTGGCATAAGTTTTGTGAAACTATCCCACATTGTTTTAATTGAAGGCCAAACTCGTAAATCAAATATTCGCCTCTGCAATCAGATCGTAGAAACTTTATTTTCTTGTTTATGATGATTCTCCACTTCACTCTGAAATTGTTTGAACTTTTCAAATGTTTCAGACTTATGTTTCATTAAGAAGATACACCCATATCTGCTTAAGTCATATTTGGAGGTCAGAAAATAACGATACCCGCCGGAAGCCTCAACACTCATTGGACCACATACATCGGTATGTATTATTCCCAATAAGTCAGTGGCTCGCTCCATTGTTCCGGAGAACAGAGTTTTTAGTCATCTTGCCCATGGCATGGTTCGCAACCATCAAGTGATTCCAAAAGTCCATCTGCATGGAGTTTCTTCATGTGCTTTACACCAATATGACCTAAACGGCAGTGCCACATATAAGTTGCACTATCGTTATTAACTATGCATCTTTTCGCATCAATATTATGAATATGTGTATCACTACGATCGCGATTCAATAAACCATTTATATTAAGTGTATGACCATAGAAGGTTTCATTCATGTAAACAGAACAACAATTATTCTTTGACTTAAATGAATAACCATATTGCAATAAATATGATCCAATCATATTCAAGCTCAACGCAAACACCAAATAACATTTATTTTAGGTTCAACACTAATCCCGAAGGTAAAGGGAGTGTGCGATGGTGATCTTATCAACCTTGGAATCACTTCTAACACACATCATCACCTCGCCCTTAACTAGTCTCTGTTTATTTTGTAACTCCCATTTTGAGTTACTACTCTTAGCAACTAAACCAGTATCAAATACTGAGGGGTACTATAAACACTAGTAACGTACACATCAATAACATGTATATCAAATATACCTTTGTTAACTTTGCCATCCTTCTTATCCGCCAAGTATCTAGGGTTGTTCCACTTCCAGTGACCATTTCCTTTACAGTAGAAGCACTCAGTTTCAGGCTTGGGTCTAGCTTTGGGATTCTTCACGGGAGTGGCAACTTGCTTGCCATTCTTCTTGAAGTTCCCTTTCTTTCCCTTGCCATTTTACTTGAAACTAGTGGTCTTGTCAATCATCAAGACTTGATGCTTTTTCTTGATTTCTACCTTCACCGATTTCAGCATCACGAAGAGCTTGGGAATCGTTTTCGTTATCCCTTTCATATTATAGTTCATCACGAAGTTCCAGTAACTTGGTGATAGTGACTAAAGAATTCTGTCAATCACTATCTTATCTGGAAGATTAACTCCCACTTGATTCAAGCGATTGTAGTACCCAGACATTTTGAGCATGTGCTCACTAGCTGAGCTATTCTCCTCCATCTTGTAGGCAAAGTACTTTGTCAGAGGTCTCATACCTCTTAACACAGGCATGAGTCTGAAATACAAATTTCAACTCTTGGAACATCTCATATGCTCCATGTCGTTCAAAACAATTTTTGAAGTCCCGGTTCTAATCCGTAAAGCATGGTGCACTAAACTATCAAGTAGTCATCATACCGAGCTTGTCAAACATTCATAACATATGCATCTGCTCCTACAATAGTTCCGTCACCTAGCGGTGCATCAAGGACATAATACTTCTGTGCAGTAATGAGGATAATCCTCAGATCACGGAGCTAGTCCACATCATTGGTACTAACATCTTTCAACTTATTTTTCTCTAGGAACATATCAAAAAATAAGCGGGGAACTACATCGCGAGCTATTGATCTACAATATAGATATGCAAATACTATCAGGTACTAAGTTCATGATAAATTAAAGTTCAATTGATCACATTACTTAAGAACTCCCACTTAGATAGACATCCCTCTAATCATCTGAGAGATCACGTGATCCAAATCAACTAAACCATGTCCGATCATCACATGAGATGGAGTAGTTTTAAATGGTAAACATCACTATGTTGATCATATCTACTATATGATTCACGCTCGACCTTTCGGTCTCAGTGTTCCGAGGCCATATCTGCATATGCTAGGCTCGTCAAGTTTAACCCGAGTATTCTGCATGTTCAAAACTGGCTTGCACCCGTTGTATGTGAACGTAGAGCTTATCACACCCGATCATCACGTGGTGTCTCGGCACGACGAACTTTTGCAACGGTGCATACTCAGGGAGAACACTTATACCTTGCGATTTAGTGAGAGATCGTCTTATAATGCTACCGCCGAACTTAAGCAAAATAAGATGCATAAAGGATAAACATCACATGCAATCAATATAAGTGATATTCTATGGCTATCATCATCTTGTGCCTTTAATCTCCATCTCCAAAGCACTGTCATGATTACCATCGTCACCGGCTTGACACCTTGATCTCCATCGAAGCATCGTTATTGTAACATCCCAAAATTCTAAATTTTGGAATGTTATATTAAATAAATAGATTTGAATGATTGTTTCACCGTTGTGTGATTGATTGAGTGAAATTGAGTGAATTTTGAAACTTATTGAAAGTAAAATGAGAGGGAATAAAAGGACTTTCTCAAACTTTCATTTTGCATTTATGATCTCCACGAATTCAAATTCTTTTCAAATACAAAACCCTAGAGAGAATATGACATGACTTCTTGCTTTTATTTAAATGAAAAGGGGTGTTGAAAATATTTGAATTTCATTAGAAATATTTCAAATTCGGAAACTCTAAGCAACTCAATGATTTTCATGAGAGAAGATAAAATGACTTCTTTCAAACATATGAAATATGAGTTGGGAGTTTCGAAGAATCAAATAGAAAATCCCTTTTAAAAATTATTTTCAGTTTGGAGTTATTTGGCTTTTATTCAAATTATTTTTCTCCAAAAATAAAATATATGGAAAATAGGGTAAAATGATTCCCTACATCCGAAAATTGAGAGAAATAAATTTGAATTAATTTTGGTATTTTTGAAATGATTTTTATTGGATTTTATTAGAGTAGTAGCACTGTTTGATTTATTTGAATTTTGTAGATTTTATTTGACCTTGAAAAATAGTTCACGCCATAGAAAATCTTTTTCTGAAATTTTTGACATATTATATGCCTATATAATAGTTTTATTTACTCGGTTTTTGTAATTTTTGTTTGTCTGGAAAATGTTTTCTTAACTCTCCTCCGCCGCCGAACTCGGCCGGCCCAACATGCCGCGGCCCAGCCCGCGTCACGCCGCTGTCCCCGAGCCACTGCGGGAGACCGGCTCCCGCACGAGAGCGCCACCGCGCCGCCATGGACGTCGTGCCGCCTCCGGCCTCCTCTGCCCCCTTCACCACGCCACCCTCGCCCTCCTCTCCTATAAAAGCGGTGCCCGGCCTCTCTCTCCTCTCCTCCTTGCTGCACGCCGCCGCCGCTGCTTCTCCGCCGCCACCGACGCAGACCGTCGCCGCAGCCTTGCCCAGCGCGCTCGCCGCCTCCATGAGCCGCACAAGATGCATGTGAGCCACCGCCGCCGCCGTCCGCCGACTCGCCGGAATATGCCGACCTCGCCGGAGTTTCGGTAAACCCTAGCCCCGATTCCGTCCGTCGGATCAAGATCCAACGATGTTTACGCGTTCGCTGTTTTCCTAATCTAACAAACGTTCATTCGTTAGTTCTGTTTAGCATACTGTTCGTTTGCTAGGGTTCTGTAGCGAGCGTTTCCTCGTTAGACTTTTCATTTTTATTATAGTTTTTGGCCAAGGACCCATCCATGAATATTATATTTATAGATTACTCCCTGATCTTCAAACCTTCGTTACTTTTCACTCGTTTGTCCAAATCCAACGAAACCAACGCCCACTTCTTCGTTATGATCCCCTCTATCCAGTAAAAGAAGTCAAACATATTTTTTGAAAGTTTTAAAATTTGAATTCGAACAGATTTGTATTTGAATTTCGTTTGATCATAACTTGAGTTTTATAACTCCGATTTAGTTGATTCTTTTTGCAAATCGAAGCTCCTGCCTAAACTTTCTGATAAGGCCAAATTCACCTAATTTTGGTAATGTTAGAAATTGTTTTATGTTGCAAGAGTTATTTGCTTGGTTTTGATGTTTTCCGAATTGTCTTCTTCGTTCTTCTCGATCTTTTGAGTGATTGCTTATGTGTGGTTACTATTGATAGCTTACGATAGATTGAACGGAGTGTGACGAGTAGAACTATAAGGAGTTATGAGTGTGAATCATCTTCATCAATAGTATAAGGCAAGTTCACACATTGACCATATCCCTTTATTACCCAGTTTTTATGCATTAGTTTCAACCCTCAAACACTGCATGGTTAGGACTTGATAACATGTGGGTACTGGGAAGTAGTTGATGAGGTAGGAACCTATTGTCATGCATTCAAACCTTGGGAGTTACTACTACGTTATGCTTATACTGCTATGCTATAGTCGTAGACGTGGATTGGTTTGAGAGAATTCATGAAAGATGTGAGAGATTATTGTTAACTAAGGTTTAACTTAAGGTAGCTACTTTAATACACATCTGTGTGGACTGGTATGGGCACCCTGGAGCACCCAGTGGTTTGTCCGGGCACCTGGAGAATCCAGTGTTGTCCTAGGATATCCCGGAGGACCCGTGTGATCATCCTATGGTTCGCCACCCAGGCTCAAAGGGATCATAAGATTATTCATGCTAGAAACTTCCGTGTGCAGCCACAAGCTATTATGGGCTCTAGCATAGTTGAGTAAGTTGCATGACCTCTTCCAGTGGTAGGCTAGCAGATGTAGGGGATGTAGGTTGGTACTGTCTACCGAGGGTTAGAGTTAATGCTTCTGAAAGACTGTGTCTTGGTCATCCGTTTCTCAAACACCATGTAGTGCGAGAAATTCAGCGGAGGAGATCGAGTCTTGTGGGGAAAAGTGTGCAAACCTCGGCAGAGTGTACAAACTAATCATGGTTAGCCGTGTCCCCGGTTACGGACATCTTGAGTATCTGGTTCTTGGATTATCTTGTTGATCTCAACATTTTATTTAATTAATTTGATTGGGTTAATGATTATTATTTTGGGATTGAGTTGGAGGAACCTTCTCAATATTTATCAACCAACTCTGTAGTTAAATAAAATATATTCCTTTGCCTTAGGGAAAAATTGGCTTTATGCAAAATTAAACTTAGAGCTTACACCAGCCAAATATGCATGTAGTGATAGCCATTACTCAGCATTGCTCTACAATGTGAATTTGCCAGTACATTCAATGTACTGACCTACATGGCTACAACGTCTCATGTTGCAGGAATCTTACGAAGAGTAAGTGATACGTAAGGGTTACGATGTCTACACTCAAATTTGCCATTGGTGTTGATGGGATTCCACAACTTTGTTGTTACTTCCGCAATATGGGTGAGCTAATAGCATTTACATTACTTTATACATGTGATTTACCTCTGTTATAAGTCCTCGAGTACTGTGTGTGTCAGCATACCGATCTAGGGATGACACTTAAGCACAGAGACTTGACCGTCTGAGGTCGGGTCGCTACAAGATGGTATTAGAGCACATGTTGACTGTAGGACGTGACCCCTAGAAACTGGCAAGCCCATAGGAAAGTTTTTTTTTCTAAAACTTCATTTTCAAAAAGATCTTTTACCTCTCTTCTCTTCTGAGCTTATTCAAATATTCCCTTTTAGTGAGACCATACCCCTTTTCCCTTTTTGACCACGCGAAGATTCAGCTAATGAGACCATTCCAAGGAGTACAAGATATCGGACAACTAGACCACTTCAGAATGAAGAGGATTTTACCGTGCATTATACTAATGGAAACTACAACGGTTGAAGACTCCGAAGACTAGGAGAATTGGAGGCTATGAAGAATTTCTAGATTTAGTATGACCTAGGAAGGCTACCCTTATGGAACTTGGCAGACTATGGAAGCTGTCAATACCCGAGATCAAGGTGTATCGGAGAAAGACCAGAACATGGAGCATAAGAACTCAAAGTTTTGTCAAGCAAACCCTAAGGTGGGAGATATCAACCATGGAATGATAGCTCATGGAAATGACAAGAGCAGAAACACGGCTATCCATGATGTTATCGCCCGCTTATGCTATTGTCACCGTGCTAAGATAAGCACGCATTTCTTTGGAAGGATTGGATGGTAGAAGGCTGATGGAGCATCTATCAGCAAAGGATGCAGTTTTAACCTTAGCTGGTGTATCGCCAGGATCTGGAGTGTTACATCAAGAAGTTTAGGGTGGACCTTTATGAAGCCGTATTTTGACAAGGAAGCATTTCGTGAAGAACTCAGGACCTAGAAGCTGAAAGTAGCCAAGCTGGTGGAGCAGAACTTTTAGATACCGGAGGATTCGTCGGGAACTGAAGGACAGTGGGATCATGGTTCATGCAAAGGATGTTGAAACCCAAAAGTTTGGAATGCAACTTCCGAAATATTAAAGGACGTCACGAGAGACTTCGCGTCAATAGAGATGATATGGCAAAAGAACTTGAGAAGGACAAGCACGATCGGAAGAAGCCATCAGAGACATGAACAAGACTTGAAGAGTTGGCGACTTTGAACATTTATTGACCTTTAGAAGACCAAACCCCTGTTATATACCTATGTTAGAGGCGACGATTGTGAGTTGTCATTTGTTTGATGTTTTTCCGACAGCCACAAAATAAAATCCGTCTTTTCAAAACTATTGTTTTTATTATGTGTATCCCTCTCTATCTCTCTTATCCCACCCCCAAAACCCTTGGACATAATAGAGGATGAATGGAGATCAGCTTGTATTTTCTGGACCGATGAGTCAATTGGAGACAGACCGATAGATTCAGAACATGGAGGATCACATGAAGAATAACCCTATAGTCAGAAAGGATATGACCCAGCATGCTCTTCAGTGCTTTAAAAGAGGTGCTACTACTTGGTGGGGGATGTACCAAACCATCAATGGATGGCAAGGAATAACCACTTGGAAATAATTAAGATGTCTATGCTAAAGTCTCGTCTTGTGTCCCAGAAATTGAAGCCTTATGGAAATGGTATGAAGAAACCAGGTGCATGCAAGCTTTGTGGAGAAATAGGACACAACCATAAAGAACACAAGGACGAATGCCCTAATTGTGAAGGTAGTCACCCAGCTGAAGAATGCCCAACTAGGCAGACCACTTGTTTCTTGTGTGAAGGGACTACCCACTACCCTGCTCAGTGTTACACTTACCCCATGGTACAAAGAACCATCCAACAGAAGAAAGAAGCAATGGAAGGAGCCCTCGTGGAAATTTTAGAAGAACCTGTAATGAAGGAAGAGGTGGAGGACACACCCAAAAAGAACCAATTAAACCTTGCACCAAGTCATGCTATTCATGTGGAGAAGAAGGACACATCTCCCAAAATTGTATGAATGGGGACCTAGTAGAAATCCCGACAGAGGAAGTAGAGTATGACCCACAGGAAATAGAAGCACTGATTGGAACAGAAAATTCCAGGAAGAGAAATTGATTGGATTCCAAGAAGGACCTGAGTCATGTCATATGTTTTAGGTGCAGAGAGTCACAACACTACTTCAGCATTTGCCCTAAAAGGAAGCCGAGGACCCAAGGAGGCTATGTAACCACAAGGAAACCTCGAGACTTGTCAGAAGTAATATGTTTCTGCTGTAATGATGCAGGGCACTTTGCCAGAGATTATCCCAAGGAGAAGGAGACTTGTGATAATTAGGTGTGTCTGTGAGAAGTATAGTAGTAGTAGTAGTGAGAACATTTTCCTTTATATTAAGGCGATGAGTTGAGGCATGTAATGGAAAAGCAAGAGATTGTAATCATTGGAGAATCAATAAAGTTAGCATCGTTGGTACTGATTGAATTTTATGAGTAGTTACTCTATGAAGAAAAATTTTGACCATTTTCGAGGATATGAGAAATATGGTCTATGGATGAATTTGTGCAATTCAAGGGTGGTAGTACCCTGTGAGGACCCTTGACCTCTGGAAAGGATTATGATATTCCACAGAGTGGACCTTGGACAAAATAAGTACGATTTTTATCCCGATATGTGGGATACCGCAAGAAGTATGAAGGTATGAAGAACTATTGGACATAAAGGAGGTATAATGTTGGTAATATGGAGCAGTTCTAACCCCATGATGAGTCTGCGTAATCACGTATTAGTTTGGTACCAATAGAAGGAAGAGAGACAGTAAAATTGGATGGATTTAATAATTCCAGGAAGCTGGATGTTGGAATAATGATTAGTTGTCCCCGATGATGAGTTCAAGGTTTACAAGTGATGAGATGGGCCATAACCCACAGGCCCAGGACCTGCCAAGAAGCAAGCACATTCTTGCTGAAGGAAAAACCCTGGAAGAAGTTACGATTTTATCGACTGACGATCTTATAGGAGTTTACGCAAAACCTGAGAGTTGTGAAGTACGATAGATGTTTGTTTAGCTTGCAGAACCAATGGATTTATCCGCACTTAGTTCGTCTCCAAGAGAAATTCTACAATGCTTGTGAGGACGAGACTCGCTAAACCATATACAAGGTAATGATTTGGGTGCGGGATGGATTGATCACCATACCGACTTACTCTTATTATTCGCCTTGCTATGTGGGATGGTAAATCTGAGTGACTTACCCATAGTCAAGAGACGACGATTTAAACCTTGTTTGAAACTTAGAATGGTATAAGTATTTTTCCCTTGTACAAGGCAGCTGTTGCCAACCGTAGGTCATACGGTGAGGTTCAACCCAGACCCATTTCCTGCAGGAGAAACCATAAATTGTTGACCACCATGAGATATCAATAGTTAGTTAGTATTGGCGCCAGACCCGTCAGCTCAGAAGACCCAGTCACAGAAGAACCTTACCAAGATGAAAGGACAGCAGAATTGAGGAAAAGGTTATGCCACTACAGGAAGAGCCCAGAGAAGGAATTTTTCCGAGGATCTGAGAAGACCGACTCTGTCAAGAATAAGGATGGAGTATATGAGTTTTGATGGAACCTTAACAATGCTTCTAAGGGTGGTAGCACCCTAGACCCCCGGAGATGATTG
This sequence comes from Aegilops longissima, assembly GCA_021605205.1. Lineage (NCBI taxonomy): Eukaryota > Viridiplantae > Streptophyta > Magnoliopsida > Poales > Poaceae > Aegilops > Aegilops longissima. The sequence goes on from CM038681.1 coordinate 401,475,742, forward strand.
ATGGATTTTTGAGCAGACACCTAAACCTAACCTATTTCTTGCTAGCCTCTCCGAATCTCGAGGACGAGATTAATTTTAAGGGTGGTAGGTTTGTAACATCCCAAAATTCTAAATTTTGGAATGTTATATTAAATAAATAGATTTGAATGATCGTTTGATTGTTGTGTGATTGATTGAGTGAAATTGAGTGAAATTTGAAACTAATTGAAAGTTAAATGAGAGGGAATAAAAGGACTTTCTCAAACTTTCATTTTGCATTTATGATCTCCGTGAATTCAAATTCTTTTCAAATACAAAACCCTAGAGAGAAGATGACATGACTTCTTCCTTTTATTTAAATGAAAAGGGATGTTGAAAATATTTGAATTTCATTTGAAATATTTCAAATTCAGAAACTCTAAGCAACACAATGATTTTCATCAAAGAAGATAAAATGACTTCTTCAAATCATATGAAATATGAGTTGGGAGTCTCGAAGAATCAAATTGAAAATCCATTTTAAAAATTATTTTCAATTTGGAGTTATTTGGCTTTTATTCAAATTATTTTTCTCCAAAAATAAAATATATGGAAAATAGGGTAAAATGATTCCCTACATCAAAAAATTGTAGAGAAATAAATTTGAATTAATTTTGGCATTTTTGAAATGATTTTTATTGGATTTTATTAGATCAGTAGCACTGTTTGATTTATTTGAATTTTTGTATATTTTATTTGAGCTTGAAAAAATAGTTCGTAGAAAATCTTTTTCTGAAAATTTTGACATATTATATGCCTATATAATATTTTTATTTACTCGATTTTTATTATTTTTGTTTGTCTGGAAAATGTTTTTTTAACTCTCCTCCGCCGCCGAACTGGGCCGGCCCAACAGGCCGCGGCCCAGCCCGCGTCACGCCGCTGTCCCCGAGCCACTGCGGGAGACCGGCTCCCGCACGAGAGCGCCGCCATGGACGCTGTGCCGCCTCCGGCCTCCTATGCCCCCTTCACCACGCCACCCTCGCCATCCTCCACGCCACGAGAGCGCCTCCGGCCTCAAAGGGATCATAAGATTATTAATGCTAGAAACTTCCATGTGCAGCCACAAGCTATTATGGGCTCTAGCATAGTTAAGTAAGTTGCATGACCTCTTCCAGTGGTAGGCTAGCAGATGTAGGGGATGTAGGTTGGTACTGTCTAACCAGGGTTAGAGCTAATGCTTCTGAAAGACCGTGTCTCGGTCATCCGTTTCTCAAACACCATGTAGTGCGAGAAATTCAGCAGAGGAGATCGAGTCTTGTGGGGAAAAGTGCGCAAACCTCTGCAAAGTGTAAAAACTAATCATGGTTATCAGTGTCCCCGATTTACGGACATCTTGAGTATCTGGTTCTTGGATTATCTTGTTGATCTCAACATTTTATTTAATTAATTTGATTGGGTTAAGGATTATTATTTTGGGATTGAGATGGAGGAACCTTCTCAATATTTATCAACCAACTCTGTAGTTAAATAAAATATATTCCTTTGCTGTAGGGAAAAATTGGCTTTATGCAAAATTAAACTTAGAGCTTCCACCAGCCAAATATGCATGTAGTGATAGCCATTACTCAGCATTGCTCTACAGTGTGAATTTGCCAGTACATTCAATGTACTGACCTACATAGCTGCAACGTCTCATGTTGCAGGAATCATACGACGAGTGAGTGATACGTTAGGATTACGATGTCTACACTCAACTTTGCCGTTGGTGTTGATGGGATTCCACAACTTTGTTGTTACTTCCGCTATATGGATTGAGGTAATAGAATTTACGTTACTTTATACATGTGATTTACCTCTGTTATAAATCCTCGAGTACTGTCTGTGTCAGCATACCGATCCAGGGATGACACTTAAGCACAGAGACTTGACCGTCTGAGCTCGGGTCGCTACAGTTATCGTCTCGCCAACTATTGCTTCTACGAATATCGCTACCGCTTAGTGATAAAGTAAAGCAATTACATGGTGATTGCATTTCATACAATTAAGCGACAACCATATGTCTCCTGCCAGTTGTCGATAACTGTTACAAAACATGATCATCTCATACAACAATTTATATATCATCACGTCTTGACCATATCACATCACAACATGCCCTGCAAAAACAAGTTAGACGTCCTCTACTTTGTTGTTGCAAGTTTTACGTGGCTACTACGGGCTTAGCAAGAACCGTTCTTACCTACGCATCAAAACCACAACGATTTTTTGTCAAGTTTGTTGTTTTAACCTTCAACAAGGACCGGGCGTAGTCACACTCGATTCAACTAAAGTTGGAGAAACTGACACCCGCCAGCCACCTATGTGCAAAGCACGTCGGTAGAACCAGTCTCTCGTAACGTACGCGTAATGTCGGTCCGGGCCGCTTCATCCAACAATACCGCTGAATCAAAGTATGACATGCTGGTAAGCAGGATGACTATTATCGCCCACAACTCTTTGTGTTCTACTCGTGCATATAACATCTACGCATAAACCTGGCTCGGATGCCACTGTTGGGGAACGCAGTATTTCAAAAAATTTACCTACGATCACGCAAGATCTATCTATGTGATGCATAGCAACAAGCGGGAGAGTGTGTCCACGTACCCTTGTAGATCGAAAGCGGAAGCATTTAGTAACGCGGTTGATGTAGTCGAACGTATTCGCGATCCAACCGATCAAGTACCAAACGCATGACACCTCCGCGATTTGCACACGTTCAACTCGGTGGAGTCCCTCGAACTCTTGATCCAGCTGAGGCCAAGGGAGAGCTCCGTCAGCAGGACGGCGTGGTGACGGTGTTGATGAAGTTACCGATGCAGGGCTTCGCCTAAGCACTACAATGATATGACCAAGGTGGAAATCTTTGGCGGGGGGCACCGCACACAGCTAAGATCAACTTTGATGTCTTCTAGCGTGCCCCCCTCCCAACTATATAAAGGAGGGAGGGGGAGGCCGGCCCTCATAGGCGCGCCAAGGGGGGAAGAATCCTCCTCCTGGTAGGAGTAGGACTCCCCCCTTTCCTAGTCCTACTAGGAGAAGAAGGAAGGAGGGGGAAAGAGAAGGAAGGAGGGGGCGCCGCCCCTCCCCCTAGTCCAATTCGGACTAGGACCATGGGGCGCATGCGGCCAGCCCTTGGCAGCCCTTCTCTCTCTCCCCTAGGCCCAATAAGGCACATTACTTCTCCGGTGGTTCCGATAACCCTTCCGGCACTCCAATATTTATCCGGTTACCCCCGGAACTCATCTGATGTCCAAATAACATTGTACAATATATCATTCTTTATGTCTCGACCATTTCGAGACTCCTCATCATGTCCGTGATCACATCCGGGACTCCGAACTACCTTCGGTACATCAAAACACATAAACTCGTAATACCGATCGTCATCGAACGTTAAGCGTGCAGACCCTACGGGTTCGAGAACTATGTAGACATGACCGAGACTCATCTCCGATCAATAACCAATAGAGGAACCTGGATGCTCATATTGGCTCCCACATATTCTACGAAGATCTTTATCGGTCAAACCGCATAACAACATACGTTGTTCCCTTTGTCATCGGTATGTTACTTGCCGGAGATTCGATCATCGGTATCCTCATACCTAGTTCAATCTCGTTACCGGCAAGTCTCTTTACTCGTTCTGTAATGCATCATCCCATAACTAACTCATTAGTCACTTTGCTTGCAAGGCTTATAGTGATGTGTATTACCGAGAGGGCCCAGAGATACCTCTCCGACAATTGGAGTGAAAAATCCTAATCTCGGTCTATGCCAACTCAACAAAAACCATCGGAGACACCTGCAGAGCATCTTTACAATCACCTAGTTACGTTGTGATGTTTGATAGCACACTAAGTGTTCCTCCGGTATTCGGGAGTTGCATAATCTCATAGTCATAGGAACATGTATAAGTCATGAAGAAAGCAATAGCAATAAACTAAACGATCATAGTGCTAAGCTAACGGATGGGTCTTGTCCATCACATCATTCTCTAATGATGTGATCCCGTTTATCAAATGACAACACATGTCTATGGTTAGGAAAAATAACCATCTTTAATCAACGAGCTAATCAAGTAGAGGCATACTAGGGACACATTCTTTTGTCTATGTATCCACACATGTATCAAGTTTCTGGTTAATACAATTCTAGCATGAATAATAAACATTTATCATGATAGAAGGAAATAAAATAAGAACTTTATTATTGCCTCTAGGGCATATTTCCTTCAATATAAAGTCGATCACTAGCCCGGCTTCGGCCGTTTTTACTGGTTTGTCCTCTATCCACTTAGTGAATTTATCCACCATAACTAGCAAGTATTTCTTCTTGTAGCTTCCCCCTTTAAGGGGTCCGACCATATCTAGCCCCCAGACCACAAAGGGCCAAGTGATGGGGATTATTCTTAAGGCGGTGGGCCGCATATGACATTGATTGGCGAAAAGCTGACATCCCACACAGCGCTGTACAAGGTCCTGTGCGTTTGCTCGGGTCGTTGGCCAAAAGAAACCCGTACGGAAGGCCTTGCTTCCGAGGGCCCGAGCTGTGGCATGATGGCCACCAAGGCTAGCATGTATTTCCGCCAAAAGCTATCGTCTCTCCTCTTCGGAGATGCATCTTTGAAGTACTCCATAGTACTTTTCTTGTAAAGTTCACCTTCAGGAACTTAGGCCCTAGAGCATTGAACTATGCGGCGGGCCTCATTCTGGTCATCAGGGAGTTCCTGCCTATTAAGGTAGGTCAGGAAGGGTTCGGTCCATGGAGCAATGACAGCCATGATTACATGAGCGGAAGGTGTCATTTCGATACCTGAGCCCCCAACGATACCAGAATTGTCTTCAGCGGCTGGGGGTATGATCGGCTCCGGACTAGTATTTCTGCTCTCGTCCTGCCATACCACGGATGGCTTGAAGAGCCTTTCCACAAAGGTATGAAGCGGGACAAAATCGCGTTTAGCACCCATTCTAGCAAGGATGTCCACTGCCTAATTGTTGTCTCAAGCAACGTGATGGAACTCGAGCCCCTCAAACAGAGCTAATATTTTGAGTACGGCGTTTCGGTATGCTGCCATCTTTGGGTCTTTTGCATCGAATTCTCCATTTATTTGGGATATTGCAAGGTTTGAATCCCCACACACCTCTAGGTGTTGTATGCCCATAGAGACAGCCATTCGGAGACCATGTAGTAGTGCCTCGTATTTGGCCGCATTGTTGGAGTCTGTATACATGATTTGTAACACGTAGAGAACTATGTCCCCTGTAGGGAATGTTAAGATGATGCCAGCCCCTAATCCGGCTAACATTTTGGAGCCATCGAAGTACATGATCCAGTTGGAGCATGTGTTGTACTCTTTAGGGAGTTCGGCTTCCGTCCACCCGGCGACAAAGTCAGCCAATACCTAAGATTTAATAGCTCGGCGTGGCTTGTATGTTATTTCAAATGGTAAGAGATCGATGGCCCATTTGGCTATGCGGCCGGTGGCATCCCGATTATTTATGATGTCATTGAGTGGTACTTCAGATGCCACTGTGATCGAACACTCTTGAAAGTAGTGCCGCAGCTTCCGGGATGCCATGAAGACCGCATATGCTATCTTCTGATAGTGCGGGTATCAGGATTTGCATGGTGTAAGGACCGTCGATACATAGTACACTGGTTTCTGGATTAGGAATTTGTGTCCCACTTCCTCTCATTCGACGACGAGTACGGCGCTCACCACCTGGTGAGTCGCAGATATGTAGAGCAACATAGGCTCACCAACACTTGATGCGGCAAGGATTGGGTGGCTTGCTAACAAAGTCTTTATTTCTTCCAACTCGGCTGTAGACGCATCCGTCCATTTGAAGTAGTCGGTGTGTCGGAGCAGTCGATAGAGTGGCAATGCCTTCTCTCCCAATCTGGAGATAAAGCGGCTCAAGGCTGCCGCGCACCCAGCTAGTTTTTGGACCTGCTTTAAGTTTGTTGGCGTTGCCAATTGTGACAGGGCTCGAATTTTGGCTGGGTTCGCTTCGATTCCTCTATTGGAAACAATGAACCCAAGTAGTTTCCCGGATGGAACGTCGAAGACACATTTTTCCGGATTCAGCCATATGTCATATGTTCGGAGGTTGTCGAATGTGAGGCGTAGATCGTCCACCAATGATTCGACATGTTTAGTCTTGATGACTACATCATCCACATATGCCTCCACTGTCTTGCCATTTTGCCATTCCAGGCATGTTTGAATCATGCGTTGGTAAGTGGCGCCAGCGTTTTTGAGCCCGAAAGGCATAGTGTTGAAGCAGAAAGGCCCGTATGGGGTAATAAATGTTGTTGCGGCCTGATCGGACTCCTTCATCTTAATTTGATGGTATCCGGAGTATGCGTCGAGGAAACACAAGTAGTCGTGTCATGCAGTCGCATCAATGATTTGGTCAATGCGGGCCAACGGGAAGGGGTCCTTAGGGCAAGCCTTATTGAGGTCTTTGAAATCGACGGAGAGGCGCCAGGATTTATCCTTCTTCGGCACCATGACCAGGTTGGCTAGCCAGTCCGGGTGCTTGATTTCTCTAATGAACCTGACCTCGTGTAGTTTGGCTAGCTCCTCGCCCATAGCTTGTCGTTTGGTCTCAGAAAAGTGCCGCGGCGTTTGCTTGACTAGTTTGAACCCCTTTATTATGTTGAGGCTATGTTTGGCCAGTCTTCGTGGGATTCCGGGCATGTCCGAAGGATGCCAGGCGAAGATGTCCCAATTTTCGTGTAGGAACGCTCGTAGGACAGCGTCGATCGTTGGATCTAGCTGTGCTCTAATGGATGTTGTTTTGTTTGGATCCGTTGGTGATACGTCCATTTTGCATCATGCTTTTATATCGATATTTATCGCATTATGGGCTGTTATTTCACGTTATGTTACAATACTTATGGCTATTCTCTCTTATTTTTACAAGGTTTACATGAAGAGGAGAATGCGGCAAATGGAATTCGGCTGGAAAAGGAGCAAATATTGGAGACCTATTGCGCAACTCGGAAGTCCTAAAACTCCACGAAATATCTTAAAATAAATAAAGAAAAATCATCGCCAAAGATGAAGGCCGGGGCCCACACCGCTCACGAGGGTGGGGCGCCCCCGGGCGCGCCCCTACCTTGTGGGCCCCCGGTGGCTCTCCGACGCCCATCTTCTCCTATATGAAGTCTTTCGATGAGAAAAACATTAAGCAACCTTCGGGACGAGACTCACGCCACGAGGCGGAACCTCATGAACCAATCTAGGGCTCGGCAGAGATGTTCGCTGGGACACTTCCCTCGGAGGGGGAAATCATCGTCATCATCATCATCAACGCTCCTCTCATCGGGAGAGGGCAATCCCCATCAACATCTTCACCAGCACCATCTCATCTCCAAACCCTAGTTCATCTCTTGTATCCAATTCTTGTCTCCAAGTCCGGGATTGGTGCTAATAGGTTGCTAGTAGTGTTGATTACTCCTTGTAGTTGATGCTAGTTGGTTTATTTGGTGGAAGATCATATGTTCAGATCCTTTATGCATATTATTACCCATATGATTATGAACATGAATATGCTTTGTGAGTATTTACGTTTGTTCCTGAGGACAAGGGAGAAGTCTTGCTATTAGTAGTCATGTGAATTTGGTATTCGCTCGATATTTTGATGAGATGTATGTTGTCTAGCCTCTAGTGGTGTAATGTGAACGTCGACTACATAACACTTCACCATTATTTGGGCCTAGAGGAAGGCATTGAGAAGTAATAAGTAGATGATGGGTTGCTAGAGTGACAGAAGCTTAAACCCTAGTTTATGCGTTGCTTCGTAAGGGGCTGATTTGGATCCATATGTTTCATGCTATTCTTAGGTTTACCTTAATACTTTTGTTGTAGTTGCGGATGCTTGCAATAGAGGTTAATCATAAGTGGGATGCTTGTTCAAGTAAAAACAGCACCCAAGCACCGGTCCACCCACATATCAAATTATCAAAGTACCGAAACAAATCATATGAACGTGATGAAAACTAGCTTGATGATATTCCCATGTGTCCTCGGGAGCGCTTTTCCTATTATAAGAGTTTGTTCCGGCTTGTCCTTTGCTACAAAAAGGATCGGGCCACCTTGCTGCACTTTATTTACTCTTGTTACTTGTTGCTCGTTACCATTTATCTTATCACAAAACTGTCTGTTACCACTTATTTCAAGATACTTGCAGAGAATACCTTGCTGAAAACCGCTTATCATTTCATACTGCTCCACGTTGGGTTCGACACTCTTACTTATCGAAAGGACTATGATAGATCCCCTATACTTGTGGGTCATCAAGACTCTTTTCTGGCGCCGTTGCCGGGGAGTGTAGCGCCTTTGGTAGGTGGAATTTGGTAAGGAAAAATTTATATAGTGTGCTGAAATTTACTGTCACTTGTTACTATGGAAAGTAATTCTCTGAAGGGCTTGTTCGGGGTATCTTCACCCCGTCTAGTAGAGCAAAGATTTGCTCCTCAACCTACTGAACCTATTGAAAATGAAACTCCTTTTGAAATTCCTTCGGGTATGATGGAAAAACTGCTAGCTAACACTTTTACAGGAGATGGAACAAAGCATCCTGATGAACATCTACTCTATGTGGATGAAGTTTGTGGACTATTTAAGCTTGCAGGTATACCCGATGATGTTGTTAAGAAGAATGTCTTCCCTTTATCTTTGAAGGGAGACGCATTGACATGGTATAGGCTATGTGATGATACGAGATCATGGAACTATAAAAGATTGAAATTGGAATTTCATCAAAAATATTACCCTATGCATCTTGTTCATCATGATCGCAATTATATATATAATTTTTGGCCTCGCGAAGGAGAAAGCATCGCTCAAGCTTGGGGGAGGCTTAAATCAGTGTTATATTCATGCCCCAATCATGAGCTCTCAAGAGTGACAATTCTTCAGAATTTTTATGCTCGGCTTTCTGATAACAATCGCACCATGCTCGATACTTCTTGAGCTGGCTCTTTTATGATGAAGACTATTGAATTTAAATGGATTTTATTGGATAGAATTAAACGCAACTCTGAAGATTGGGACCTCTACGAAGGTAAGGAGTCAGGTATGACACCTAAGTTTGACTGTGTTAAATCTTTTATGGATACTGATATTTTCCGTAAGTTTAGCACTAAATATGGACTTGACTCTGAGATAGTAGCTTCTTTCTGTGAATCATTTGCTACTTATGTTGATCTCCGCAAGGAGACGTGGTTTAAATATCATCCTCCCATAGAAGTAAAAGTAGCTGCACCTATTAAAGTTGAAGAAAAGACTATCACTTATAATGATCCTATTGTTCCTACCTCTTATGTTGAGAAACCACCTTTCCCTGCTAGAATAAAGGATCATGCTAAAACTTCAACTGTGGTTCGTAAAAGCAATATTAGAACTTATACACCTCCTGAGCAAGTCAAAGTAGAAACTGGTGATAGTGATTTTGTTTTCAGCACGGAGTGCTATATCCGGATCACTGGTGATAGTGGTTACTCTGTTGGGCCCTGGCATTTTAAGCTTCATGTACCCGTAATGGGGTATGGCTTGGAAGCGTGTGAAGGCATCCCGCCCCAAAAGGGCGTGATATCCATTATTGAAAGGGGCCACATGGAAGAGCAACTCTTCGGACCTGTAGTTATCAGGCCTGCTGAATACTACATCGAGTTTAATTTTCCCCGAGCATCGTGCTTCCCAGCTGGGGATAATACCTCGAAAGGTGGTACTTCTTTGCTCGACGCGACTCTTGTCCATTTGCACTTTTTCGAGCGTATCTTCATAGATGAGGTTAAGTCCGCTACCTCCATCCATGAGACCGTAAAGACGTTGGCATCATCATCCTTCGTAGAATACTTCTCAGGAGTAGTACTGGTGAGGATAGCCTCGCCGGTCTTAGCCACTTGCTGGAGTTCCCAACATGCCCGAAAGCTATGCGTTGGTTCGGTGCTCGGCGTTGTATGTATCTGACAGGGCTTGTCGAGTAGTTCATCAAGGACGGTTCTATATCTTGTGAAAGGTTTGTTTTTCTTGTCAACGGGCATGTTGTCGGATGTTTCTTAAGGGTGCATCCATTTTGCCCGTACGGTGGTTTGCTTAAAGGCAGGGGGTTCCCACCGGGCTGTCTGGGCCTTCCATGTGCTTTCCATCGCACAGTACTTCTGTACTATGTGCGTCAAGTCTGTGAAGTGCTGTATGCGGCGGCGGTTAAGGGCGTTGAGAATTCCCTTGTCCATACAGTTATGGCAAAATACTGAAACCGCGTCGTCATCGCAACAATCTTTAATCTTGTTTTTAATAAGGAGGAATCTGGACCAGGAGTGATGGACCGTTTCCTGAGGTTGTTGTCATACATACAATAGGTCACATATGTTTGGAGGCCCAGAATTGCTTGGGGAATATTGCTTGTGGTGGGTGGGCGGGCTAAAATCCGAACCCTGACCCACGATTGGATCCGGAGTTTGAAGAATCTCCAAGGTCACCAGCTCAGGATCAGCAAGGTCTTGAAGGCTTCCGGGCTTAATGCCTGATCCCATGTTCGGGGGACATGAAGTCTCTTCCTGAGGATGGGTATCCGGCTCGCGGGGCTCGAAAATCCGAACATAGCTAGTGCTTAACTTAGGGGGAGAAGTGCTCTCAGCTCATTCCTCAATGACCGCTACCAGATGGGTGATCGGTGGGGACTTGATTTCCCTCTGATCAGGTTTAAGCCCAATCCGATCATAGTCTGTTGTGACTCCCAGGGGGGCGATGCGATCTAGCAGCTCGTTCAATGATGAGACATCTGCCGAATCCATCTTTTCGAAGTGTTCAAGGCTGATGCGGAGATGATGTTTGGCGATTGTGAGGGTCGGCGCTGGCTTAACGACCGAGCGAGCGCCCATGGTAAAACCGCCGAGCTAGAGGACCTGTCCTGGAGTTAGAGCCCTTCCAGAAGTAATGTCATCATTAATGACAAGACGAGCCATCGATCCTTCCATCGACAACACAAAGGAACTCTCAATGAAAGCACCAATGTCGGTGTCAAAACCAGCCAATCTTGGGTAGGGGGTCCCGAACTGTGCGTCAGAGGATCGAAGGTAACCGGAGACAAAGGGGACACGATGTTTAGCCAGGTTTGGGACCTCTTGATGGAGGTAAAACCCTACCTCCTGCTTGATTGTCTTTGATGAGTATAGGGGTTACAAGAGTTGATCTACCTCGAGATTGTAAAGGCTAAACCCTGGTTGTCTAGCCTATGTGAATTCTGATAGCCTCTACAGACTAAACCCTTAGTTTATATACACACCGGAGGGGCCTAGGGTCGTACAGAGTCGGTTCATAGAGGAAGGAAATTACATATCAGGACACCAATCTTGCCATCCACACATAGGAGAATCTTATCCGGACACGGGGGAGGCCTTCGCTTTGTATCTTCACGGCCCATTAATCCGACCCATATGGAATAGGCCGGACACATGAGGACCCCCAAATCCAGAACTCCATCAGAAGGGAATCGCAAAAGCGATGAGCACAAGTTCTCGGGAGAACATCAGAGAGTATCTTTAGAATCTTCTGCTGAAGCAAGCGATCGTCTGGAATGAGGGGCTCTCCGGAGGAGGTAGTTACGAGAACCTAGACTTAGAGTTAGCAAAATCTTTAACCCGAACGGAAGAGAGATCAAAATCCCAGAGTAAAGATGAGGAATAAAATATCCTAATACCACCCATTTGTGATGTGAGCCCGTAAGCCACACAAAAATCTTAGTCAAAGTTTTTCAAGGACTGGACTCAACTATGGCCAAGGAGTTTGAAAGGGGGTTCCTACAGGCAGTCAACTCTGATATCAACTTGTGACGCCCCCGAGTCAGTCGTGCACTAATCATACACACAAATGTGCATGATCAAGATTAGAGACTCACGGGAAGATATCACAACACAACTCTAGACACAAATTAATGGCATACAAGCTTTATATTACAAGTCAGGGGCCCCTAGGGCTCGAATACATAAGCTCGAATACAAACGAGTTAGTGGAAGCAACATTATCTGAGTACAGATATAAAGTAAGCAAGTCTGCCTTAAGAAGGCTAGCACAAAAGCAACAACAATCGAAAAGGCAAGGCCTCCTGCCTGGGTGCCTCCTAACTACTCCTGGTCGTCGGCGGACTCCACGTAGTAGTAGGCACCGTCGGGGTAGTAATAGTCATCGGTGGTGGAATCTGGCTCCTGGGATCTGCCATCTGATCGCATCAATCAGGTATAGGGGAAAACAGGTAGCAAAGCAACCGTGAGTACTCATCCAAAGTACTTGCAAGACTTACATCAGATCTACACTACATATGCATTGATATCAATAAAGGGGTAGTATCTCTGGACTAAACTACAGAATGCCAGTATGAGGGGGGAGAAGCTAGTCTTATCAAAGACCATGTCTTCTGGCAGCCACCATCTTGAAGAAGTAGAAGAGAGTAGCTGGAATGGTAACAAGTATCATCGTATAGCATAATCCTACCCGAAGATCCTCTCCTCGTCTCCCTGTGAGAGAGTGGTCACCGGGTTGTACCTGTCACTTATCTGGGTGTGTTTTATGAAGTATCTGGTTCCAGTTGTAGAGGTCGGAATACAAATCCAAGTCGTCATGTTACCATGTACAAGGCTATTCGAATTGCTTACTTCCCTGCATGGGTGCACCACATTAACATGCTCGATTACTCTGGCCAGACAAACTTCCCTGGGTAATGCCTAGCCTAGGAAAATCAACACGTCATAGTCCTACCTAGGCTCAACAGAGAGGATAGCATGCCGGTCTACATCCTAAGTGCGCAGGGGTCTTGGGCCCATTGCCCTTTGCACTCCTGCATGTTGTGTGGATGGCCGGGATCAGTCCTGGCTACCTCCTCATACAAGGCAGGTGCTTACGCGGACCACTCAGGGGCGTTCCTCTCAATCGCTGACGTCCGAAGAGCTTTTCAGAAAACGTACGACGCCGAGTGCCCATAACTGTTCCCGCGTGCCGGTTAGTGTGTATAGGTCAACGACCAACTCATATCAAATACCCAGTCTTGTTAAGTGTGTTATTTTGAAGTAACCACGGACAACAACCAGGTACCGGGCCCACCTCTCTCCTAGGTGTCCCAACCTGCCCTGTTGTTCCGCCACAAAGAATCACTCACGAGGCCGCCGGGAGAAATGTCCTTTCAGCCCCAAGTCCGTGAATCACTTGCGGGTACTCTACGAGCCGACCCGACTTTAGTCATAACATTTATCATGTATATTATGTATAGCATGGCAGTCAGACAAGAATGTAGGGCCACTGATGGAATACTAGCATACCTATACTAAGCATTTAGGATAACATGTAAAAGTATCAACAACAGTAGCGAGGACAGGCAATGCAACAACATAGGATCAACCGATAAGACAATAGTTGTAACACTACTCTAATGCAAGCAGTAGAGGGAAAGATTAGGCAGTATCGAAATTATCAAGGGGGTTTTGCTTGCATGGAAGCTTCGTCGAGAAGGAGGGGTCGTCAACACTGTAGTTGTACTGGGGGTCGCCGGCAGTCTCGGGTTCTACCGGGGAGAAGAAGGGGAAGAAACAATAAGTATAAAGCAAGCAGATGCATCACGATGCATGACATGGTAATCTGCAGTGCTAGCGGTGACCAAACACAGTGCTTAGTGATACAGACGAAGCGGGAAAACATCTATGAATGTTTCCTGACGTTTGCATTTTTCGCACACATGAATTGGCGGGAAATGATCCATTTTTATCATGTTAGAGGCATGTGACAGATGAACAAATTGCGTATTCGGAATCGTTATATTTTCTGAGTAATTGTCATATATAAATTATTTTCATCTGAGTTACGGATAATTTTATATGAATTTTCAAAGAATTAAACTCTTTTCAAAAATTATTATTATTCCTAAATAAATAGTTAAAATGCTAAGTGCACACAGAAAGTGTACACATCCTAGTGTATTGTGACAGCCTGGTTTTTGCCCTCTCTTCTTTTTCTAATTTTTATTTGGTTTTGATTTGAATTTCGAGTTTTGGATCATTTCAGTTGGACTTAAACACTTCGGCATCACCTTGATTTTCACCCAAGTGACTCATTTCTCTCACTAGCCATAATTTCTTCTCTGGTCAACCTCAAAATAATATTATGAATATTTTTCTTAAATGAAAAAAATTCTTTTTCTCCTCCAAAACCCTAACCAGCCACTTGTGCTCCAAAGCAACCCCAATTTTTCTTGCCCACAAAAATCTGAGAAAATTACCAAATATTCTTTGAACCCTAGGGCACCTTCCTGAGCAAAAAATATTGCATCACTTTTTGCAATATTTTTGCTACAGAAAATATTTTCTGTTCTGGACAGAAATGGTAGTTTCTACAGCAACTGCCATTTTACTTGCTCCAATGCTGCTGAATTTTCTTGTGCATCACTACCTTCCTAGATGATTGCTAGCCTCCAAAGTTCAGCTCTCAACTCCTACTAGTTTGGCCACAGTTAACTCTCAAAGTTACTGTCCAGAAACTTACCAGGAAGTAACACTCCAACTTACAACACCTAAGCTCGACTCAAAGCATTGGCACAACCCTAACCACTAAGGACTACACGCCAGACATGAAATTGGGGCCAGCCGTGGCTCTATGCCGAAGAGCACGCGGTGACCACGCGTGCGCATGGTGCCAGCATGCTAGCCGACACGCTCTGAGTGCCGCCAAGTGCTCTGTGCGTCGCGTGCTTGCTTCCCCGGCTGCCGCACCTTGCAAACCTCGCCACCATCATCGTCTCTACTCCCTTAACTCCCATCTGGCGCTTGCCGATGCCGGAGCTCACCGTAGCGAGCACGGGCGCGGTCCGGCCAACAGAACAGTGCGCCACGCACTGTGTTCGTCGCTACCCCCTCGTTCCTGTGCTAGTCGCCGCCCTCTCACAGTGCCTGCGTGAGCTGCGTCACCTTCCCCTCGCCTCGACGCAGCTGTCGCGGGCGCCCGTGTCCAGTGTCCTCCGTGAGCCCGAACCCCTCACCTCGCTCGCCTATAAATCCATCCCTCCCCAGCCCTCTCGAACATCTCAAACCCACCTCACACACTCCATAAGACCGTAGGAAGCCGTAGCCCGGCCGGGCAGGCCTCGGGCCACAGTCCTCGAGCTCGAGCTTGCCGACGATCCCCTCGGTTCGCCCCCACCGTTCCAGTCCCTCCCGAGCTCAAGCTACTCTTCCATAGCCTCCGCCGTGCTTCAGTGGTGCAATCCGACCCAGTTGGAGCCACTGGTGCAGCCTCTGGTCGCCGTCATCTCAAACTCCGGCGACCTCTGCTCTCTGCCACCGCTGGAGAGGCTCGTTCAGATGCCGTCCGACCACCCCTAGCTCATCTACGGGTACACGGGCTGGTGTGCCTCGGTCTTCTCTATCGATCTATCCCTCTAGCTCCGGCCAAGATGCCCTCCTCGCTGGCGTGTGCTCCGGCGGAGCCCCGCCGTGCTGTGTTCCCTTCTCCCCCCTCGCACCTGACCAGCGAGGCCCGCTGTCAGCCACTCTGGCCGCGCACGAAGCGGTATGAGTGGTAGCGCCCCACGGGTTTACATCTTCGACGTCACCGCCCCCCCCCCTTTCTGTTTTTATTTAAATCAAATTCAAATTATTCCAGAGAACTTCAAACACCCACAACTTTTTAACCATAAGTCCAAATGAATTGATTCTTTTTGCATTGTGTTCTTAATGAAAATATCTAGCAGAACACCAAAAATGAGATTTTTCACTGCTCTCTAGATTTTCCGATGAATTTCAGAGTGTTTCTTGATGTTTTCTTTTTATGTTTTTAATTGTTTTCAGAAGGTGAAGATTGTCTTGAGGATCACTAGGAGGAGTATGAACCTCATCTGCACTAAGGCAAGCCACAGCAACATTTTCACGGTGCCATTGCAATATTTGTGATTTTTTCAACTTAAGGAATGATTTAGTTCATGCATTTAAATCACTAAAATAAATATATATTTATTCTGTTGAATGCTTGTTTATGTTGATATGTTTTGTTTACAGAAGGTTAAAGCTAACTAAGTTAGTTTAAGCCATTAGAAGTAATATTTGATTATGAAGAAATAATTTGTTTATGAAAAAGAATTAGTTTGGGTTAATATTTTCTTGAGTGAGAAAAGAATTATACTAAGTTATTGTCATGGTTAAGTTTGCTGAATAAACATAACCAAAAAAGTGTTATGAGTTTCTGATATGTATGGTTAGTGCTTGATATAGTTGATCCATTATTTTTCAATGATAAGTGATGCATGTTATATGATTGCATTTTCACGGCATATCATGACACCGGTTATTTTTACTTTAAGTTGAACCTGATAATAACTCAAGTTGAACATATCGTTGATCGGGTCATGGTGCCACTGAATCGAGTTTTTCCACAGTGCAACCACATTTGCCTTTGTGGGAAGGCCTTTATTCGGTTCGTTCTCATGCCTCTGGTCGGCGCCTCAAACGAGGGAAGGTTAGGGGCGTGTGTTACCCTGGCCCGATAAGCAGGCATAAACTTGTGTGCACGTTGTTGTTATGTTACCTTGTCCCCGTTTGGGACCATTTATGTTTTGCCACGACGGTGGTCCTTGGTGTGTTTGGTAGACACGGGGCCACCTAGGAGAGTGTCATGGTAATGAAGGGATTCTACCGGAATGTCGTTCGTCCACCCTAATGGGAGTGCGAGGCCATGGATTCCGTTGTGTGGGTACAGTGCGCTACCTCTGCAGAGTGTATTTAATCTATCGATAGCCGAGTCCACAGTTACAGACATGCTCGGAAGTAGGTCACACCATGGGTCAACGTTTAAATAGTCTTGCACACTAAAGATAATAACTTTGCATTGTTGGAAAGTGGTTGGTTGAGAAACAAGTTTGATAATGGAGACCAAGTTGTTGGTCAGTTGGTGATCCGAGAAAGATCAGCGTTTGGTTACAAGGTAACCCATTTAAAGACCAATATGTTGGTCCGTTTGTGATCCGAGAAGGATCACCGTTTGGTAAGCAAGTCCGAGGGACTTGAGTCACAAGATCATGATCACTACATTTCTAGTACGATTTGCATTAATGGTTCAATCGGTTAAATATCATGATATTGTTTGTCATTATGCTTATGCTTGTTGTGAGCTTGCAAATACATCAATGTACTGACCTGGCGTGTCATGCCAGCTTTCAAGAAAGTCCGGTTGAAACGGAGTGCTGTCCGAGTCTAGATCGTGTCCACATCGGTGTCCCTGTGCTATCGAGTCCCGCTTCATCATTGTTCTGCTGCCGTGTAGTTGTCGTGATCGAGGTCCCTTTTATGTTCTCTAAATATTGTACATATTGTTCAGCCGCACCGTGTGTGCCGCTTGGCCTCGCAACTCGTTGTAATATGAACCATGTTCTGCTAGCATCAATAAAGCGGTTGTATTTCGTATCAAGATATTGTGTGTTGCCGTAAGACATGGTCTCTCGGCTGGCAATACAAGGTAAACCGTTGCTCGAGCTGGGTGCCACAACGCTTGGTATCGAGCTGCTACCGATCGTAGGACACGCTAGACTACTGAAGTGTTAACTGGACGTTAGTTAGAGTAAAAGTTGAGTGCCGGTAGTGTTTGTAGCTGGTTTTTGCATTGCATACATTCGTTTATTTTTATTTTAACCTACTAATGGTTGTGAGTGTAGATGGCTTCGGTGCCGTATCCATGCCAGTTGCAGCTGATGTCGTACACGTCGCCGCATCTCCTTCATAACATGTGGCATCGGCTGTACCCTCTCGGTGACGACCCAGCCTATCGTGTGTACCGGGAGCGTCTAGCAGACTCAGTGTATAAGTATTACGCAGTGGTTCCTCTGCGCACCAGTTCATCTTCCATCACTTACATTCGTACCTCTAGGAGCGGTTTCGCATCTACCGTTTCTCAGGCTGTCCAGTTTGCTGCATTTGAGGTCCTCGTCGAGCTGCGCTATAATGAGGTCTGGATGCAGAACCACCCAGGTTTCCACTACTATCCCTCCTTGCGCGACAATGGTCGTGTCCGTTTTGCTATCATTGATCCGGAGTATGATAGTACTGCTAGCCACCTTTCTCTCTACATCACTGCTAGCTACCTTCTGATTCACGAGCTGGCTCGAGAGCTGACTCAGTCTCGCACTGCTTTAGCCGCTACTAGAGCTTTCACTACTCCATCGTCTATGGGATTTACTCCTTATATTCCACCAAGTTCTAGCTCACCTATTTCACCGGTTACTCCTCCGAGTAGCTCGTGCACCTCGACCGTGACTCCTCTCAGTGCTCTTGCTGAGTGGGTTTCCCTTCTCGCTACCCCCGTAGCCCCGATGCTTCAGCCTCATCCTGCACCTGCTCCGGTGGGAGAGCCCTCGAGGCAGCGTCGTCGTGTTACCTTTAACCCGGAGGTCTCGGTTAACGTTGTCAGTTCAGGATCCGAGTCCGCTTCAGGAGAGGACCCCGCAGCACCAGCAGAGCATTAGAACGTTCGAGTATCCGCAGTTGTCATGTTGATGTATGGATGTAGGCGTACGAGTCATGATGTTCCGTTTCATGTACGAGAGTAGTCGAAATTATTATGTCATTTATCTTTTATGTATGAGTCTATGTATAATTATGTTGGAACCCTTTCTTATTTGCCGTGTTTTCTTCGATATTCCATTTTATTTCTGGTTTTGTCGCTGGCTTTTCCCCACTATTTTTGGATGTTGCTCATCTCGGTTGCGTTGTCTTGGGAAAAACAAACAATAGGATGACGGGGGGAGGCAGCAGTAGTGACGCTTGTGAGGATGTCCCTGTTCGCCGTTCCGCATGACAGGCAGGGCACTCCCCCGAGCCATACGTTCCACCACCGCCTCCACCGCCAAATCCGCCCTCCACCGAGCAAATTCTATGCATGTTTGAGGAAAGGAGGAATAATGATCTGATTGAAATATTAAGGAGTGTGCAAGCTATGGTTGGGCAGAATGGAAGTCAGAATGGTCATCACTCCAAACTATCAGATTTTTAGAGAACCAAGCCTCCCAGTTTCAGTCAGGTTATTGATCCCTTGGACGTAGACGACTGGTTACGAACTATTGAGAAGAAGCTTGAGATTGCTCATACTGAAGAGGATGACAAAGTTCCATTTGCAACCCATTATCTCGAAGGTGCTGCCGCCATATGGTGGGAAAATGCAAAAGCCATGTGGCCTGCTGATGAAGAAATCACCTGGACAAAATTCAAGGATCAGTTCCATAAATACCATATTCCTGCTGGAATTATGAAGGTCAAGCAGCGTGAATTCCACGCACTCCTCCAAGGAAGTCAGTCTGTGAGTGAATATTTGCATAAGTTCAATCATTTGGCCCGTTACTCCCTTTATGATGTGGCCACCGAAGAAAGAAAGATTGACAGATTTCTTGGGGGATTAAACAAGCATCTCCGATGCACCCTCAGTATGTTTGATTTTCCCAATTTCCAAACTCTCGTAAACAAGGCCCTCATTGCTGAAAGAGAGCACAAGCTTATACATGACAACAAGCCTACAAATAACAATCACAAGCGCAAGTTCGAGCCGAGGAAGGATGTCCAGCCAGTGCAAAAGGCTTGTACCTGGCAGCATACTCAAGTAGAGTACAAGCCCAATTGGCAGCAGAATGTTAACAAAACCACTACACAAGTCAAGAATGTCGTACCCAACCCGGTGTGAGAAGAGTGCCAGCGCAACAATTCTTGTTTCAGTTGTGGGCAAACTGGACATTATGCAAGGCAGTGTCCCAAGAATGGCAACATTAACGCTCCATTCCGACCACAAGTCAACTTTATGGGGCCATACCCTGTCCAGCAAAACATCACTGGGCAAGTCCATCACCTCTCCGCAAACGAATCCCAAGAGAACCCCGAAGCCGTCATTGGTATGTTCTCTGTTAATAGCATACTTGCAATCATTTTATTTGACTCTGGGGCTTCCCACTCTTTTATTTCACGGTGTTTTGCTACCCAAAACAAATTTCCTTGTTCGATTTTGAGCAAGAATATGCTGGTACAATCACCGGGATCTTTGCTCAGAAGCAATCTGGTCTGCCGTAATCTGGAACTTAATATCAATGGAGTCCGTTTTCCAACTTCCTTGATAGTCATTGAGTCTACCAAGTTGGACATTATTTTGGGGATGAATTGGTTAACCCAATATCAAGTATGCATTAGTTGCGCGACCCGAGAAGTCACCTTGACAATTCAAGAGGGGCAGACTACAAAATTCTATGCCCGCAGAAGCAGACCCCAAGAAAGAAATGGTCTTCACCGATGTGGCTGGTGAATTGGAATTAATTCATGTGGTTAGTGAGTTTCCCAATGTGTTCCCAGAAGAACTGCCAGGCATGCCGTCAGACCGAGAGCTTGAGTTTGCAATAGATCTTGTGCCCAGAACCGCACTGTTATACAAGAAGTATTATCGGATGCCTTCGTCAGAATTAGTGGAGCTAAAGAAACAGATTGATAAGATGCTCCAAAAAGGTTATATCCATCCCAGCTCTTCACCATGAGGATCACCTGCAATATTCGTTGATAAGAAAGATGGTAGTCTCCGTATGTGTGTGGATTACCGTCAGCTGAATGATGTCACCATCAGAAACAAATATCCACTGCCCAGGATTGATGACTTATTTGATCAGCTCAGTGGGGCAAAAGTATTCTCCAAAATTGATTTAAGGACAAGATACCACCAACTCAAGATTAAAAAGGAAGATATTCCTAAGACAACGTTCACTACTTGGTACGGTCTTTATGAATATACCGTTATGTCCTTCGGCCTTACCAATGCCCCTGCTTTCTTCATGCATATGATGAATAAAGTATTCATGGACTTCCTGGATAAATTTGTGGTGCTTTTCATCTATGATATTCTCATATACTCAAAAAGTGAAGAAGAGCACAAGGGAGACCTCAGAGTTGTCCTACAAAGACTCCGTGACCATCAGTTGTACGCCAAATTCAGTAAATGTGATTTTTGGCTCAAGCAAATTGGATTTCTTGGGCATATACTGTCCACGGAAGGTATAGCCATATATCCAAGCAAGGTGAAGGACGTACTTGATTGGTTGGCACCCACGACAGTATCCCAAATCCGGAGTTTCCTTGGATTAGCCGGATACTATCGTCGTTTCATTGAAGATTTCTCTAAGATTGCCAAGCCAATGACATAGCTTCTCAAGAAAGATAAGAAATTAGAATGGACTGAGGATTGCGTGAAAAGTTTCAATGAGCTGAAAACTAGACTGACAACAACACCTGTGTTGACTCTTCCAGACATCTACCGCGGCTTTGATGTGTACTGTGACGCTTCCAGACAAGGTCTTGGATGCGTACTTATGCAAGATGGCATGGTGGTAGCATATGCATCTCGACAGCTACGACCCCACGAAGGGAACTATCCTACTCATGATCTGGAATTGGCCGCGGTGGTTCATGCTCTAAAAATTTGGAGACACTATCTCATTGGGAAAAGGTGCCAAATATTTATCAACCACAAAAGTCTCAAGTACATATTCACTCAACTAGATTTCAATCTCCGTCAACGAAGTTGGCTTGAGTTAGTCAAGGACTATGATCTTGGAATTAATTACCACCCGGGTAAGGCCAACGTGGTTGCCGATGCACTCAGCCGAAAGCCTGTTAGTCTGAATACCATGATGGAATCCTTGCCTCCCGAACTTCAAGAAGAGATTGCTCAGCTCAATCTAGTCATAGTTGATGCTGGTCTTGCAAATATTATGGAAGTTACCCCTACCCTCGAGGGTGAGATCTGCAAGGCACAATCAAATGACCCCGTAATACAAAAACATGTCAAGTGTATGACAGAAGGCCAGACCTAGGATTTTTCTAAAGATCAACAAGGTACACTAAGGTTCCGCGAAAGGATTTGTGTACCAAATCAAGCCGACTTAAGGAAGAGGATACTGCCAGAAGCACATAAATCTTCGTACTCTATTCACCCCGGAGGCACTAAAATGTACGAAGACCTTCGGCAGATATTCTAGTGGGATGGGATGAAGAAAGATATCGCCTATTTTGTGGCCTGTTGCGACATACGCAACAAAGTGAAGGCGGAACACCATAAACCAGTCGGACACCTCAAACCGTTGCCCATTCCACAATGGAAGTGGGATGATGTCTGCATGGATTTTATCACAGGGCTACCAAAGACTCAGCGAGGCAATGACGCAGTATGGATCATAGTGGACACCTTAACCAAGGTAGCTCATATTATTCCCATCAAAACCACATACCGAGCCAACCAGCTCGCACAATTGTATGTGTCCAGAATAGTCAGCCTGCATGGAGTACTCGAACAATCACTTCCGGCCGGAGGTCACTATTTACCTCTGCTTTCTGGTCACATCTCCATCAAGCTTTGGGGACAACGTTATCATCCTCAGACGGATGGACAGACTGAGCGGGTAAACCAAATATTCGAAGATATGCTTCGAGCATGTGCCTTGGCCCAAGGGCCTAAATGGGAAAACTGTCTACCGTATGCCGAGTTCTCCTACAACAATAGTTTCCAGGCCAATTTAAAGATGTCACCTTATGAGGCTCTGTATGGCCCTAAGTGCCGCACTCTGTTGAATTGGTCTCAAACCGGAGATAGCCGCATTTTCGGAATAGATCTCATGATGGAAGCCGAAAAGCAAGTCAAGTAAATCCGAGACCAAATGCAATTAGCCAAATCCCAAGAGAAGAGTTACTATGATGCAAAGCACCGACGGATCAGTTTTGAACCCGGGGCGCATGTATACCTCCGAGTCACCCCTATGAAAGGAGTCAAGAGGTTTCAGACTCGCGGAAAATTGGCACCCAGGTTTATTGGTCTGTTCCCAGTTATGTCCAGAGTGGGTACTGTTGCATATCAGTTGGAACTGCCCCCAGAATTGTCGGAAGTGCACAATGTGTTCCATGTCTCACAGTTGAGACGATGTATATTGCTGCCCGAGAAAAAGACTACTATGACAGAAATAGAGTTGGCTAAGGACTTAACGTATGAAGAGAGACAGTTCAGAATTTTGCATGAGATGGAAAGGGTAACTCGTAGTAAAACAAGAAAGTTTTACAAGTTTCAGTGGGAGCATCACACAGAGGCAGAAGCAACTTGGGATCGAGAAGAATTTCTAAAGGCAAACTATCCAGAATTGTTTTCCCGAGCAACCGAATCTCGAGGACGAGATTCATCCTAAGTGGGGGAGGTTTGTGACAGCCTGGTTTTTGCCCTCTCTTCTTTTTCTGATTTTTATTTCGTTTTGATTTGAATTTGGAGTTTTGGATCATTTCAGTTGGACTTAAACACTTGGGCATCACCTTGATTTTCACCCAAGAGACTCATTTCTCTCACTAGCCATCATTTCTTCTCTGGTCAACCTCAACATAATATTATGAATATTTTTATCAAATGAAAAATATTTATTTTCTCCTCCAAAACCCTAACCAGCCACTTGTGCTCCGAAGCAACCCCAATATTTCTTGCCCACAAAAATCTGAGAAAATTCCCAAATATTCATTGAACCCTACGGCACCTTCCTAAGCAAAAATATGGCATCACTTTTTGGAATGTTTTTGCTACAGAAAATATTTTATGTTCTGGACAGAAATGGTAGTTTCTACAGCAACTACCATTTTACTTGCTCCAATCCTGCTGAATTTTCTTGTGCATCACTACCTTCCTAGATGATGGCTAGCCTCCAAAGTTCAGCTCTCAACTCCTACTGGTTTGACCACAGTTAACTCTCAAAGTTACTGTCCAGACACTTACCAGGAAGTAACACTCCAACTTATAGCACCTGAGCTCGACTCAAAGCATTGGCACAACCCTAACCACTAAGGACTACACGCCAGACATGAAATTGGGGCCAGCTGTGGCTCTATGTCAAAGTGCACGCGCTGACCACGCGTGTGCATGGTGCCAGCATGCTAGCCAACGCGCTCTGAGTGTCGTCGAGCGCTCTGTGCGTCGCGTGCGCGCTTCCCCGACTGCCGCACCTCGCCAAACCTCGCCACCATCACCGTCTCTAATCCCTTAACTCCCACCTGGCGCTCGTCGACGCCGGAGCTCACTGCACCGAGCACGGCACGGTCCGGCCAACAGAACAGTGTGTCGTGCACTATGTTCGTCGCTACCCCCTCGTTCCTGTGCTCGTCGCCGCCATCTCATAGTGCCCGCATGAGCTGCGTCGCCTGCCCCCCTCTCTCACTGACGCTGTTCGTCACCGGGTGCCGTGTCCAGGTGTTCTCCGGCGGAGCCCGCACCCCTCACCTCGCTTGCCTATAAATCCAGCCCTCTCGAGCATCACAAACCCACATCACACACTCCACAAGACCATACGAAACCGTAGCCCGGCCGGGAAGGCCTCGGGTCGCCGTCCCCGAGCTCGAGCTCGCCGGCGATCCCCTCGGTTCGCCCCTACCATTCGAGTCCCTCCCGAGCTCAAGCTACTCTTCTAGAGCCTCCGCCGTGCTTCAATGGTGCCGTCCGACCCGGTTGGAGCCATTGGTGCAACCTCTGGTCGCCGTCATCTCCAACTCCGGTGACCTCTGCTCTCTGCCATCGCTGGAGAGGCTCGTTCTGATGCCGTCCGACCACCCCTAGCTAATCTACGAGTACGGGCAGGTGCGCCTCGGTCTTGTCTCTCGATCTATCCCTCTAGCTCTGGCCATGATGCCCTCCTCGCCGGCGTGTGCTCGGCGTGAGCCCCTATCTGCTCTGTTTCTTCTCCTCCTCCCTACTTTTGACCAGCGGGGCCCGTTGTCAGCCACTCGGCCTGCGTGCAGGCAGTGCAGTGGTGGCGCCCATGGGTTTACGTCTTCGACGTCACACCCCCCCCCCTAGTTCTGTTTTTATTTAAATCAAATTCAAATTATTCCAGATAACTTCAAACAGCCACAACTTTTAACCATAAGTCCAAATGAATTGATTCTTTTTGCATTGTGTTCTTAATGAAAATATCTAGCAGCACACCAAAAATGAGATTTTTCTCTGCAGTCTAGATTTTCCGGTGAATTTCAGAGTGTTTCTTGATGTTTTCTTTTTATGTTTTTAATTGTTTTCAGAAGGTGAAGCTTGTCTTGAGGATCACCAGGAGGAGTGTGAACCTCATCTGCACTAAGCCAAGCCACAACAACATTTTCATGGTGCCATTGCAATATTTATGATTTTATTCAACTTGAATGAATGCTTTAGTTCATGCATTTAAATCACTAAAATAAATATATATTTATTCTGTTGAATGCTTATTTATGTTGATATGTTTTGTTTACGTAGGTTAAAGCTAACTAAGTTAGTTTAACTCTAATATTTGATTATGAAGAAATAATTTGTTTATGAAAAAGAATTAGTTTGGGTTAATATTTTCTTGAGTGAGAAAATAATTATACTAAGTTATTTTCATGGTTAAGTTTGCTGAATAAACATAACCAGAAAAGTGTTATGAGTTTCTGATATGTATGGTTAGTGCTTGGTATAGTTGATCCATTATTTTTCAATGATAAGTGATGCATGTTATATGATTGCATTTTCATGGCATATCATGACACCGGTTATTTTTACTTTAAGTTGAACCTGATAATACTCAACTTGAACATATCGTTGATCGGGTCATGGTGCCACTGAATCGAGTTTTTCCCCAGTGCAACCACATTTGCCTTTGTGGGAAGGCCTTTATTCGGTCCGTTATCATGCCTCTGGTCGATGCCTCCAATGAGGGAAGGTTATGGGTATGCGTTACCCTGGCCCGGTAAGCAGACATAACCTTGTGTGCCCGTTGTTGTTATGGTACCTTCTCCCATTTGGAACCATTTATGTTTTGCCACGATGGTGGTCGTTGGTGTCTTTGGTAGACACGGGGCCACCCAGGACTTAGCCCAGTGGGGAGTGAGTCAGAGTAGCCGGGAGCGTGTCATGGTAATGGAGGGGTTCTGTCGAAATGCCGTTGGTCCACCCTAATGGGAGTGCGAGGCCATGGATTCCGTGGTGTGGGTACAGTGCGCTACCTCTGCAGAGTGTATTTAATCTATCAATAGCCGAGTCCACGGTTACGGACACGCTCGGAAGTAGGTCACACCATGGGTCAACGTTTAAATAATCTTGCACACTAAAGATAATAACTTTGCACTGTTGGAAAGAGGATGGTTGAGAAACCAGTTTGATAATGGAGACCAAGTTGTTCGTCAGTTTGTGATCCGAGAAAGATCACCGTTTGGTTACGAGGTAACCCGTTTAAAGACCAAGATGCTGGTCCGTTTGTGATCCGAGAAAGATCACCGTTTGGTAAGCAAGTCCGAGGGACTTGAGTCATGAGATCATGATCACTGCCTTTCTAGTATGATTTTGCATTAATGGTTAAATCGGTTAAATATCATGATATTGTTTGTCATTATGCTTATGCTTGTTGTGAGCTTGCAAGTACATTCAATGTACTGACCTAGCGTGTTATGCCAGCTTTCAGGAAGTTCTCATTGGAACGGAGTGTTGTTCGAGTCTAGATCGTGTCCACATCGGTGTCCCTGTGCTATGTAGTCCCACTTCATCGTCATTCCGCTGCCGCGTAGTTGTCGTGATCGAGGACCCTTTTATGTTCTCTAAATAATGTACATATTGTTCAGCCCCACCGTCTGTGCCGCTTGGCCTAGCAACTTGTTGTAATATGAACCATGTTCTGCTAGCATCAATAAAGCGGTTGTATTATGTACCAAGATGTTGTGTGTTGCCAGAAGACATGGTCTCTGGGCTGGCAATACAAGGTAAACCGGTTGCTCTGAGCCGGGGTGCCACATGTATGTGAGGCTGACATTGGGACCGGAGGCCGAGTCAGCAGGTCAACTATTGACCAGTTGACTGGTCAACTAGGTCAACACTGGCCCACCTATCAGTGTGTTATTAAACTAAACTAAATTAATTAATTAACATCTTAGTAAATTAGGCTGTGGGAGGGCCCGCTTGTCAGTGAGTCAGTGAGAGGGGGTTAGTAATTAACCATGACCTGACGGCCAGACCCACCTGGCAGTGGCCCAGGGCAATGTTTGAATGGTGGCGCGCCGGCGACGGTGCTCTGGCGTCCACAGAAGCGGCGGTGAGGCTCGGGATTCGCCGTCCATCCACCAAATCGAGCGCCGCGAGCACCTACGGGACACGGATGCTCGCCGCGTCCATCTGCACCAGCAGCAGTGGGTGGAGTGGTCGGGAACGACCGCCACAACAACGACGGGCGGCGGTCGGAGCTCGGATTTAGTTGTGCCCAAGGCTGTGGGACGCCAACTGGCGGGCGGAGCAGATAGGCCATCTCTACGGTGCTCTAGGAGCACGACGGCAACGCCGGATGGCTTGGGAGGCTCGGTATCGAGCAGTTCATCAACCATGATAGCAATGGCGCTCGGTGCTTGCGGGGGAGCTAGCTAGGGGACGCGCGTGGAAAAAAAAGAAGGTAGGGAGGTTCATGAGCTCACAGAGAAGCTCGAGGAGCTCACCATGATGGCGAGGGTGCAGCATCGTTGGCGGATCGGTTGATGGCGAGCGGCGGCCGAGGTTGGGGAAGATGGCCGATGGCGGCGATGCGGGGCAGTACTGCTCGAGGCGGTCCCTGTAGGTGACTTAGGCGATGCCGACGGAGCTCCCAGACATGGAGTTAGTCGGCGGGGAGCAAGGTGGGCGCCGGATCGACGATGACGCGGCCATGGGCCCGTCAGGCATGAAGAAAACGAAGGGGGCTGCTACCTCTTGAGCATGCGTTGGTTTTCCCTTGAAGAGGAAAG
The DNA here is from genome assembly GCA_021605205.1 of Aegilops longissima. Classification (NCBI taxonomy): domain Eukaryota; kingdom Viridiplantae; phylum Streptophyta; class Magnoliopsida; order Poales; family Poaceae; genus Aegilops; species Aegilops longissima. The sequence continues at coordinate 401,503,546 of CM038681.1, forward strand.
GGTGATGCAGCAAAGTAGCGTAAGTATTTCCCTCAGTTTTTGAGAACAAAGGTATCAATCCAGTAGGAGACTACACGCAAGTCCCTAGTACCTACACAAACAATTAAGAACCTTGCAACCAACGTGATAAAGGGGTTGTCAATCCCTTCACGGCCACATGCAAAAGTGAGATCTGATAGAGATAATAAGATAAATATTTTTGGTATTTTTGTTGTATAGATTGAAAAGTAAAGATTGCAAAATAAACGGCGACGGAAATAGCTAGTTGACGGCAGATTAATATGATGGAAAATAGACCCGGGGGCCATATGTTTCACTAGTGGCTTCTCTCAAGATAGCAAATTCTATGGTGGGTGAACAAATTACTGTCGAGCAATTGATAGAAAAGCGCATAGTTATGAGAATATCTGAGCATGATCATGTATATAGGCATCACGTCTGTGTCAAGTAGACCGAAATGATTCAGCATCTACTACTATTACTCCACACATCGACCACTATCCAGAATGCATCTAGAGTATTAAGTTCATTAGAACAGAGTAACGCATTAGCCAAGATGACATGATGTAGAGGGATAAACTCAAGCAATATGATGTAAACCCCATCTTTCTATCCTCGATTGCAACAATACAATACGTGTCGTTTCCCCTGTTGTCACTGGGATCGAGCACCGCAAGATTGAACCCAAAGCTAAGCACTTCTCCCATTGCAAGAAAGATCAATCTAGTAGGCCAAACCAAACTGATAATTCGAAGAGACTTGCAAAGATATCAAATCATGCATATAAGAATTCAGAGAAGATTCAAATATTTTTTATAGATAAAATTGATCATAAACCCACAATTCATCGGATCTCGACAAACACACCGCAAAAAGTTATTACATCGAATAGATCTCCAAGAAGATCGAGGAGAACTCTGTATTGAGATCCAAAGAGAGAGAAGAAGCCATCTAGCTAATAACTATGGACCCGAAGGTCTGTGGTAAACTACTCACACATCATCGGAGAGGCCATGGTGTTGATGTAGAAGCCCTCTGTGATCGATTCCCCCTCCGACAGAGCGCCGGAAAAGGCCCCAAGATGGGATCTCATGGGTACAGAAGGTTACGGCGGTGGAAATAGGGTTTCGTGGTGCTCCTGGATGTTTTCGGTGAAGGAAATATGCCCTAGAGGCAATAATAAAGTTATTAATTATTTCCTTATTTCATGATTGATGTTTATTATTCATGCTAGAATTGTATTAACCGGAAACATAATACATGTGTGAATACATAGACAAACAGAGTGTCACTAGTATGCCTCTACTTGACTAGATCGTTGATCAAAGATGGTTATTTTTCCTAACCATAGACATGAGTTGTCATTTGATAAACGTGATCACATCATTAGAAGAATGATGATTGACTTGACCCATTCTGTTATCTTAACACTTGATTGTTTTAGTTTACTACTATTGCTTTCTTCATGACTTATACATGTTCCTATGACTATGAGATTATACAACTCCTGATTACTAGAGGAACACTTTGTGTGCTACCAAACGTCACAACGTAATCGGGTGATTATAAAGGTGCTCTACAAGTGTCTCCGATGGTACTTGTTGAGTTGGCATAGATCGAGATTAGGATTTGTCACTCCGATTTTCGGAGAGGTATCTCTGGGCCCTCTCGGTAATGCACATCACTATAAGCCTTGCAAGAAATGTGACTAATGAGTGAGTTACGGGATGATGCATTACGGAACGAGTAAAGAGACTTGCCGGTAACGATATTGAGCTAGGTATTGAGATACCGACGATCAAATCTCGGGTAAGTAACATACCGATGACAAAGGGAACAACGGATGTTGTTATGGGGTTTGACCGATAAAGATCTTCGTCGAATATGTGGGAGCCAATATGAGCATCCAGGTTAAGTTATTGGTTATTGACCGGAGATGTGTCTCGGTCATGTCTACATAGTTCTCGAACCCATAGGGTCCGCACGCTTAAAATTCGGTAACAATCTATTATGAGTTTTTGTCTTTTGATGTATCGAAGGTAGTTCGGAGTCCCGGATATGATCACGGACATGACGAGGAGTCTTGAAATGGTTAAGACGTAAAGATCGATATATTGGACGACTATGTTTGGACACCGGAAGTGTTTCGGGAGGTTTCAGACATTTACCGGAGTACATGGGGGTTACCGGAACCCCCCGGGGAGTATATTGGGCCTAATGGGCCCTAGTGGGAGAAGAGGAGGGGCGGCCAGGGCAGCTGCGCGCCCCCTCCCCCTCTTGTCCAAATTGGACAAGGAGGGGGGACGGCGCCCCCCTTTCCTTCTCTCCTTCTCTCCCTTCCTTCTCCTCTCCTACTCCTACTTGGAAGGGGGGAGTCCAACTCCCGGTGGGAGTAGGACTCCTCATGGGGCACGCCATAGGAGGCCGGCCCCCTCCCCCTCCTCCACTCCTTTATATACGGGGAGGGGGCACCCCTTGGAGACACAACAATTGATCATTGATCTCTTAGCCGTGTGCGGTGCCCCCCTCCACCGTAATCCACCTCGGTAATATCGTAGTGGTGCTTAGGCGAAGCCCTGCGTCGATAGAATCATCATCACCGTCATCACGTCATCGTGCTGACGAAACTCTCCGGCGAAGCTCTAATGGAGCGTGAGTTCGCGGGACGTCTCCGAGCTGAACGTGTGCAGAACATGGAGGTGCCATACGTTCGGTACTGAGGATCGGTCGATCATGAAGACGTACGACTACATCAACCGCGTTGTCATAACGCTTCCGCTTTTGGTCTACGAGGGTACGTGGACACACTCTCCCCTCTCGTTGCTATGCATCACCATGATCTTGCGTGTGCATAGGAATTTTTTTGAAATTACTACGTTCCCCAACAGTGGTATCCGAGTCAGGTTTATGCGTAGATATTATATGCACGAGTAGAACACAAGTGAGTTGTGGGCGGTACAAGTCATAGTGCTTACCCGCATGTCATACTTTGGTTCGGTGGTATTGTTGGATGAAGCGGCCCGGGCCGACATTACGCATACGCTTACGCGAGACTGGTTCTACCGACGTGCTTTGCACGCAGGTGGCTGGCGGGTGTCAGTTTCTCAAACTTTAGTTGAACCGAGTGTGGCCACACCCGGTCCTTGTGAAGGTTAAAACATCACTAACTTGACGAAATGCCGTTGTGGTTTTGATGTGTAGGTAAGAACGGTTATTGCTCAGCCCGTAGCAGCCACGCAAAACTTGCAACAACAAAGTAGAGGATGTCTAACTTGTTTTTGCAGGGCATGTTGTGATGTGATATGGTCAAGGCATGATGTTATATTTTTATTGTATGAGATGATCATGTTTTGTAACGGAGTTATCGGCAACTGGCAGGAGCCATATGGTTGTCGCTTTATTGTATGCAACACAATCGCCCTGTAATTGCTTTACTTTATCACTAAGCGGTAGCGATAGTCGTAGAAGCAATAGTTGGCGAGACGACAATGATACTACGATGGAGATCAAGGTTTCGCGCCAGTGACAATGGTGATCATGACGGTTCTTTGGAGATGGAGATCAAAGTCACAAGATGATGATGGCCATATCATATCACTTATATTGATTGCATGTGATGTTTATCCTTTATGCATCTTATTCTGCTTGATTGATGGTAGCATTATAAGATGATCTCTCACTAAATTTCAAGGTACAAGTGTTCTCCCTGAGTATGCACCGTTGCCAAAGTTCGTCGTGCCGAGGCACCACGTGATGATCGGGTGTGATAAGCTCTATGTTCACATACAACGGGTGCAAGCCAGTTTTGCACACGCAGAAATACTCGGGTTAAACTTGACGAGCCTAGCATATGCAGATATGGCCTAGGAACACTGAGACCAAAAGGTCGAGCGTGAATCATATAGTAGATATGATCAACATAGTGATGTTCACCATTGAAAACTACTCCATTTCACGTGATGATCGGTCATGATTTAGTTGATTTGGATCACGTGATCACTTAGATGATTAGAGGGATGTCTATCTAAGTGGGAGTTCTTAAATATGATTAATTAAACTTTAATTTATCATGAACTTAGTACCCGATAGTATTTTGCTTGGCTATGTTGTTGTAGATTGATGGCCCGTGCTGTTGTTCCGTTGAATTTTAATGCGTTCATTGAGAAAGCAAAGTTGAAAGATGATGGTAGAAATTACACGGACAGGGTCCGTAACTTGAGGATTATCCTCATTGCTGCACAGAAGAATTATGTCCTCGAAGCACCGCTAGGTGCCAAACCTACTGCAGGAGCTGAACCAGATGTTATGAATGTCTGGCAAAGCAAAGCTGATGACTACTCAATAGTTCAGTGTGCCATGATTTACGGCTTAGAACCGGGACTTCAACGATGTTTTGAACGTCATGGAGCATATGAGATGTTCCAGGTGTTGAAGTTAATATTTCAAGCAAATGCCCGGATTGAGAGAAATGAAGTCTCCAATAAGCTCTACAGCTGTAAGATGGAGGAGAATAGTTCTGTCAGTGAGCATATACTCAGAATGTCTGGGTATAACAATCACTTGATTCAACTGGGAGTTAATCTTCCGGATTATAGTGTCATTGACAGAATTGTTCAATCACTGCCACCAAGCTACAAGAGCTTTGTGATGAACTATAATATGCAAGGGATGGATAAGACAATTCCCGAGCTCTTCGCAATGCTAAAGGCTGCGGAGGTAGAAATCAAAAAGGAGAATCAAGTGTTGATGGTCAAAAAGACCACCAGTTTCAAGAAAAAGGGTAAAGGGAAGAATAAGGGGAACTTCAAGAAGAATGGCATACAAGTTGCTGCTCAAGAGAAGAAACCCAAGTCTGGACCTAAGCCTGAGAATGAGTGCTTCTACTGCAAACAGACTGCTCACTGGAAGCGGAACTGCCCCAAGTATTTGGTGGATAAGAAGGATGGCAAGGTGAACAAAGGTATATGTGATATACATGTTATTGATGTGTACCTTACTAAAACTCGCAGTAGCACCTGGGTATTTGATAATGGTTCTGTTGCTAATATTAGCAACTCGAAACAGGGACTACAGATTAAGCAAAGGTTGGCTAAGGACGAGGTGACGATGCGCGTGGGAAATGGTTCCAAAGTCGATGTGATCGTCGTCGGCACGCTGCCTCTACATCTACCTTCGGGATTAGTTTTAGACCTGAATAATTGGTATTTGGTGCCAGCGTTGAGCATGAACATTATATCTGGATCTTGTTTGATGCGAGACGGTTATTCATTTAAATCAGAGAATAATGGTTGTTCTATTTATATGAGTAATATCTTTTATGGTCATGCACCCTTGAAGAGTGGTCTATTTTTATTGAATCTCGACAGTAGTGATACACATATTCATAATGTTGAAGCCAAAAGATGCAGAGTTGATAATGATAGTGCAACATATTTGTGGCACTGCCGTTTGGGTCATATTGGTGTAAAGCGCGAAGAAACTCCATACTGATGGACTTATGGAATCACTTGATTATGAATCACTTGGTACTTGCGAACCATGCCTCATGGGCAAGATGACTAAAACGCCGTTCTCCGGAACAATGGAGCGAGCAACAGATTTGTTGGAAATCATACATACTGATGTATGTGGACCGATGAATGTTGAGGCTCGCGGTGGGTATCGTTATTTTCTCACCTTCACAGATGATTTGAGCAGATATGGGTATATCTATTTAATGAAACATAAGTCTGAAACATTTGAAAAGTTCAAAGAATTTCAGAGTGAAGTGGAAAATCATCGTAACAAGAAAATAAAGTTTCTACGATCTGATCGTGGAGAATATTTGAGTTACGAGTTTGGTCTTCATTTGAAACAATGTGGAATAGTTTCGCAACTCACGCCACCCGCAACACCACAACGTAATGGTGTATCCGAACGTCGTAATCGTACTTTACTAGATATGGTGCGATCTATGATGTATCTTACTGATTTAACGCTATCGTTTTCGGGTTATGCTCTAGAGACAACTGCATTCACGTTAAATAGGGCACCATCTAAATCCGTTGAGACAACGCCTTATGAACTGTGGTTTGGCAAGAAACCAAAGTTGTCGTTTCTTAAAATTTGGGGTTGCGATGCTTATGTGAAAAAACTTCAACCTGATAAGCTCGAACCCAAATCGGAGAAATGTGTCTTCATAGGATACCCAAAGGAGACTGTTGGGTACACCTTCTATCACAGATCTGAAGGCAAGAAATTTGTTGCTGAGAATGGATCCTTTCTAGAGAAGTAGTTTCTCTCGAAAGAAGTGAGAGGGACGAAAGTAGAACTTGATGAGGTAACTGTACCTGCTCCCTTATTGGAGAGTAGTTCATCACAGAAACCGGTTCCTGTGACGCCTACACCAATTAGTGAGGAAGCTAATGATGATGATCATGAAACTTCAAATCAAGTTACTACCGAACCTCGTAGGTCAACCAGAGTAAGATTCGCACCAGAGTGGTACGGTAATCCTGATCTGGAGGTCATGTTACTTGACCATGACGAACCTACGAACTATGAGGAAGCGATGATGAGCCCAGATTCCGCAAAATGGCTTGAGGCCATGAAATCTGAGATGGGATCCATGTATGAGAACAAAGTGTGGACTTTGGTTGACTTTCCTGATGATCGGCAAGTCATTGAGAATAAATGGATCTTCAATAAAAAGACTGACGCTGACGGTAACATTACTGTCTACAAAGCTCTACTTGTTGTGAAAGGTTTTCGACAAGTTCAAGGAGTTGACTATAATGAGACCTTCTCACCCGTAGCGATGCTTAAGTCCGTCCGAATCATGTTAGCAATTGCCGCATTTTATGATTATGAAATTTGGCAAATGGATGTGAAGACTGCATTCCTAAATGGATTTCTGGAAGAAGAGTTGTATATGATGCAACCTGAAGGTTTTACCGATCCAAAGGGTGCTAACAAAGTGTGCAAGTTCCAGCGATCCATTTATGGACTGGTGAAAGCCTCTCGGAGTTGGAATAAACATTTTGATAGTGTGACCAAAGCATATGGTTTTACACAGACTTTTGGAGAAGCCTGTATTTACAAGAAAGTGAGTGGGAGCTCTATAGCATTTCTAATACTATATGTGGATGACATATTGTTGATTGGAAATGATATAGAATTTCTGGAAAGCATAAAATGATACTTGAATAAGAGTTTTTCAATGAAAGACCTCGGTGAGGATGCTTGCATATTGGGCATCAAGATCTATAGAGATAGATCAAGACGCTTAATTGGACTTTCACAAAGCACATACCTTGACAAAGTTTTGAAGAAGTTCAAAACGGATCAAGCAAAGAAAGGGTTCTTACTGTGTTACAAGGTGTGAAGTTGAGTAAGACTCAATGCCCGACCACTGCAGAAGATAGAGAGAAAATGAAAAGTGTTCCCTATGCTTCAGCCATAGGCTCTATCATGTATGCAATGCTATGTACCAGACCTGATGTGTGCCTTGCTATTAGTTTAGCAGGGAGGTACCAAAGTAATCCAGGAGTGGATCACTGGACAGCGGTCAAGAACATCCTGAAATACCTGGAAAAGACTAAGGATATGTTTCTCGTTTATGGAGGTGACAAAGAGCTCGTCGTAAATGGTTACATCGATGCAAGCTTTGACACTTATCCGAACGATTCTAAATCGCAAACCGGATATGCGTTTATATTGAACGGTGGAGCTGTCAGTTGGAGTAGTTCTAAACAAAGCGTCATGGCGGGATCTACGTGTGAAGCGGAGTACATAGCTGCTTCGGAAGCAGCAAATGAAGGAGTCTGGATGAAGAAATTCATATCCGATCTAGGTGTCGTACCTAGTGCATCGGGTCCAATGAAAATCTTTTGTGACAATACTGGTGCAATTGCCTTGGCAAAGGAATCCAGATTTCACAAGAGAACCAAACACATCAAGAGACGCTTCAATTCCATCCGCGATCAAGTCCGGGTGGGAGACATAGAGATTTGCAAGATACATACAGATCTGAATGTTGCAGACCCATTGACTAAGCCTCTCTCACGAGCAAAACATGATCAGCACCAAGGCTCCAGGGGTGTTAGAATCATTACTGTGTAATCTAGATTATTTACTCTAGTGCAAGTGGGAGACTGAAGGAAATATGCCCTAGAGGCAATAATAAAGTTATTATTTATTTCCTTATATCATGATAAATGTTTATTATTCATGCTAGAATTGTATTAACCGGAAGCATAATACATGTGTGAATACATAGACAAACAGAGTGTCACTAGTATGCCTCTACTTGACTAGCTCGTTGATCAAATATGGTTATGTTTCCTAACCATAGAAATGAGTTGTCATTTGATAAATGGGATCACATCATTAGAAGAATGATGTGATTGACTTGACCCATTCCATTAGCTTAGCACTTGATCGTTTTAGTTTACTGCTATTGCTTTCCTCATGACTTATACATGTTCATATGACTATGAGATTATGCAACTCCCGATTACCAGAGGAACACTTTGTGTGCTACCAAATGTCACAACATAACTGGGTGATTACAAAGGTGCTCTACAGGTGTCTCCGATGGTACTTGTTGAGTTGGCATTGATCGAGATTAGGATTTGTCACTCCGATTGTCGGAGAGGTATCTCTGGTCCCTCTCGGTAATGCACATCACTATAAGCCTTGCAAGCAATGTGACTAATGAGTTAGTTACGGGATGATGCATTATGGAACAAGTAAAGAGACTTGCCGGTAACGAGATTGAGCTAGGTATTGAGATACCGACGATCAAATCTCGGGCAAGTAACATACCGATGACAAAGGGAACAACGTATGTTATTATGCGGTTTGACCGATAAAGATCTTCGTAGAATATGTGGGAGACAATATGAGCATCCAGGTTCCGCTATTGGTTATTGACCGTAGATGTGTCTCGGTCATGTCTACATAGTTCTCGAACATGTAGGGTCCGCACGCTTAAAGTTCGGTGACAATCGGTATTATGATTTTCGGTGTTTTGATGTAACGAAGGTAGTTTGGAGTCCCGGATATGATCACGGACATGACGAGGAGTCTCAAAATGGTCGTGACGTAAAGATCGATATATTGGATGACTATGTTTGGACACCGGAAGTGTTTCAGGAGGTTTCAGATATTTACCGGAGTACCAGGGGTTTACTGGAACCCCCCCCCCCCGGGAGTATATTGGGCCTAATGGGCCCTAGTGGGAGAAGAGGAGGGGCGGCCAGGGCAGCCGCACGCCCCCTCCCCCTCTAGTCCGAATTGGACAAGGAGGGAGGGGCGGCGCCCCCCTTTCCTTCTCTCCTTCTCTCCCTTCCTTCTCCTCTCCTACTCCTACTTGGAAGGGGGGAGTCCTACTCCCGGTGGGAGTACGACTCCTCATGGGGCACACCCTAGGAGGCCGGCCCCCTCCCCCTCCTCCACTCCTTTATATATGGGGAGGGGGCACCCCTTGGAGACATAACAATTGATCATTGATCTCTTAGCCGTGTGCGGTGCCCCCTCCACCATAATCCACTTCGGTAATATCGTAGTGGTGCTTTGGCGAAGCCCTGCATCGGTAGCATCATCATCACGTTCATCACGCCGTCGTGCTGACAAAACTCTCCAGCGAAGCTCTACTGGATCTTGAGTTCGCGGAACGTCTCCGAGTTGAACGTGTGCAGAACATGGAGGTGCCGTACGTTCGGTACTAAGGATCGGTCGATCGTGAAGACGTACGACTACATCAAGCGTGTTGTCATAATGCTTCCGCTTTTGTTCTACGAGGGTACGTGGACACACTGTCCCCTCTCGTTCCTATGCATCACCATGATCTTGCGTGTGCGTAGGAATTTTTTTTAAAATTACTACGTTCGCCAACATTCGGTGTATATGAGTATATAGAGGCAAAAGAAGTAGGTCGATGCAGCCACAAGGGGCCCACGAGGGTGGGGGTGTGCCTACCCCCTGGGCGCGCCCTCCAACCTCGTGGTTGCCTTGTTTCTTCCTTGATGTCCACTCCAAGTCTCCTGGAATGCGTTTGTTCCTAAGACGACTCTCCTGAAGGTTTTATTCTGTTTGGATTCCGCTTGATATTCCTTTTCTGCGAAACACTGAAATAGGCAAAAAAACAGCAATTTGCACTGGGCCTTTGGTTAGTAGGTGATAACCCACAAGTATAGGGGATCGCAACAGTTTTCGAGGGTAGAGTATTCAACCCAAATTTATTGACTCGACACAAGGGGAGCCAAAGAATATTCTCAAGTATTAGCAGTTGAGTTGTCAATTCAACCACACCTGGATAACTTAATATCTGCAGCAAAGTATTTAGTAGCAAAGTAGTATGATAGTAGCGGTAACGGTGGCAAAAGTAACAGTGATAGTTTTGTAGTAATTGTAACAATGGCAACGGTAAAGTAACTAAGCGAAGAACAATATGTGAAAAGCTCGTAGGCATTGGATCGGTGATGGATAATTATGCCGGATGCGGTTCATCATGTAATAGTTATAACATAGGGTGACATAGAACTAGCTCCAATTCATCAATATAATGTAGGCATGTATTCGGAATACAGTCATACGTGCTTATGGGAAAGAACTTGCATGACATCTTTTGTCCTACCCTCTCGTGGCAGCGGGGTCCTATTGGAAACTAAGGGATATTAAGGCCTCATTTTAATAGAGTACCGGACCAAAGCATTAACACATAGTGAATACATGAACTACTCAAACTATGGTCATCACTGGGAGTGGTCCCGATTATTGTCACTTTGGGGTTGCCGGATCATAACACATAGTAGGTGACTATTGACTTGCAAGATAGGATCAAGAACTCACATATATTCATGGAAACATAATAGGTTAAGATCTGAAATCATGGCACTCGGGCCCTAGTGACAAGCATTAAGCATATCAAAGTCATAGCAACATCAATCTCAGAACATAATGGATACTAGGGATCAAACCCTAACAAAACTAACTCGATTACATGTTAAATCTCATCCAACCCATCACCGTCTAGCAAGCCTACGATGGAATTACTCACGCACGGCGGTGAGCATCATGAAATTGGTGATGGAGGATGGTTGATGATGACGACGGCGACGGATTCCCCTCTCCGAAGCCCCGAACGGACTCCAGATCAGCCCTCCCGAGAGAGATTAGGGCTTGGCGGCGGCTCCGTATCGTAAGACTTGGTATTCATTTGAGGAACATGAAGCGTGAAGACTTTGTTTTCGTAGTTTCGTTTTTCTCTTCTCTTTCTTGAGTCATAGGAAACACCGTACTGTTAAAGGGGGTCGAGGAAATACTAAGGAAAAATTTCCATGTGATGCTCAACTCAAAATCCTACACCTACCAATCCTTCGAGTGAAGCCTTTGGAATCTGATTCAGTCAATTTCTTTAGTGCAGAGATGAAGCTCTTCCGTGTTGAGAATTTGTCTGACCGAGGAGTTAGGAATTCGCCGGTCTTGGATTGCCTACGATGAGGAACATGATAGCCCCGAGGAATTTGATATTCAAATTTCCGACCGTTCTTTATCTTCTTGGCCACTGTCCCAAAATATCTTATCCACCTAACGGTCATATCATTGGAGGCATTTATGTCTTATCATGTCGGGCTGCTCCCTAGGCTATAAATAGCGCCCCTACAACCACTAGCTGGTTGGCTGCTCGAGAGAACTTGACACTTGTCATTTGAGAGCAACCCATCCTCCGAGGACTTTGGCGAAAATCATCAGTGAGGAAAACCCAAAACCAAACCCTACAAACCCAAAGTGATTGAGCATCATGAATAAATTGATCCTGCGTGGATCGACGCTTTTACCTTTGAAGACTGTGCTTCTTCCAGACGGTTAGGCGTCATGGTCTAGAACATCCAAGAGGAATTGTGGATCGCCGAGTGACCAAGTCTGTGAAGGTTTGGAAGTCGCTGAAGACTTACCACAGTGATTGGACGAGGTCTGTGACCTTAGTTCAAGGAGAATCTGTGAGGACTTGGTGTCTGAGCTGCGTGCTCGCCGATTGGGTGTCCGGACTGTGTGTCCTCGAGTTTAAATACTCAGCCGCTCCAACAGACGTATAACCGAGAGACAGCAGTTGGAACTGGTCTACCAAATCATTGTCTTCACCAACCTTACTGGTTCTATTTCATCAACCCTTTCATTTCCTCATTACTCGTTGAGTGTTTGTTCATATCTGTGTTTGAAGACTTTGGTGAAGACTTTCTCAATTTCCTCGTTCAATTTCTTGATCTGTTTGTCTTCATCTTGTGTTATCTGTGATTACGCTTTACGTACTCTGTGCTAGTCTTCATTTCATCATGATGACCATGCGTGTATTCTGTTATGCTTATTTTCGAGTACTTATTCCGCTGCAAGTAGTTCTTAGCTAAGGAATTTCCTCACCGCAAATTCCTCGATGAAGAATTCATAAAATCGCCTATTCACCCCCTCTAGTCGATATAACGACTTTCAATTGGTATCGAGCAAGGTACTCCCTTGTTACTGTGTGATTTTAGTTTAACCACGGAGTTTTAGTTATGTCGACCGCGGTATGATCAAGGTCTCGGCAGGGTGTCCTACCTTTGATGGGACGGACTACCCTCTTGGAAGAACAAGATGCGAATGCATCTTGAAGCAATTGACAACGATCTATGGTATGTTGTGGAAAATGGTGTTCCCTCAATCACACCTTCTCTGAATGCTGTTGGTGTGAAGAGATTCAAGCAACTCGATTCTCAAGCAAAGAATATCATATGTGGCCATCTGAGCAAAGGTCAATATGGAAGAGTGAGTGCTTTGGAATCTGCCAAGCTCATCTGGGACAGGCTGTCCAAAGTGAATGAAGGAGTCTCAACTCAGCGTGACTCTCGAGTTGATGTTCTTCGGAATCTCTTCAACCGCTTCAAAAGACTCGACAACGAAAATGTTCAACAAACTTTTGATCGCCTCACTGACATCTCAAATGAGCTTCAAGCTCTTGGCACCACTGACATCACCAACCATGAGGTGGTGAAGAAATTGTTAAGATCGCTTGATTCCTCATTTGATACTCTGGCGATGATGATACAAGCGTCTTGACTACAAGTCACTTGATCCTGCTGATATCCTCGAGAGGCTAAATACTCATGAGTTCGACTTTCTTAAAAAAGAGATCTCTATGGTTCTAGCTATGGAAAACGCGTGCCACGAAGGCCAAGGTTGTGTGCGAATCGAGTGTGAAGACTACGGTAGTAGCCTTGGAGATCTGAAGAATTAGGCCAGGAGCTAGCACTGCTCGTGAAGAAATTCCAGAAGTTCTCAATACGTGGTCGATTTGGAAAATCCTCAAGGAGCAGTGATTCCTCATCCAGTGACTATAAGAGAAGACTGTGTCACAAATGCAATAAACCTGGTCACTACATCCAAGATTGTCCTCAGTGGGAAAAGGAATTAAAGAAGAAGAAACACAAGGATTACAGTTCTGATGACGCGAAGAAGAAAAAGAAATCATCAAAATCTTCATCATCAAAATCCTTAAAGCCTTCTTCTCACAAGAAGAGCAGCTCCAAAAAGGCTCGGGCATTCATTGGCAAGGAAATGGACTCTGAAGCTGAATCTGAGGAACATGAGGAAGAGGAGGCTTCATAAGAATCTGAGTCTGGTGTGGCGAGTCTAGCTCTCGCTACTGCTTTCGTCAGCAAGTCCATCTTCAACTCTGAAGAAAATGACCTCGCCAACAAGGCTGATGAAGATAGTGATGACTACACTCCCACCTATTGCTTCATGGCAAAGGGTGCCAAGGTACTCAAATATACCTCCTCTGAATCTAGTGAAAATTAATCTGATGAAGATCTAAAGCCCAGTTACTCAAAACTTTCTAAAATTGATGTAAAACAACAAAGGGCTTTGGAAAAGGTTCAAAACATGCTAGATAAGAGTGATGATATGTTAGGTGAAGAAATGGATCGCACTAAAGCCCTGACTGAAAATCTTCAGAGAGACTTCAGTCTAGGCTTGACAGCCTTCAAGGTCATCATAACACTCTCTTATCTGATCATGAGAAACTTTCTTATGAATTTCTTCAAAGAAAGCAAGATCTTGAGAAGCTAAGAGTGAGTTATGAAGATCTTGAAGGGCGCGATTCATTACTTGCTCAACAAATCAGCGCTTCTCAAGAAGAATTTGTTCCTCCATGCTTAAAGTGCATTGAACGTGAATCTGCTAATTCTTCACCTGAATGTTCAAATGCTTCAATTGTTACAACTTCTTCACTTGCCTCTGCTATCACTAATTCCTCATCGAGGACATTGCTAGTATCCTTGACGATGCAGGGCTGAAGGAATTGTATATGACAGCATGTACAAAAGCCTCAAAGGGCATCGACTCTTTGTGATGTGCTTAAAACCATATCCTCAACAGAACCCTAGGAAAGAGGGTATTGCCTTTGAGAGGAAACTCAATCTTGATGGAACATATTGGAAGCCCGAGCGGTATCCCAAAACCTCATGGGTTGCTGCAAAGGGACCTCGAGTTGATCCATCTAACTTATCTGGCTTTACATGCGAATCTCCTCATTCTTCTGATGAGTCATTTGACTCCAACTATAAACTGTTCAAAAATCAAAATGGTGAAGTATTTGCTAGATATGTTGGCACTAACTGCAGGAACGGTTCCCCTATGAAGAAAATCTGGGCTATGAATATGTGCATTATTCTTAAAACCAATATGTTCATAAGTCCTCGAAGAATTTCTCTTCTTATTCATATGCTTACCCTAACCCCTCTTATGTGAAACAAAATGGATTGGCCTCTATGCCACCATTCTCGTATGGTGCTCGCAGAGTGATGAACTCTTTGCCACCCCTTCAGATGTGGGTGGTGAAGAAAAAGAACTAATCTCTTCTCCAGGGTCAGGTCTCCAGACGTGCCTTAACGTCTGAAGAATTTCTTTGGGGACCCGACAAAATGCTCGAAAGGACGCAGCTAACCATGATGAAATGAACTTTCATTTCACACGTCCTCACACCGCTTATCGAATCTTGGTCGATGAAATTCATCGATGAACTTGATATCATATTCTTCATCGATGAAGTATATGAGATCGTAAGTTGTACTAATTCATCTGCAGGATGATCAACCCAAAGCCACTGAGTGGGTTCTCGATAGTGGATGTACAAATCACATGAGTGGTGACAAGAATCTATTGATGGATGCTCCCTTATCACCGTCACATCTGAAGCATATCATCTTTGCTGACAAAGGCAAAAGTCAGGTATTGGGTCTCGGTAAGGTTGCGATCTCTAAGGACATACACATGGACAAAGTCATGCTTGTTGAGTCCGTAGGATACAACCTCATGTCAGTCTCAATGCTTTGTGATCTTGATATGGTTGTTATCTTTGGCAAGTATCGTTGTGTTGCGATTATGGAAGCTGACAATTCCAAAGTCTTCGAAGGCTTTAGGAGAGGAGACTTGTACATTGTTGACTTCTCTACAGGACCACAACCAGCCGTGTGTTTACTTGCAAAAGCTTCAGAAGGCTGGCTATGGCATCGGCGACTTGGTCACGCAGGCATGAGGAATTTGCACACGCTTGCGAAGAAGAAGCATGTCATTGGCATTGAGAATGTCAAATTCCTCAAGGATCACTTATGCGGTGCCGGTGAAGCTGGAGAAATGACCAAGGCCAGGCATCCAGCGAAGACTATCATGACCACTACTCCTCCCTTCGAATTGCTTCACGTGGACCTCTTTGGTCCCAATCATTACTCAGCTGTCGTTAATGATGCATCTCTATATGGCTTTGTTATTGTTGATGATTACTCTCGTTACACATGGGTACATATTGTTACTTACAAAAATCAAGTGCAGGAAGTCTTCAAACGATTTTCCTCGAGGGCTTCAACCAACTTTGGTGTGAAGATCAAGCACATCAGGAGTGACAATGGAACTGAGTTCAAGAATTCCGGTCTTGATGCCTATCTTGATGAACTTGGTATTACTCATGAGTTATCTGCTCCTTATACTCCTCAGCAAAATGGCGTCGTGGAGCGCAAGAACAGAACTCTTGTTGAGATGGCTCGCAGTATGCTTGATGAATACAAAACGCCTAGTCGTTTTGGATTGATGCAATTGATCTGCATGCCACATCATCAACAGTATATCTTCACAAATTCTTCAAAAGACGCCTATGAACTCCTCAACGACAAGAAACCCAATGTAAGTTATTTCAAAGTCTTGATTGCTAAATGTTGGATTAGAGATCCTCATCACAACTCTAAATTTGCACCGAAAGCACATGAAGGTTTTATGCTTGGTTACGGAAGGACTAAGACACCTACTGAGTCTTCAACATCACTCTTCACAAGATTGTTGACATTTGTAGATGTGCGGTTTGATGAAACTAATGGCTGCAAAGAGAGCACCTACCTTACGTGTTAGATGAACCAGCACCTAAGGAATATATCAAGTTCAAGGCAACCGAGGATGTCATTCCTCTTGAAGAAACTCTTTGAAGAATTCATTCTCAGACGCTGAAGAACGAGAGTGATGCACTGAAGATAATGCTGAAGATAATGGTGCTAAGGAAAATGATCAAATTCCTCGACGACAACCAGCTCATCCTCGCGTTGCAAAAGAAGTGCAAGTGGAGAAGATCATCGATGACATTAAAGCGCCAGAGTCCTCTCACACGCTCAAAAGCTTCACATTTATCTAACTTTTGTGGGCACTATGCTTTTGTCTCTATCACAGAGCCCACTAAGGTAGATGAAGCATTTCTGGAGCCGGAGTGGATTCAGGCCATGCAAGAAGAATTACATCAGTTCGAGCTCAACAATGTCTAGGAACTGGTCAAACGTCCAGATCCTCGCAACGCATAATATCATTGGCACAAAGTGGATCTATCGCAACAAGCAAGATGAAAATGGTCTTGTGGTGAGGAATAAGGCACGACTAGTAGCTCAAGGCTACACAGGTTGAAGGAATTGATTTGATGAAACTTTTGCACCTGTTGCTAGACTTGAGTCCATTCGCATATTACTCGCCTATGCTAACCATCACAATATCACTTTATATCAAATGGATGTGAAAAGTGCATTCCTCAATGGTAAGTTTGAGGAAGAAGTATATGTTGCTCAACCCCGTGTTTTGAAGATCCAAAGAATCGACAAAGTCTTGAGACTTAATAAGGCCCTCTATGGTCTCAAACAAGCGCCCACAGCGTGGTATGATACATTGAAGGAATTCTTCGTGAAGAATGGCTTCACACCAGTTCACTCGACCCTACTCTCTTTACTAAATCTTATGATGGTGAACTGGTTGTGTGCCAAATATATGTTGATGATATTATCTTTGGCTGTCTTGACCAACGTTATAGTGATGAATTTGCCTATATGATGAGTGAAGAATATCAAATGTCTATGATGGGAGAGTTGAAATTCTTCTTAGGTCTTCAAATTAAATCAACAACACAATGGCATATTCATATCTCGGAGAAATACCTCAAAGATGTCCTGAAGAAATTCGGCATGAAAGATTGCAAAGGCGTCAAAATTCCTATGCCCACAAATGGCCATCTATGCACTGATGAAAATGGTATTGACTTCAATCACAAGGTATACCGCTCCATGATTGGTTCTTTATTGTACTTATGTGCATCTAGGCCAGATATAATGCTTAGTGTTTGCATGTGTGCCCGATTTCAAGCTACAGAAGGAATCACACCATAAGGTGTGAAGCATATTCTTGATATCTAGCTCACACACCAACACTAGGATTATGGTACCCCAAGGGCTCTACATTTGATCTCATTGGATATTCGACTCGACTATCTTTGGTGATCGTGTGGACCGCAAGTCAACATCTGGTACTTGTCATTTCCTCGGACGATCTTTGGTGCGTTGGTCCTCGAAGAAAGCGGAACTGCGTATCACCGCTTCATGCGGAAGCTGAATACATTGCTGCTGGCTCGTGTTGTGCTCAATTGTTGTGGATGAAGCAAACTCTCAAGGACTATGGCATCAACGTGAAGAATGTGCCTCTCTACTGTGACAATGAGAGTGCTATCAAGATTGCTCACAACCCAGTTCAGCACTCGAAGACAAAGCACATTCAAATTCGTCATCATTTTCTTCGTGATCATGTGGTGAAGGGCGACATCTCCATTGAGCATGTGAAGACTGAAGAACAGCTAGCTGATATCTTCACTAAGCCCTTGGATGAGAAGAAATTTAGCAAGTTGCGGTGTGAGCTAAATATCTTAGAATCTTGAGCGTTCTTTGAAAAGGACACATCCTAACACTTATGCAAAATTGATGACTTAGATGTGCAACACATGAAGAAACGTTTTCTTCAATCAATGAAGAATAGCACTCTTAGTGTGAAGAAATTAATGAAGAATTTGATTCTCGAACCCTCGACAATTTGTACGATGTGTCCGAAATCATCATTCTTATCTGATGGGTCACGCCACCACCAAAGTTGAAAATCTTCAATTTGAGTTTTTCCTCAGTTTTTCAAATTCTTCAACTTTGAAAAATCTTCACTGTTTCCGTCGTCTTTCTTCATTGGTTATATATATATATATATGGGTTTATGTCCTCTACAGCATTCACTTATGGCTATTTCTTCACGTCGTTTTTTTTTTGCTAAGTGAATGTGATCGGACCCTTCCCCCTCTATGCTATACTCAACCCAATCTATTCACAAATTCTTCATGTGCGTTCTATTTTGAAACTCGTTCAAAATCTTCACTGTGTCCTTGACAGCTGAAGAAATTGCGAACGGAACTTTAAAACTGACCTTATCCAAACTTTCGGTTTTGCCGCTCAAACCGTTCTGCATCCCACGATGCATTATTTTACTCACCCACAATCGTACACGATCTCCACTACACTGTACGTGGATGACACATGTCGTGAGAAGGGAAATGGTCGAGGCACGTTAGTCCCTAAATCTTGAGCGATCCGTTTTTCACCGTGTCTATAAATACCCCTCTTCCCTTCCTCACTTCTTTTACTCCGTTCGACCTCTCTCTCCCGCTCGAGCTCCTCAAACCCTAGCGCCGCCGCTACTCCATCGTCGCCGGTGAGGAAGAGCTTCACTACCTCAACCTTGTCGTCGACGTACTCGCGCCGACCGCGGAAATCCTCACTCCGCCGCCGCCGTAGCTGTCTTCCTCCGCCAAGTTAGGGCCTGGAAGATCTGAACTGACGAACTTCCCAACTGTTCTTCCTAGTTCGTCGTGTTCTTCACTTCGGGTAATTAAAAGTTACTTTTATTACTCGCTTTGATTCTCAAATCTTCCTGAAAATCTTCAAAGGTGTTTATACTTCAAATCTTCACACATATGAACACCTCAAACAAATATGCTCTTGATTCGTTTCTCTAAGCAATGATTTTCTTCAAGATTCCTCAATTGTGTGGATCCTCGATCTGTACAACTCTGGAACCTAAGACAAAGAACGCTTAGTGAAATTCTTCAAGGCTCATCTGGTCAAAATCCTCAAAACTTGTTCTTTTGAAAAACCTTACGAGAGCGATATGACCTCTCCAAATTCCTCGCAACTATACTGTTCACGGTACACATGTCCATTCGCTGAATCACTAGGTTCTCATCAACTTAACTCATTTGCAGCGTTCCTCGAAGAAAAACTGCATACTTCTTCAGAGAACTCATTTGTTCAAATTCCTCAACTGAAGAACATGGCAGCCGGTAAAAAGCCACAGAAAGGAGGAAAGAAACCTGAGGTTATGACTACGTTTGAAATCCCTGAGGAAATTTATGCTGACTATTGCACACCTGATGAAGAAAACAAAAATCAGCGCAAGGTGCGTATTCAGAAGATTGAACGGAGATGGGCACGGGAATGGAGGGAGTACAGATATGTGACTCCAAAGTATATGAAGAAATTCGCTCTCAATCCTCCATGCCCAAGAGCTCCATTGGCACCTGGCCAAGTAGCTGATCCCACAAGCATCAAACGTGGTGAGGACTTTCCTGATGAATGGCTAAGCGCCAAGCTAAATTGACAAAACAAGCCAAGGAGGCAGTGAAGAAATTCAATGAGGATTCTGCCACTGCTACTGCTACTGAGGCCTCGGTCAAACCAAGGAAATCCATGCCAAAGAAGCCTGCTCATAAGCCAAGTGCTTCACCAGCAGCACCCTCAAAGCAAATTCCTCACACTGCTGCTGCTCCACCAAAGTCCTCAACAGCTCCGTTAAAATCCTCAGTTCCTGTGCATCTGGCTACATGTCAAAGGACTGCTGGTTTTTCAGTTGCCTCTGGAATTTCAGCAAGTTCCTCAAGAAGCACCAATTTCATCGGTGGCCCGACTCATTTGAAGACCAAAGCAACAAATGGACGAGGTCCTCGGCCAAGTCCAAAGAAGAAGCAGTTGCATTCCATGTGCCTTCGATGATGAAGCTTCGATGATGAACTTGCGGAAATCATCGAGACCGTCAAGAAAAGGCCGCTAGAGCCAAAGGTACATTTGTGCCCATTGTTGTTGGATCGAAGAAAGTCCTCGATTATATTGATCTCGGCACAAGGATCCCAATACCCCTATGCGACTTTCATCGACACTGGACAAAGTCACATGTTGACTCACTTCATCGCTGAAGAAAATGGAAGTTTGAGAAGGCAAGAGAAATCAAAAGGCTCAATCTGAAAGGAGAAGTTCACGAAGAAAAGCGTTGTCAAAATAACACGAGGAGCTTCTCAAGGTCAGACTGAAATTCAAGACCTCGGCAAAAACTTGATTCCTATTATGCTGATTGGCAAGGAGCCAAGGTCGATTAAATCAACTGACGAAGAAATTCACAAATGTTGCTGCCCTAACGCAACATGCAATTCCTCAAGCTGAAGCCTCGGATCAGCAGGTGAAGAACATGCCAGCACGGCTGATAGCGTTCAGCTGCTGATGAAAATGTTAGTTCGAGGCTGATGATCCCATTCCAGCACCGAAGAAATTGCCGGGCATCCACTAGTGGTGCGCTGAAGAAAGCGAAGGAGTCGAGGCAAGCTGCATCGATTCGCTGAAGAAATTCAACCAAATTCCTCAGCTCCTCCTGCGCCAACTCCAACTCCAATTCTTCCATCTGCTTCTGAGGTGAAGAAAACCAAGGCTGCAGAACAAGCTATTGTGAAGAAAAGGAAAGCATCAGCTGCGTCAGATTCTTCGGCTGCGAAGAAAATGAAGCCAATGACCAGCTCATTCGAAAATCCAATTGATGTTGTTCCGATTTCCTCCTTGCCATCAAAGGACCTTGTTCCTTTTGGAGAAGACTATGAGATCCCAATCGGATCTGATGAAGAACATCATTCTGCTGCTTCGTCGAGCAGATTGATGAAGAAATTGAAGTGGACGCAATCCCTTCAACCCAGTCATTTCCTCACCTATGCCTCAGTTCACGGTGAAGAGGCTGGTGTTGAGGAACTTGAAGATGAAGATGTGGATATTGGGTGCACCACACCAGTGATGAATGACGACTTTTGGGAAAGTCTGCATCCCAATACTCCTCTCTTCACCCCGCTCCAACAAATTCCTCAGTCCCCTGCACAAACAGTCCAAATGGACTCTGAAGAAACTCAACCCTCTTGCTATGTGCATGAAGAAATTCCAGCCACTAGTGCTGATGAACCTGCTGCTGCTGATCCTCAGACTGCACCTGTTGAGGAAGAAGAAATTCCTCAGCCTGAAGAACCTGAACTTGCGATTCCTGAGGTGGTGATGCAACTCACTGACACCCCTCTGCCCAAGCAAAACAATCCGTTCTCAAGCAAGCAAAAGTTCAAGGCTGATGATTTCTTTGCCGAGCACGTGTTCTTCACTGACTATAATCCATATGATTCTGCTCGCATTCGGAAGAGGCGCTTCTGGACTACCAGCCAAGCCAACTTCTATTCCTCAGTGCTCTTCAACAAAGATAAAGTCTTCGATCATGCTCATATTCCTCATGTGGACATGGAGTCTCTGCCAGGCTTCGAGCCGGTCCTCGGTGTTCTTCACGACACGGGACTTCTAAATTTCTGCACCGATATCTGTGATGGAATGAAGAACTAATTCTTCAATTCTATGCAACGCTGCACATCACGGAGACGTCAAGACGTGAACTCATGGGTATTAGGCTGGATGTCGAAAATACTCACTACAAGGCACCAAAGAATGAATTGCTTCGTGCCCTACCACTCGATCCTCCACTTGATAGTGCTCGTTGTATCTACAACGAACCGAACTTTCAAATCACTATATGCAAGTCTTGATGAAGCCTTTGAAGCCAAGGCAGGCCCCAAGAACCAAATTCCTCGTCAAGGAATTATTGTATGTGCCTCGGACTGTCTATCGGATTCAGCGAAGACAATGAGTCCTATCAAAGGCCACGACTCGAGATGATGAAGAAGTCGTTGGCATCATGAAGAATATGCTTTTCAACATCATCCATGGCGTTCCGTCAACTTCCATGATTTCTTCATGAGGACTCGGCAAACATTGCTATGTCACCATTTGAGCTGAAGCCTTATCGCCTTGGATAATGAGATTCATCGGGACAAGGTCTTCACTCAATTACAAGGCTGATACTTTGAACCATCGCAGCTACTTGCCCCGATTGAAGTCCTCAAGCGGACATTTACCTCGGTGATGACAAGGGCAAGGCTCTTGTTGTGATAGATGAAGGCATTCGTCCATTGGATGGACAGTTTAGCAAAGCAGCATCCTACTCCACCAATGATGACTCGCCACACATGACTCTCGCCGCAAATACCTCAGTCAAGCAAATTCCTCAAGCTACTACACCCAGGGTGATGACTGATCGTGAGTTACTCCTCAGTCTTCATCAGAAGGTTGATCGAAATCATAAATGGGTCAAGCGTCAGTTTGGTTCAATTCTTCACAACATGACCTTAACACACAATGCGGTGAAGAAAACCACTACTACCTCCATGAAACCTTCAAACGCACTGGGCTGTTCTTTCACATGTCTACTGATGAAGAAGAAGCGGCGTCAATGGGACTCAAGGAAGAATTTGGTGGACTGCACCTCCTCAGAAGAAATACAAGAAGGTCAAAGTTCCTTCCTTGGTGGCCAGCTCCTATTCTTCATCGCGACACGATGAAAATGAAGACTTGGATGACACATGGCTGGTCCTACTACAACAACCGACCCCAACAACGCTGGCGCTCCTTCTTCAACTTGAAATTCTTCAGGAGCGTTAGTCCTCAGTTTTGATCCTTTTGGTCATTCGATGACAAAGGGGGAGAAATTTGAGTTAGTCCTCAAGCGGGTCTAGTTTATATTGCCTATATACAGTAATTTATTCTTGTTAAGTTACAACTCTCGTTCTTCTAAAACTTTTATTGGATCGAGTTGTAATCTTAAACCCGATGGTGCTTTGATACTTTTGATGCATTATGCTCTTGCACTATGCTCTGATTCTCTTGAGCTCCTTGAAAATCTTCATAGCAAATCTATTTGAGCTCTGATACTCTTGATGCGTTACTTTGCATGCTTGTTCCTCATTAATGTTATCGCACGCATACTGAATAACATCAAGCACCATATTTCATCATGCATTTCAAATTCTTCATATTATATGTCAAATGCGTGTATGAATTACAAGATATAGGGGGAGATCTCCATGGTTCAACTCTTCAAATGTGCATTGCCTCAAAAGCAAATTCCTCACCATGCACATCTTCTGGGGGAGTTCTTCTATATCTTGCAATCAAATTCCTCATTATCAGTATTTACACTTCATATGTTTATCCCGTTGAAAACTTAACCTATATTGTCATCAATCACCAAAAGAGGGAGATTGTAAGTGCATCTAGTGCCCTTAGTGATTTTGGTGGATTGAAGACTTATAGGTTAAGGAACTAATCGTTTGTGAGTGTACACAGGTCTATAAGTCTATGAGGAGTTTGATATTTACAGAGAAAGTTGACCCTAAAACTGAAGTTCTTCGATGAAGACTTTGATATTCGAAGACCTTTCGAAGACTTTGAAAGTGAAGAAATTGGTGTGACCTTGAAGACTTGGTATTCATTTGAGGAACATGAAGCGTGAAGACTTTGTTTTCGTAGTTTCGTTTTCTCTTTCTTGAGTCATAGGAAACACCGTCTTTGTTAAAGGGGTCGAGGAAATACTAAGGAAAAATTTCCATGTGATGCTCAACTCAAAATCCTATACCTACCAATCCCTTGAGTGAAGCCTTTGGAAATCTCATACAGATTCAGTCAATTTCTTGAAGGATGAGACGAAGCTCTTACAGTGTTGAGAATTTATCTGACCGAGGAGTTAGGAATTCGCCAGAATGGATTGCCTACGATGAGGAACATGATAGCCACGAGGAATTTGATATTCAAATTTCCGACCGTTCTTTGTGTTCTTGCGCCACTGTCCCAAAATATCTTATCCACCTAACGGTCATATCATTGGAGGGCATTTATGTCTTATCATGTCGGGCTGCTCCCTAGGCTATAAATAGTCGCCCCTACAACCACTAGCTGGTTGGCTGCTCGAGAGAACTTGACACTTGTCATTTGAGAGCAACCCATCCTCCGAGGACTTTGGCGAAAATCATCGAGTTAGGAAAACCCAAAACCAAACCCTACAAACCCAAAGTGATTGAGCATCAGAAGAAATTGATCCTGCGTGGATCCGACGCTTATTACCTTTGAAGGCTGTGCTTCTTCCGAGACGATTAGGCGTCATGGTCTAGAGCATCCAAGAGGAATTGTGGATCGCCGAGTGACCAAGTCTGTGAAGGTTTGGAAGTCGCCTAAAGACTTACCACAGTGATTGGACGAGGTATGTCGACCTTAGTTCAAGGAGAATCTGTGAGGACTTGGTGTCCTGAGCTGCGTGCTTTCGGCGATTGGGTGTCCGGACTGTGTGTCCTCGAGTTTAAATACTCGGCCGCTCCAACAGACGTACATAACTGAGACAGCAGTTGGAACTGGTCTACCAAATCATTGTCTTCACCAACCTTACTGGTTCTATTTCATCAACCCTTTCATTTCCTCATTACTCTGTTGAGTGTTTGTTCATATCTGTGTTTGAAGACTTTGACTGAAGACTTTCTCAATTTCCCCAGTTCAATTTCTTCAGTCTGTTTGTCTTCATCTTGTGTTATCCTGTGATTACGCTTTCTGTACTCTGTGCTAGTCTTCATTTCATCATGATGACCATGCGTGTATTCTGTTATGCTTATTTCTGAGTACTTATTCCGCTGCAAGTAGTTCTTCGCTAAGGAATTTCCTCACCAGCAAATTCCTGAGTGAAGAATTCATAAAAATCGCCTATTCACCCCCCCTCTAGTCGATATAACGCACTTTCAATTGGTATAAGAGATCCAGTCATAGTCATATACTCAATATAAATTAATAGTAGTGGATGCAAATGACATCAGTGCTCTCCAACTGGTGCTTTTTAAGAAGAGGGTGATGACTCAACATAAAAGTAAATAGATAGGCCCTTCGCAGAGGGAAGCAGGGATTTGTAGAGGTGCCAGAGCTCGATTTTAAAGCAGAGATAAATAATATTTTGAGTGGCATACTTTCATTGTCAACATAACAACCGAGAGAGCTCGATATCTTCCATGCTACACACATTATAGGCGGTTCCCAAGCAGAATGGTAAAGTTTATACTCCCCCTCCACCAACAAGCATCAATCCATGGCTTGCTCGAAACAACGAGTGCCTCCAACTAACAACAACCCTGGGGGAGTTTTGTTTGCAGTTATTTTGATTTGATTTGCTTAAAGCATGGGACTAGGCATCCCGGTGACCAACCATTGTCTCGTGAGTGAGGAGCGGAGTCCACCCCTCTTGAGAATAACCCGCCTAGCATGGAATATACAGACATCCCTAGTTGATACATGAGCTATTCGAGCATACAAAACAGAATTTCATTTGAAGGTTTAGAGTTTGGCACATACAAATTTACTTGGGACGGCAGGTAGATACCGCATATAGGAAGGTATGGTGGACTCATATGGAATAACTTTGGGGTTTAAGGGATTAGATGCACAAGCAGTATTCCCGCTTAGTACAAGTGAAGGCTAGAAAAAGACTGGGAAGCGACCAGCTAGAAAGCGACAATAGTCATGAACATGCATTAAAATTAATAAACATTG
Source organism: Aegilops longissima (assembly GCA_021605205.1). Classification (NCBI taxonomy): domain Eukaryota; kingdom Viridiplantae; phylum Streptophyta; class Magnoliopsida; order Poales; family Poaceae; genus Aegilops; species Aegilops longissima. Next base: position 401,529,666 of record CM038681.1, read on the forward strand.
AGTGCAAGCATGAGTAGGATATAATCCACCATGAACGTAAATATCGTGGAGGCTATGTTGACTTTGTTTCAACTACATGTGTGAACATGTGCCAAGTCGAGTCACTTGAATCATTCAAAGGAGGATACCACCCTACTATACCACATCACAATCATTTTAATAGCATGTTGGCACGCAAGATAAACCATTATAAACTCCTAGCTAATTAAGCATGGCATAAGCAACTATAATCTCTAATTGCATTGCAAATATGTTTATTCATAATAGGCTGAATCAGGAACGATGAACTAATCATATTTACAAAAAAAAGAGAGGTCGAGTTCATACCAGCTTCTCTGATCTCAATCAGTTCATCATATCTCGTCATTATTGCCTTTCACTTGCACGACCGAACGATGATGATGATGATGATGATGATGATAATAATAATAATAATAATAATAATAATAATAATAGTGCACGTGCATTGGACTGGGCTGGAATCTGCAAGCATTCAATAAACAGGAGAAGACAAGGCAATATGGGCTCTTGGTTAAATCAGCAATAATGCATATAAGAGCCACTTCAACATTTTCATAATGGTCTTCTCCTATCGACCCCCAAAGAAAAGAAAGGAAATAAAACTATTTACACAGGAAAGCTCCCAACAAGCAAAAGAAGAACACGAAATATTTTTTGGGTTTTCTTTTAATTAATACTACTACAAGCAAGAAAAGTAAACTAGCTAAAAACTACAACTAATATTTTGGTTTTCTTAAGGTTTTTCAAACACACAAGAAGAAAGCATAAAAAGGAAAATAAACTAGCATGGATAGTATAATGAAAAAGTATGAGCACCGACAACTAGCATGAGTGTGTGAACATAAATGTAATGTCGGTGAGAAATACGTACTCCCCCAAGCTTAGGCTTTTGGCCTAAGTTGGTCTATTGCCACGGCTGGCCTAGCGGATATCCAAAGTTGTAGTTGGGGTCGTACTGAGAAGAAGCAGCTATTGCATCATGGGCTGCAGCTTGGAGGCGAGCTGCCCTCGTCCTCCTCTCATACTCATTTTCCTCCTCCCTAGTTATGACATATCTCCCCTTTGCCTGAAAGTCAAAGAGAGTAGGAGCAGGGAGAATAATATTGACAGCATGACGCCTGTCAAAGATTAGTCTGTGATAACCCACAAGTATAGGGGATCGCAACAGTTTTCGATAAGTAAGAGTGTCGAACCCAATGAGGAGCTAAAGGTAGAACAAATATTCCCTCAAGTTCTATCAACCACCGATACAACTCTACGCACGCTTAACGTTCGCTTTACCTAGAACAAGTATGAAACTAGAAGTACTTTGTAGGTGTTTTGGATAGGCTTGCAAGAAAACAAAGAGAGCGTAAATAAAACTAGGGGCTATTGTAAGTAAATGTAGCGACCCGACCCGAATGGATCAAGTCTCTGTGCTTAAGTGTCATCCCTGGATCGGTATGCTGACACACACAGTACTCGAGGATTTATAACAGAGGTAAATCACATGTATAAATAACGTAAATACTATTACCTCAATCCAAATAGCGGAAGTAACAAGGTTGTGGATTCCCATCAACACCAACGGCAAAGTTGAGTGTAGAAATCGTAACCCTAACGTATCACTTACTCGTCAGAAGATCACGCAACATGAGGCGTTGCAGCCACAAAGGTCAATTACATTGAATGTCTTGGCAAATTCTAATTATGAGAGCAATGCTGAAATATGGCTATCACTACATGCATATATGGCTGGTGGAAAAGCTCTATGGTTATAAGGGTTTTGCGAAAAGCCAATTTTTCCCAACTGCAAAGGAATAAATTTATTTAACTATTATGGTGGTTGTTAAACATTGAGAATGGTTGACAGCATTCTCAATCCCAATTGATCATCATCATTAAAACCCAACAGTATTAATTAAAGTAACATGATGAGGTTCAACTGATAATTCAAGTACTAGATACTCAAAATGTCCATAACCGGGGACACGGCTAATCATGATTAGTTTATACACTCTGCAGAGGTTTGTGCACTTTTCCCACAAGACTCGATCTCCTCCATTTGATTTCTCGCACTACATGGTGTTTGAGAAATGGATGACCGAGACATAGTCTTTCAGAAGCGCTACCACCTTACGAATGGGTAGACCGTACCAACCTACAACCCCTACATCAGCTAGTCTACCACTGTAAGAGTTCGCATGACTTAATCAACTATGCTAGAGCCCATAGTAGCATGTGGCTGCACACGGAAGTTTCTAGCATGAATAATCTTATGATCCCTTTGAGTGCAGGTGGCGGTCCATAAAAACAGGCAATCTGGTCTACCAGTGCCTAGATAGGAAAATCTGGAATAACCGGTACCTCAATCCACCCAGATGTGTATTAATGTTGCCACCTTAAATAAACCATTAATTAACAATCTCACATCTGTCATGGATATTCACTCAAACCCAATCCACGTCTACGAGCATAGCATGGCAATAATAAGCAAACGTAGAAGTAACTCCCAAGGGTTGGATAATAAAACAGGTAATAGGTACTACCTCAAACTACTTCCCAAAACCCACAATTTAATTCAGATCCTAATCATGCAATTGTTTGAGGATTGATCTAATGCATAAAAACTGGGTATGAAAAATATATGATCAAAGTGTGAACTTGCCTGCAAAGTTGATGAAGATGATTTGCACTCATAACTCTTGATAGTTCTACTCGTCACACTCCGTGCAATATATCGTAAGCAAGCAATAGTAACCACACATAAGAAATCACTCAAAAGATCTGAAAGAACGAAGAAAACAATTCGGAAAACATCAAAACCAAGCAAATAACTCTTGCAACATAAAACAATTTCTAATAGTACCAAAATTATGTGAATTTGGCCTTATCAGAAAGTTTAGGTCAAGAGCTTCGATTTGCAAAAATAATTAACTAAATCAGAGTTACGAAACTCAAGTTATGATCAAACGAAGTTCAAATTCATATCTAATCTAATTCAAATTTTAAACTTTCAAAACATGTTTAAGTTGGATTACTGGAAAGAGGGGATCGTAACGAAGAAGTGGGCATTGGTTTCGTTGAATTCCGACTTACGAGCAAAAAGTTGTAGTCGTTTGAAAACCAGGGGCTAATCTGTGAATAACATATTTACAAACGGGTCCCTGGCTGAAAACTAAAATAAAAAGAAAAATCCTATCGAACGAACGTTCTCTACATAAGCATAAGCGACGAATTCGTCCACTACAGAGGCTTAGCTGATGAATGTTCGCTATTTAGCAGAAAACGGTTTAAAGAAAGCAGAATCGATCTGGTCCATTGGATCCAGATCGTGATGAGGAGGAGCGGGAATTCTGTTGGCGGAAGTCGCGATTTAGGAGACGGAGGCGGCGGCTCGGGTCCGGCCGGGCAGCAGCTCCGATCGTCGAGGAGGGCAACGGAGGGTCGGGAGGGGGCGGGCGAGGCGAGGAGGATGACGGCGGCGGCGGTGTCTCAAGGGGATGGGACGGAGCGAGGCGGCGGCGGTGGATCTCGCCGGCGGCGGCGGCAGCAGGCGGCAAGATGCGGGGGGAAAAGAGAGAGAGACGGGGCCCGGGGCCCGGTATTTAAGGAGAGGAGGGCGGCGGTGGCGTGGAGAAGGGGCAGGAGGAGACCGGGCGGCGCACGGCGTCCATGGCGGCGACGCTGCGTACAGCGGATGGAGTCCGCCCGTGGTCGGGGAAGTGCGGAGCTGGGCTGGGTCGTGACCTGGCTGGGAGCTGGGCCGACCCAGTTCGGCGGAGGGATTTTTTAAAAAAACAAACAGAGAGAATAATAAAACAAAAGAAAATGAAAATATTATATAGGCTTATAATATATCAAATTTTTCAGAAAAAGATATTCTACAGCATGAACATTTTTCTAGAGTCAAATAAAATCCACACAAATTCAGATAAATCAAACACTGCTGCTGCTCTAATAAAATCCAACGAAAATCATTTTAAAAATACCAAAATGAATTCAAATTTATTTCTCTCCAATTTTCTATTTTAGGGAATCATGTTACCCTAATTTCTGTATTTTTTATTTTTGGAGAAAATAATTTGAATAAAACTCAATAACTCCAAATTGAAAATAAATTCAAAAGAACTTTGAATTTAATTCTTTTAAAACTCCCAACTCATATTTCATATAATTTGAAGAAGTCGTTTTATCTTCTCTCATGAAAATCATTGAGTTGCATGAAGTTTATGAATCGAAATATTTCCAAATGAAATTCAAATATTTTCAAATACCCTTTCATTTAATTAAATGGAAGAAGTCATATCAACTTCGCTCAAGGGTTTTGTATTTGAAAAGAATTTGAATTCATGAAGATCAGAAAAGAAAATGAAAGTTTGGGAAAGTCCTTTTATTCCCTCTCATTTAACTTTCAAAAAGTTTCGAATTTCACTCAATTTCACACAATCAATCAAACAAACAATCAAATCTATCTATTTATTATAACATTCCAAAATTTAGAATTTTGGGATGTTACAAACCTACCACCCTTAAAATGAATCTCGTCCTCAAGATTCGGAGAGGCTAGCAAGAAATAGGTTAGGTTAGGGGGTCTTCAGAATCCATCGACCGTCTCCGGGGTCTCGGGTGCTACCACCCTTAGAAGCATCGTTACAGTCCCATCAAAACTCATATACTCCATCCTTATTCCTGACAGTGTCGATCTTCTCAGATCTTAAGGATAGTTCCTTCTCGGGCTCTTCCGGTAGCGGCATAACCTTTTCCTCAATTCTTTTGTCCTTTCCTCTTGGTAAAGTTATTCAGAGATTGGGTGTTCATAGCTGACGGGTCTGGCGCCAATACTAAACAACTATCGATATCTCATGGTGGTCAACAATTTATGGTTTGTCCTGCAAGAAATGGGTCTGGTTGATCCTCACCGTATAACCTATGGTTGGCAACAACTTCCTTGTACAAGGAAAAAAATACTTATACCATTCTAAGGTTTAAACAGGGTTTTGATCGTCGTCTCTCTACTATAGGTAAGTCACTCAGATTTACCATCCCATATAGCTACGCGAATAATAAGAGTAAGTCGGTATGGTGATCAATCCATCCCTTTTAAATCATTACCTTGTACATGGTTTAGCGAATCTCGCATTCTAACACTCGGTCATTCTCACAAGCATTGCAGAATTTTCTCTTGTCGACGAACCAAGTTCGGATAAATCCATTTGATTCTGCAAGCCAGACAAACATCTATCGTTCCTTCACAACTCTCAGGTTTGCGTTACTCCTATAAGATCGTCTATCGATAAAATCGTAACTTCTTCGGGGTTTTCCTTGACAAGAGTGTGCTTGCTTCTTGGCAGTCACAGGGCCCGTGGGTTATGGCCCATCTCATCACTTGTAAACCTTGAACTCATCCTCTGGGCAACTGATCGTTATTCCAACATTCAACTTCCATCTTCCTAGCATACTCAAAATCCATCCAATTGTAATGTCTTTCTTCCTTCTATTTCTACCAAACTAAGACGTGATCACTTAGACTCGTCATGGAGTTACAATTGCTCCATATTACCAACATCATACCGCCTTTATATCCAATAGTACTTCATCTCTTCATATTCTTGGTGTATCCAACATATCGAGATAAAACTCATACTTATGAAGTCCACTCTGTGGAACATCATTATCCTTTCCAGAGGTCAAGTGTCCTTACAAGGTAATATTGGCCATCTCTGCATGGCACTTCTTCAACTGGGAAACGTGAAAGACATCATGAACTCCTGACAATCCTTCGGGTGACTCCAACTTGTTGGCCACTTCTCCCATACGCTTCAAAACTCGGTATGGTCCTACAAATCTCGGGGTTGACTTTCCCTTAACTCCAAATCATTTAACTCCTCGCAGAGGGGACACATGAAGACATGCTCTGTCTCTAATTTCATAGACTACCTCCTTGCGTTTTTGAGTCTGCATAACTCTTCTGCCTGGACTGAGCTACCTTCGGTCTTATCTCGAATCAACTTAACATTCTCTTCTAAACCCTTGATCACATTTGATCCAAACAACTGGCAGTCTCTAACTTCATCCCACATCAATGGTGTCTGGCTCCTTCTCCCATACAAAGCTTAAAAAGGGGCCATCTTCAAACAGGCTTGGTAACTGTTGTTGTATGAGAACTCCGTGTAAGGTAGATTATCATCACTACTAGATACATAATCTAGCGCACACGCTCTTAACATGTCCTCCAGAATCTGATTGACTCTCTTGATTTATCCATCTGTCTGCGGATGAAAGGCTGTACTGAACTCTAGCCTAGCATCCAAAGTCTGGTGCAGCTGATTCCAAAACTTTGAGGTAAACGGTGTTCCTCTATCTAATATGATGGTCCTCGGAACTCCCTGCAGTCATACGATCCTGGTCAAATATATCTTGGCCAACTTCTCACTTGTATAGGTGGTTTTCACTGGGATAAAGTGAGCCACTTTGGTCAAGCGAATCAACTACTACCCAGATAGAATCATATCCCGATTGGGTTCTCGGAAATCCGGTAATGAAATCCATGCCAAGCTTATCCCTCTTCCATTCGGGTATCGGCATAGGCTGTAGTAATCCTGCTGGCTTTTGAAGCTCTGCCTTTACTCTCTGGCATACATCACCTACGACTACATACTCTGCAATTTCCTTCTTCATACCAGTCCACCAGAAACGCTCCTTCAAATCCAAATACATCTTGATGTGTCCAGGGCGAATCAAGTATGGTGAGTCATGAGCCTCCTGAAGTATTAACTTCCTGATCTTTGCATTATTGGGCATATATACACGGTCCTCGAACCATAAGGTGGCGTGCTCATCCTTACGAAAACCGTTGGCCTTTCCTTTGCTCATCCTCTCTTTTACCTCAGCAATCTCTTTGTCATCCTTCTGAGCTTCATGGATCTTTCCCAACAATGTAGACTGAACTTCCATTGCTGCAACAAAACCTTTGGGAACAATCTCCAACCGAAGTTCCCTGAGATCCTCTGCTAACTCCTTTGGCAATCCCCCACTTATGAGGGTATTCATCCTGGTGTTCTTTATGGTTGTGTCCTATTTCTCCACAAAGCTTGCATGCACTTTCTCCATATCATTTACATAAGGCTTCAACTTCTGGGACACAAGCGGAGACTTAGCAGAGTCAACTTAAATTCTTCTCAAGTGGTTACGCTTTGCCATCCATTGATGGTTTGGTACATCCTCCACCAAGTAGCAGCAACTCTTACAAAGCACGGAAGAGCATGCTGGGCTATATCCTTTTCGACTATAGGGTTATTCTCCATGCGATCCTCCATGTTCTGAATCCATCGGTCTATCTCCAATTGACTCATCGGTCCAGAAAATACAAGCTCATCTCCATTCATCCTCTATTGGGTCCATGGGTTTGGGGTGGGATAAGAGAGATCGAGAGGGATGCACACAGTACAAACAAAAGTTTTGAAAGACAGATTTTATTGTGGCTGTCGGAAAAACATCAAACAAATGACAGCTCACAATCGTCGCATCTAACGTAGGTATATACAGGTATTTGGTCTTCTAAAGGTCAATAAATCTTCAAAGTCATCAAACTCTTCGATTATTGTTCATGTCTCCGATGGCTTCTTCCGATCATGCTTGTCCTACTCAAGTTCTTTTGCCAGATCATCTCTGTTGTCGCAAAGTCTCTCGTGGCGTCCTTCAATATTTCTGGAGTTACGTTCCAACTTCTGGATTTCATCAACCTTGACATGAACCATGATCCTGTTGTCCTTCAGTTCCTGACGTGTCTCCGGTATCTCGAGGTTTTGCTCCTCTAGCTTGGCTACTTTCAACTTCTGGGACATGAGTTCTTCACCAAATGCTTCCTTATCAAATACTGCTTCCTGCAGGTCCATCTTAACTTCTTGATGTAACACTCCAGATCCTGGCGATACACCAGCTAAGGTTAAAACTTCGTCTTGCTGATAGGTGCTCCATCAGCCTTCTTCCATCCAATCCTTTCATGCATCTGCATGCTTAACTCAGGACGGTGACAATAGCATAAACGGGTGATAACACCATGGTTAGCCGTGTCTATGCCCATGTTACTGCCATGAGTTGTAATTCCATAATTGATCTCTCATGTCTTGGGTTTCCTGACAAAAATTTTGAGTTCTAACGCTCCATATTCCGGTTTTTCTCCGATACACCTTGATCTCGGGTATTGATAGCTTCCATAGTCTGCCAGGTTCCATAAGGGTAGCCTTCCTAGTTCATACTAAATCTGGAAATTCTTCATATCCCTCAAATTCTCCTAGTCTTCGGAGTCTTCAACCTTTGTAGTTTCCATTATTGTAATGCACGGTAAAAATCCTCTTTATTCCGAATGGTCTTAGTTGTCCAATATCTTGTAATTCTTGGAGTGATCCCATCAGCTGAATCTTCGTGGTCAAAAGGGAAAGGGGTATGGTCTCACTAAAAGGGAATATTTGAATAAGCTCAGAAGAGAAGAGAGGTAAAAGATCTTTTTGAAAATGAAGTTGTAGAGAAAAATCTTTCCTATGGGCTTGCCAGTTTCTAGGGTCACGTCCTACGGTCAACATATGCTCGATACCATCTTGTAGCGACCCGACCGAATGGATCAAGTCTCGTGCTTAAGTGTCATCCTCGGATCGGTATCTTTGACACACGAGTACTCAAGGATTTATAACAGAGGTAAATCACATGTATAAATAACGTAAATACTATTACCTCAATCCAAATAGCGGAAGTAACAAGGTTGTGGATTCCCATCAACACCAACGACAAAGTTGAGTGTAGAAATCGTAACCCTAACGTATCACTTACTGTCAGAAGATCACGCAACATGAGACGTTGCAGCCACAAAGGGTCAGTACATTGAATGTACTGGCAAATTCACACTATAGAGCAATGCTGAAATATGGCTATCACTACATGCATATATGGCTGGTGGAAAAGCTCTATGGTTATAAGGGTTTTGCGCAAAGCCAATTTTTCCCTACTACAAAGGAATAAATTTATTTAACTATTATGGTGGTTGTTAAACATTGAGAATGGTTGACAGCATTCTCAATCCCAATTAATCATCATCATTAAAACCCAACAGTATTAATTAAAGTAACATGATTAGATTCAACTGATAATTCAAGTACTAGATACTCAAAATGTCCATAACCGGGGACACGGCTAATCATGATTAGTGTATACACTCTGCAGAGGTTTGTGCACTTTTCCCACAAGACTAGATCTCCTCCGTTTGATTTCTCACACTACATGGTGTTTGAGAAACGGATGACCGAGACATAGTCTTTCAAAAGCACTAGCACCTTAAGAATGGGTAGACCGTACCAACCTACAACCCCTACATCAGCTAGTCTACCACTGTAAGAGTTCGCACGACTTAATCAACTATGCTAGAGCCCATAGTAGCATGTGATTTGCTACGGAAGTTTCTAGCATGAATAATCTTATGATCCCTTTGAGCACTGGGTGGCGGTCCATAAAAACAGCAATCTGGTCTACCCAGTGCCTAGATAGGAAAATCCTGGAATAACCGGTACCTCAATCCACCAGGATGTGTATTAATGTTGCCACCTTAAATAAACCATTAATTAACAATCTCACATCTGTCATGGATATTCACTCAAACCCAATCCACGTCTACGAGCATAGCATGGCAATAATAAGCAAACGTAGAAGTAACTCCCAAGGGTTTGATAATAAAATAGGTAATAGGTACTACCTCAAACTACTTCCCAAAACTCACAATTTAATTCAGATCCTAATCATGCAATTGTTTGAGGATTGATCTAATGCATAAAAACTGGGTATGAAAAATATATGATCAAAGTGTGAACTTGCCTGCAAAGTTGATGAAGATGATTCGCACTCATAACTCTTAATAGTTCTACTCGTCACACTCCGTGCAATCTATCGTAAGCAAGCAATAGTAACCACACATAAGCAATCACTCAAAAGATTTGAAAGAACGAAGAAAACAATTCGGAAAACATCAAAACCAAGCAAATAACTATTGCAACATAAAACAATTTCTAATAGTACCAAAATTATGTGAATTTGTCCTTATCAGAAAGTTTAGGTCAAGAGCTTCGATTCGCAAAAAGAATCAACTAAATCGGAGTTACGAAATTCAAGTTATGATCAAACGAAGTTCAAATTCAAATCTGATCTAATTCAAATTTTAAACTTTCAAAACATGTTTAAGTTGGATTACTGGAAAGAGGGGATCGTAACGAAGAAGTGGGCGTAGGTTTCGTTGAATTCCGACTTACGAGCAAAAAGTTATAGTCGTTTGAAAACCAGGGGCTAATATGTGAATAACATATTTACAAATGGGTTCCTGGCCGAAAACTAAAATAAGAAGAAAAATCCTATCGACGAACGTTCGCTACAGAAGCATAAGCGACGAATTCGTCCACTACAGAGGCTTAGCTGATGGATGTTCGCTATTTAGCAGAAAACGGTTTAAAAAAAACAGAATCGATCTAGTCCATTGGATCCAGATCTGACGGTGGGGAGGAGCGGGGAGTTAAAGCGGCGGCGGAAGTCGCCGGCGACGAGGGAGACGGCGGCGGCAGCTCGGGTCCGGCCGGGGCAGCAGCTCCAGTCGTCGAGGAGGGCAACGGAGGGTCGGGAGGTCTGCGTGGCGAGGCGAGGAGGATGGCGGCGGCGGTGTGTTGAGGGGACGGACGGAGCGAGGCGGCGGCGGTGGATCTCGCCGGCGGTGGCGGCTTGTGGCGGCGGCAGCAGGCGGCAAGATGCGGGGGAAAAAGAGAGAGAGACGGGGCCCGGGGCCCGGTATTTAAGGAGAGGAGGGCGGCGGTGGCGTGGAGAAGGGGCAGGAGGAGACCGGGCGGCGCACGGCGTCTATGGCGGCGGCGCTGCGTACAGCGGACGAAGTCCGCCCGTGGTCGGGGAAGTGCGGAGCTGGGCTGGGCCGTGGCCTGGCTGGGAGCTGGGCCGACCCAGTTCGGCGGAGGGATTTTTTTAAAAAACAAACAGAGAGAATAATAAAACAAAAGAAAATGAAAATATTATATAGGCTTATAATATATCAAATTTTTCAGAAAAAGATTTTCTACAGCATGAACATTTTTCTAGAGTCAAATAATTTTCCACACAAATTCAGATAAATCAAACACTACTGCTGCTCTAATAAAATCCAACGAAAATCATTATAAAAATACCAAAATGAATTCAAATTTATTTCTCTCCAATTTTATATTGTAGGGAATGATGTTACCCTAATTTCTGTATTTTTTATTTTTGGAGAAAATAATTTGAATAAAACTCCAATAACTCCAAATTGAAAATAAATTCAAAAGAATTTTGAATTTAATTCTTTAAAACTCCCAACTCGTATTTCATATAATTTGAAGAAGTCATTTTATCTTCTCTCATGAAAATCATTGAGTTGCATGAAGTTTATGAATTGAAATATTTCCAAATGAAATTCAAATATTTTCAAATACCCTTTCATTTAATTAAATGGAAGAAGTGATATCATCTTCGCTCAAGGGTTTTGTATTTGAAAAGAATTTGAATTCATGAAGATCAGAAAAGAAAATGAAAGTTTGGGAAAGTCCTTTTATTCCCTCTCATTTAACTTTCAAAAAGTTTCGAATTTCACTCAATTTCACACAATCAATCAAACAAACAATCAAATCTATCTATTTATTATAACATTCCAAAATTTAGAATTTTGGGATGTTACAGTAAAGAAGCAATAAAGTAAATATAGCGAGTGTGGAAAAGTGGTGGTAGGAGTTGCGAAATTGTCCGTTAAGCAATTGACTACTTTACTAGACCGATAGCAAGTATCATGTGGGAGAGGCCATTGCTAGCATGTCATCCCTGACTTGGAATTCTATGCACTTATGATTGGAACTAGTAGCAAGCGTCTGCAACTACTAACGTTCATTAAGGTAAATCCCAACCATAGCATTAAGATATATTGGTCCCCCTTCAATCCCGTATGCATCAATTTCTATGCTAGGTTGAAGCTTCTGTCACTCTTGCCCTCCAATACATAGTCCTATCAACATACATCTAACCCTATGGTGTGATCCACGCGCGCGCTCATATGATGGGCACCAAAGGACAGAAACATAACCACAAGCAATTTAAATCAATCATAGCAATTCATCAACCATCGATAGGACAACGAAAACTACTCAGACATCATAGGATGGCAACACATCATTGGATAATAATATGAAGCATAAAGCACCATGTTCAAGTAGAGGGTACAACGGGTTGCGGGAGAGTGGACCGCTGTAGATAGAGGGGGGAAGGTGATGGATATATTGGTGAAGATGGCGAGGTGTTGGTGTAGATCGCGGTGATGATGATGATGGCCACGGCAGCGTTCCGGCGCCACCAGAAGACAAGCGGAAAGGGGGCCCCTTCGTCTTCTTCTTCCTTGACCTCCTCCCCAGATGGGAGAAGGGTTTCCCCTCAGGTCCTTGGCCTCCATGGCGTGGGAGGGGAGAGAGCCCCTCCGAGATTGGATCTATCTCTCTGTCTCTCTCTGTTTCTGCGTTCTGTTATGCTGCCCTTTCACCGTTTCGGGTATATATGGAGATCCGTAACTCCGATTGGACTGAAACCTTCGCCGTGATTTTTTTCCGAAAATTAGCTTTCTTACGGCCGAAGAAGGGCGTCAACCGCCTTACGGGTGGACCACGAGGTCGGGGCACGCATACAGGGGTAGGGCGCGCCCCCTACCTCGTGCCCACCTCGGGCACCGTTTCGCGTTGATCTTTCTTCCAGATTTTCCAAATATTCCAAAAAAAATCTCCGTCCGTTTTTATCTCGTTTGGACTCCGTTTGATATGGATATTCTGCGAAACCAAAACATGCAATGATGTGAACGGCATTGGGCCTTTGGATCAATATGTTAGTCCCAAAAATAGTATAAAAAGTTGCCAAAAAGTATATGGAAGTTGTCGAATATTGGCATGGAACAATCAAAAATTATAGATACGACGGAGACGTATCAGCATCCCCAAGCTTATTAATTCCTGCTCGTCCTCGAGTAGGTAAATGATAAAAAAGATAATTTTTTATGTGGAATGCTACCTAGCATAATCTTGATCATATGTCTAATCATGGCATGAATATTAAAACACGAGTGATTCAAAGCAATAGTCTATCCTTTGACATAAAGACAATAATACTTCAAGCACACCAACCAAGCAATTATGTCTTATTGAAATAACAAAGCCAAAGAAAGGCCATCCCTACAAAATCATATAGTCTGGCTATGCTCCATCTTCACCACACAAAATATTCACATCATGCACAACCCCGATGACAAGCCAAGCAATTGTTTCATACTTTTGACGTTTCTCAAACCTTTTCAACTTTCACGCAATACATGAGCGTGAGCCATGGACATAGCACTATAGGTGGAATAGAATATGATGATGGGGGTTATGTGGAGAAGACAAAAAAGGAGAAAGTCTCACATCGACGCGGCTAATCAACGGGTATGGAGATACCCATCAATTGATGTCAATGTGAGGAGTAGGGATTGCCATGCAACGGATACACTAGAGCTATAAGTGTATGAAAGCTCAAACTGAAACTAAGTGGGTGTGCATCCAACTTGCTTGCTCATGAAGACCTAGGGCATTTGAGGAAGCCCACCGTTGGAATATACAAGCCAAGTTCTATAATGAAAATTCCCACTAGTATATGAAAGTGATAACTCAAGAGACTCTCTATATGAAGAACATGGTGCTACTTTGAAGCACAAGTGTGGTAAAAGGATAGTAACATTGTCCCTTCTCTCTTTTTCTCTCTCTCTCTCTTTTGGTGGGCTTCTTTGGCCTTTTTTGGGCTTCTTTGGCCTCTTTTATTTTGATAACCACACATGGGACAATGTTCTAATAGTGATGATCATCACACTTTTATTTACTTACAACTCAATATTACAACTCAATGTCTAGAACAAAGATATGACTCATATGAATGCCTCTGGCAGTATACCGGGATGTGCAATGATCTAGCGTAGCAATGACATCAAAAAAGGACAAGCCATGAAAACATCATGCTAGCTATCTTACGATCATGCAAAGCAATATGACAATAAATGCTCAAGTCATGTATATGATGATGATGGAAGTTGCATGGCAATATATCTCGGAATGGCTATGGAAATGCCATGATAGGTAGGTATGGTGGCTGTTTTGAGGAAGATATAAGGAGGTTTATGTGTGATAGAGCGTATCATATCATGGGGTTTGGATGCACCAGCGAAGTTTGCACCAACTCTCGAGGTGAGAAAGGGCAATGCACGGTGCCGAAGAGGCTAGCAATGATGAAAGGGTGAGAGTCATATAATCCATGGACTCAACATTAGTCATAAAGAACTCAAATACTTATTGCAAAAGTCTATTAGTCATCGAAACAAACTACTACGTGCATGCTCCTATGGGGATAGATTGGTAGGAAAAGACCATCACTCGTCCCCGACAGCCACTCATAAGGAAGACAATCAATAAACACCTCATGCTCCAACTTCGTTACATAACGGTTCACCATACGTGCATGCTACGGGACTGGCAAACCTCAACACAAGTATTTCTCAATTTCACAATTACTCAACTAGCACGACTCTAATATCACCACCTTTATATCACAAAACTATTGCAAGGAATCAAACATATCATATTCAGTGATCTACAAGTTTTATGTAGGGTTTTATGACTAACCATGTGAATGACCAGTTCCTGTCATCTCTCTAAATAGATATAAGTGAAGCAAGAGAGTTTAATTCTTTATACAAAAGATATTCCCACGCTCTAACAAATATAAGTGAAGCAAAAGAGCATTCTACAAATGGCGGTTTTCTATATAAAGAGAAACAGGCAATCCAAACTTCAAATGATATAAGTGAAGCATGTAAAGCATTCTATAAAGCTATACTCAAAAGATTTAAGTGAAGTGCAAAGAGCATTCTATAAATCAACCAAGTACTATATCATACCAGCATGGTTCATAAAATAAAAGTGAAAACTAAATGCAAAAGACGCTCCAAGATTTGCACATATCGCATGAACGAAACGAATCCGAAAACATACTGATACTTGTTGAAGAAAGAGGGGATGCCTTCTGGGGCATCCCCAAGCTTAGACGCTTGAGTCTCCTTGGATATTTACTTGGGGTGCCTTGGGAATCCCCAATCTTGATCTCTTGCCTCTCTTCCTTCTTCTCATATCGAGACCTTCTCGATCATCGAACACTTCATCCACACAAAACTTCAACAGAAAACTCGGTAAGATCCGTTAGTATAATAAAGCGAATCATTACTCTAAGTACTGTTTCAAACCAATTCATATTTTGTTTTTGCATTGTTTCTACTGTAATAGAACTTTTTCATGGCTTAATCCACTGATATAAATCGATAGTTTCATCAAAACAAGCAAACTATGCATCAAAAACAGTATATGTAAAAAACAGAACAGTATGTAATAATCTGAACATTCACCATACTTATGATACTTGAAAAATTCTTCCAAAATTAGGAAAAATAAAAAATTTGTATGGAAAGACAGTGCAAAAAGAATCAGAACCATTTGACGTTCCAGTAAAAAATTAAAAATCACGCACTACAGACAAAGTTTCTGTCCTGCACCGTACAAACTAACAAGTATTGTAAACATCCTAAAGGCAAACCTTGGCACATTATTTTTTTATTCCTAAGATTTATAAAAGAACACAACATAAATAAATGACTCTCTAAAACTTCCGGGTTGTCTCCCTGGCAGCGTTTTCTTTAAAGCCATTAAGCTAGGCATATAGTGCTCAAGTAGTGAATCCACCCGGATCCCAAGGTATATCAAAGCCAATTTTAATTAGCAATGATTTGGCATTTAGTAGTGAGCACAAAGCAACATATATCATGTAATGATGAAGTCTAACTCTCTTCCTATGCATCGATATGTCTTAAAAGAACAATTCATGCACACAAAGTAAAGGCCAATGCATAGTATAAACAGTTTCTTGCAATTTTATTGTGTTGGAAACATAGAGAGGTGGAAATATAGTTCCTCTCTCATAATAATTGCAATTAGGAGCAGCAAGCACATGCATATTATACTCATCAAAATCATCATGTGCAATGGTAAAAGGCAACCCATCAATGTAATCCTTAATAAGTGCAAACTTCTCCGATATAGTGTAGTTTGGAGAATTCAAAAAGATAATAGGACTATCATGCGTGGGTGCAATAGCAACAATTTCATGTTTAACATAAGGAACTACAGCAAGTTCATCTCCATAAGCATAATTCATATTGGCATCTTGGCCACAAGCATAGCTAGCATCATCAAAAAGGGATATTTCAGAAGAATCATAGGGATCATAACAGTCATCATAGCAAGCATCCTTCGATAAGCACGAAGGGGAATTAAACAATGTATTAGTTGAAGAGTTACTCTCATTATAAAGTGGGCATGGGTGATCAATCCGCTCTTCCTCCTTTTGTTCTTCGCTCTCCTCCTCATCTTTTTCATCCAATGAGCTCACAGTTTCATCAACTTCTTCTTCCATAGATTCCTGCAAAATATTAGTCTCTTCTTGGACAGCGGAGACTTTCTCAATGAGCGCATTAATATAAGAATTATATTCATAATTATCATAGCAATATTTTAGGATAGCTAAATTTTCAGGCCTATAAACATCATCATCAAAAGCTTTATACTTTTCAAACAAAGATTCAATTTCATAAGCACCCCTAAAATCAACAAATTCTTCTATTTGTTCCACATCATAGTAATCATATATACCATTAGCATAAGAAGCTAAGGTTTAATTATCATTAAATTTGCATGAAAAGGGAAGGTGTGGAGCCCTCATCCTAGAGCAACAAGTATAATCATAATTCAAGCATACTTGCCGAGCATACCACTTCAATATATAAATTTGATCCCATAATAATTTCCCTTTTTGTGTCAAGCGATAATCCCTAAAGTATTCACGTTGATCTAACGTTACTCCCATTATCAAACTGAATGAGGTTTTCTCAGGATTATCAAAGTGGTACATAATATTTTTCACATATTGAGCATCGAGGGTTTTAGGAGGTTCCCCATCTCCATCAGCAGAAGGTACACCTAATTTTTTTGGTATTTCGTGTTCCATATCCATAACTAAAGATAGAGAACAACTAAGAACAGCAAATAAAAATTACTTAGTGATAAAGCAAACAAGCACACACGAGAATATTCACCCCACGCTATAACTCCCCGGCAACGGCGCCAGAAAAAGGTCTTGATAACCCACAAGTATAAGGGATCGCAACAGTTTTTGATAAGTAAGAGTGTTGAACCCAACGAGGAGCTAAAGGTAGAACAAATATTCCCTCAAGTTCTATCGACCACCGATACAACTCTACGCACGCTTAACGTTCGCTTTACCTAGAAAAAGTATGAAACTAGAAGTACTTTGTAGGTGTTTTGGATAGGCTTGCAAGAAAATAAAGAGAGCGTAAATAAAACTAGGGGCTATTGTAAGTAAAGAAACAATAAATTAAATATAGCGAGTGTGGAAAAGTGGTGGTAGGAGTTGCGAAATTGTTCCTTAAGCAATTGACTACTTTACTAGACCGATAGCAAGTATCATGTGGGAGAGGCCACTGCTAGCATGTCATCCCTGACTTGGAATTCTATGCACTTATGATTGGAACTATTAGCAAGCGTCCGCAACTACTAACGTTCATTAAGGTAAAACCCAACCATAGCATTAAGATATATTGGTCCCCCTTCAATCCAATATGCATCAATTTCTATGCTAGGTTGAAGCTTCTGTCACTCTTGCCCTCCAATACATAGTCCTATCAACATACAACTAACCCTATGGTGTGATCCACGCGCGTGCTCATATGATGGGCACCAAAGGACATCAACATAACCACAAGCAATTTAAATCAATCATAGCAATTCATCAACCACCGATAGGACAACGAAAATCTACTCAGACATCATAAGATGGCAACACATCATTGGATAATAATATGAAGCATAAAGCACCATGTTCAAGTAGAGGGTACAACGGTTTGCGGGAGAGTGGACCGCTGTAGATAGAGGGGGGAAGGTGATGGAGATGTTGGTGAAGATGGCGGAGGTGTTGGTGTAGATCGCGGTGATGATGATGATGGCCACGGCAACGTTCCGGCGCCACCAGAAGAGAAGGGGAGAGGGGGCCCCTTCGTCTTCTTCTTCCTTGACCTCCTCCCTAGATGGGAGAAGGGTTTCCCCTCTGGTCCTTGGCCTCCATGTCGTGGGAGGGGCGAGAGCCCCTCCGAGATTGGATCTATCTCTCTATCTCTGTTTGTTTCTGCGTTTTGTTCTGCTGCCCTTTCACCGTTTCGGGTATATATGGAGATCCGTAACTCCGATTGGACTGAAACCTTCGCCGTGATTTTTTCCCGAAAATTAGCTTTCTTGTGGCCGAAGAAGAGCGTCAACCGCCTTACGGGTGGACCACGAGGGTCAGGGGCGCGCCCCCCTACCTCGTGCCCACCTCGGACACCGTTTCACGTTGATCTTTCTTCCAGATTTTCCAAATACTCCAAAAAAAATCTCTGTCCGTTTTTATCCCGTTTGGACTCCGTTTGATATGGATATTCTGCAAAACCAAAAACATGCAATGATGTGGAGGCACTTTGAGCATCGGATCAATATGTTAGTCCCAAAAATAGTATAAAAAGTTGCCAAAAATTATATGGAAGTTGTCGAATATTGGCATGGAACGATAAAAAATTATAGATACGACGGAGACGTATCAGTCGGTACTGGAGAGGCGGTTCATTCCTCTCAACAAAATGATGACGAACCACGGCATTAAAACCTAGATAAGCAGGAGGCAATTCCATATCATAATCACAAATAGGTATCTCAAGATAATTAGCTAAATGGGTTGCATAAATTCCACCAAAGAAATCTCCATTAATACTATTATTATGCAACCTACGCGCCACAATGGCTCCCAAATTATAATGTTTATCTCCTAATACAACACTCCTGAGAACACTGAGATCAGGAACACACATGTGGCATGCCTCATCCTTGCCATTTATGCATCGGCCTATAAAGAGAGCAAAATAATGTATAGCAGGAAAATGAATGCTCCCTATGGTAGCTTGTGTTATTTCTCTAGATTCACCCACTGTGATACTAGCAAGAAAATCTCTAAACTCATATTTGCGAGGTTCACTAGGACTCCCCAATTGCGGGAGTTTACAAGCAGTACTAAAATCCTCTAGGTCCATGGTGTAGAATTTATCATAAAGATCAAACAGGACCGTGTGAGAGTTGCGTGAAGATGAAAATCTAAATCTTCTCACAAAGGAGTCAGTAAGGTAATAGTGTTGGAGGCACTTATCAGACATGAAGCCCTCCAAATCAGCGTTACACACATATGCCTCAAATTCCTCCTTAATTCCTGCTCGGACCATGAAGTTTTCTGACGGCCATTCACAAGGCCGCACTTGAGCTTCTCTTGGTGGTTCATGGTCCGGATCACGTATTGCAGGTCTGGGTCCTTTCTTCCTTGAAGAACCTCCTTGGTACATTTTCCTAAACATATTTCTTCCTTTGAAAAATTTCTGAAATTTGTAGTAACTTCAAATAAAAAGTGAACCAAGCTCAACAAAATTGATAGCAACTACTCCCACAAGTGGCTAGAGACTATATCATGCATTAGAGCTACTTGGGACCAAATAAATTTGACATGCAAGCTCAAGAACAGGGTCACCTAGGAAGCAAGAATTTGCAATGAATAAAGCACTAGAAAAAAAACTAATTGGACCATTGGAGGAGTCACATACCAAAGAACAATCCCCCAAAGTAGTTTTGTGAGTGGAGCTTTGAGCAAGGAGATCGAAAATGGCAGCAAGATGAGCTAGAACTCGTGCTTGAGTTGGCTGGTGATTTTTTTGGGAGGAAGAAGGAGTGTGTGGTGGTTGGAATAAGTGGAGGGGAGCCACCATGGGCCCACGAGGCAGGGGCGCGCCCAGGAGGTGTGGGCGTGCCCTGGACCCTCGTGGCCAGGTGCCAGCTCCCCCTGATGTGTTCTCAGTGCCAAATATTCTCAAATATTCCAGAAAAAATCATATTTCAATTTTGGGGCATTTGGAGAACTTTTATTTTCGGGGTATTTTTTATTGCACGGATAATTCAGAAAACAGACAGAAAATACTATTTTTACTTTATTTAATCTAAATAACAAAAAGTAGAAGAGGGTACAGAAGGTTGTGCTTTCTAACTTCATCCATCTCATGCTCATCAAAAGGAATCCACTAACATGGTTGATCAGGTCTTGTTAACAAGCTCATTCCAAATTGCATGAAGCCGGAGAATTTTCGAATAGCACTAGGTTTCCTCAACGGGGATATGCACGTCCCCAATAATAAGAATATCATATCTCTTTTTGACAGTAGGTAGAGGAAATTCAAAACCTCCAAAAATAATCGATGGAATTTTTCCAATAGAGTTTATACTATGAACTTGCGATTGTTTCCTCGGAAAGTGTACCGTATGCTCATTGCCATTAACATGAAAAGTGGCATTGCCTTTTTTGCAATCAATAACAGACCCTGCAGTATTCAAAAAGGGTCTTCCAAGAATAATAGACATGCTATCGTCCTCGGGGATATCAAGAATAACAAAGTCCGTTAAGATAGTAGTTTGCAACCACAACAGGCACATCCTCACAAATACCGACAGGTATAGCAGTTGATTTATCAGCCATTTGCAAAGATATTTCAATAGGTGTCAACTTATTCAAATCAAGTCTACGATATAAAAAGAGAGGCATAACACTAACACCGGCTCCAAGATCACATAAAGCAGTTTTAACATAGTTTCTTTTAATGGAGCATGGTATAGTGGGTACTCCTGGATCTCCTAGTTTCTTAGGTATTCCACCCTTAAAAGTATAATTAGCAAGCATGGTGGAAATTTCAGCTTCCGGTATCTTTCTTTTATTAGTAACAATTTCTTTCATGTACTTAGCATAAGGATTCATTTTGAGCATATCAGTTAATCGCATAAGCAAAAAGATAGGTCTAATCATTTCAGCAAAGCGCTCAAAATCCTCATCATCCTTTTTCTTGGATGGTTTGGGAGGGAAAGGCATGGGTTTCTGAACCCATGGCTCTCTTTCTTTACCGTGCCTCCTAGGCTCCTAGCAACAAAGTCTCTCTTATCATAACGTTGATTTTTTGATTGTGGGTTATCAAGATCAACATCAGGTTCAATTTCTACATCATTATCACTGCTAGGTGGAGCATCAACATGAACATCATCATTAATATTATCTCTAGGTTCATGTTCATTACCAGATTGTGTTTCAGCATCAGAAATAGAAATATCATTGGGATTCTCAGGTGTGTCAACAACAGGTTCACTAGAAGCATGCAAAGTCTTATCATTTTATTTTTCTTCCTCTTAGAAGGACTAGGTGCATCTACATTTTTCTCTGAGAGTCTTGCTCAATTCTCTTAGGGTAGCCCTCAGGATACAAAGGTTCCTGAGTCATTTTACCCCCTCTAGTTGCAACTCTAACAGCAAAGTCATTATTCTTACTATTCATTTCATTGAGCAAATCATTCTGAGCTTTAAGTACTTGTTCTACTTGAGTGGTAACCATAGAAGCATGTTTACTAGTAAGCTTAAGTTCACCTTTAACACTAGACATATAATCACTCAAGTGTTCAATCATATAAGCATTGCGTTTTAATTGTCTACCAAAATAAGCATTGAAATCTTCTTGCTTAACCATAAAATTATCAAACTCATCCAGGCATTGGCTAGCAAACTTAGTAGGCAGTATTTCAGCTTTATCATATCTATAGAGAGAATTTACCTTTACTACCTGTGTCGGGTTATCAATACCATATGTTTCTTCAACAGGCGGTAAATTAAGACCATGTATTTCTTCAATAGGAGGTAAATTCTTAACATCTTCAGCTTTAATACCTTTTTCTTTCATAGATTTGTTTGCCTCTTGCATATCTTCAAGACTGAGAAATAGAACACCCCTTTTCTTCGGAGTTGGATTAGGAGTTGGTTCCGGAAGTGTCCAATTATTTTCATTAGTCAACATATTATCCAATAGCAATTCAGCCTGATCGACGGTTCTTTCCCTGAAAATACAACCAGCACAACTGTCCATGTGGTCTCCGGAAGCATCGGTTAGTCCATTATAAAAGATATCAAGTATTTCATTTTTCTTGAGAGGATGACCAGGCAAAGAATTAAGTAATTGGAGAAGCCTCCCCCAAGCTTGTGGGAGACTCTCTTCTTCAATTTGCACAAAATTATATATATATCCCTTAAAGCAGCTTGTTTCTTATGAGCAGTGAAATATTTAGCAGAGAAGTAATAGATCATATCCTGGGGACTATGCACACAACAAGGATCAAGAGAATTAAACCATGTCTTAGCATCACCCTTTAATGAGAACGGAAATAATTGAAGGATATAGTAGTAACGAGTTTTCTCATCATTAGTGAATAGGGTGGCTATATCATTTAATTTAGTAAGATGTGCCACAACAGTTTCAGATTCATAGCCATAGAAAGGATCAGATTCGACCAAAATAATTATCTCAGGATCAACGGAGAAATCATAATCCTTATCAGTAACAAAGATAGGTGAAGTAGCAAAATCAGGGTCATATTTCATTCTAGCATTCAAAGATTTTTCTTTCAGCTTAGCAAATAATTTCTTAAGATCACTCCTATCATTGCAAGCAAGAAAGCCTCTAGTAGTTTCTTCATCCATAACATAGCCCGCAGGCACAACAGGTAATTCATATCTAGGGGGAGAATCTTCATCATCACTTTCATCAATATTATCAGTTTCAATAATTTCATTCTCTCTAGCCCTACCTAGTTGTTCATCCAGAAATTCACCTAGTGGCACAGTATTATCAAGCATAGAAGTAGTTTCATCATAAATATCATGCATAGCAGAAGTGGCATCATCAATAACATGCGACATATCAGAATTAATAGCAGAAGCAGGTTTAGGTGTCGCAAGTTTACTCAAAACAGAAGGTGAATCAAGTGCAGAGCTAGATGGCAGTTCCTTACCTCCCCTCGTAGTTGAGGGATAAATTTTAGTTTTCCCGTCTTTCAAGTTCCTCATAGTGACCAATAGATATAAATCCCAAGTGACTCAAAGAATAGAGCTATGCTCCCTGGCAACGGCGCCAGAAAATAGTCTTGATAACCCACAAGTATAGGGGATCGCAAAACTTTTCGAGGGTAGAGTATTCAACCCAAATTTATTGACTCGACACAAGGGGAGCCAAAGAATATTCTCAAGTATTAGCAGTTGAGTTGTCAATTCAACCACACCTGGATAACCTAATATCTGCAGCAAAGTATTTAGTAGCAAAGTAGTATGATAGTAGCGGTAACGGTGGCAAAAGTAACAGTGATAGTTTTGTAGTAAATGTAACAGTGGCAACGGTAAAGTAACTAAGCGAAGAACAATATGTGAAAAGCTCGTAGGCATTGGATCGGTGATGGATAATTATGCCGGATGCGGTTCATCATGTAACAGTTATAACATAGGCTGACACAGAACTAGCTCCAATTCATCAATATAATGTAGGCATGTATTCCGAATATAGTTATACGTGCTTATGGAGAAGAACTTGCATGGCATCTTTTGTCCTACCCTCCCGTGGCAGCGGGGTCCTATTGGAAACTAAGGGATATTAAGGCCTCCTTTTAGTAGAGTACCGGACCAAAGCATTAACACATAGTGAATATATGAACTCCTCAAACTATGGTCATCACCAGGAGTGGTCCCGATTATTGTCACTTCGGAGTTGCCGAATCATAACACATAGTAGGTGACTATTGACTTGCAAGATAGGATCAAGAACTCACATATATTCATGGAAACATAATAGGTTCAGATCTAAAATCATGGCACTCGGGCCCTAGTGACAAGCATTAAGCATAGCAAAGTCATAGCAACATTAATCTCAGAACATAATGGATACTAGGGATCAAACCCTAACAAAACTAACTCGATTACATGATAAATCTCATCCAACCCATCACCGTCCAGCAAGCCTACGATGGAATTACTCACGCATGTGCGGTGAGCATCATGAAATTGGTGATGGAGGATGGTTGATGATGACGATGGCGACGGATTCCCCTCTCCGGAGCCCCGAACGGACTCCAGATCAGCCCTCCCAAGAGAGATTAGGGCTTGGCGGCGGCTCCGTATCGTAAAACGCGATGAATCCTTCTCTCTGATTTTTTTTCTCCCCGAACACGAATATATAGAGTTGGAGTTGAGGTCGGTGGAGCACCAGGGGGGCCATGAGGCAGGCGGGCAGGCGCGCCTCCCACCCTCGTGGACAGGGTGTGGGCCTCCTGACCTTGATTCTTTCGCCAGTATTTTTTATTAATTCCAAAATAATTCTCCGTTGATTTTCAGTTCATTCCGAGAACTTTTGTTTCTGCACAAAGATAACACCATGGCAATTCTGCTGAAAACAGCGTCAGTCCGGGTTAGTTCCATTCAAATCATGCAAGTTAGAGTTCAAAACAAGGGCAAAAGTGTTTGGAAAAGTAGATACGACGGAGACGTATCAGTAGGTTAGTCCCAAAAATAATATAAAAGTGTATAATAAAGCCCATTAAACATCCAAAACAGATAATATAATAGCATGGAACAATGAAAAATTATAGATACGTTGGAGGCGTATCAGGGGCGAGTGAGGAAGAGGGAAAAGAGAGCGCTAGGGTACGCCATTGTGCTCGCGGGGGATCTTATCATCGCAGGGAGGCAGCAGATGCTCGACATGTGGCGATCCACACGTGTGTGGCCGCGCGCACGCCACGCCATGGCTTCGGTTACTCCCCAACCAGGAGGTGAAAGAAAGGCTGGCTGGCCTAGGCGAGACCGCACTGTAGCCAGCTTAAGCCCAGCCCAACAGTAAGTTGCTAGTCTTTTTCTTTTTCTTTTTTCTGTAATTTAGTTTTGCCTCTGGTTTCTATTTTTTTAGCTACCAAATGAGTTTGTTAACTATGATACTTTTCCCATAAATCAAGCATAATATTATTAGGTGGCACAATAAACTTGGGGGCAAATTGAATTCATTTAACTTATGTTTGTAATTTAAGAGGGGTGAAGAAGTGTTGTTGTTCCAGTGTTTGATTTTCTAGGGGGGCAAATGGGAAGTCAAATGAGGTTGGTTTCTATATGATAAACACTTAGGGATTATTTGCGAAATTATGAACTATTTTGTTTGTATTTTTGAAAATGTAAATATTTGACTTGCAATTTAAATTTGAATTGATTTTCAATCAAGGGGCAATTTAGCTTAGCAAGCAGGGTGACTTGGCATCAATAATGCGGAGTTACTGTAGCTTAACTACCGGGGTGTTACACGTGCCCTGGCCACCCCATATCCACCGTACATTTGGACTCAATATGAGGGGCACCACACAGCCTGCGCGTTTGAGGCCGATTTGAGGCGTCCGGAAGGATCGATTTTTTTGTGACCGATCAGTGATCGATCCGCCCACCAGGGCGTCTGACTGGTTTGACGCGCCCGACTGTAGATGCTCTTAGTATGTATCAGGCCAACTCCAACGCATGACCCCAAATTTTTTGACAGTGTCAGTTTGGGCCAAAATGGACAAATGAGGCGGCCCAACTCGCGACCACATCCACAAAATCTATCAGTTTCATCTCCAGCTCGACCCAAACCGGGAGCAAATATGACCCGACTTTGCGGCTAGACGGACAGCAAACGGACGCTCACACGTCCTCTCAGCGTCCATCTCGGGCCCACCTGTCGGGCGTCCAGCTACTTTCCACTTGCCACATTTAATCCGCACGCATGGGCGTGCCCGCTCGTCAGCCACCCAGCTGCCTCGGCCTCGTCCTTTTTCATGGCGAAACCATGGACTGGCCAGTCCACTTCCCCACCGTGTCAACGGAACGCTATTGCTCATTCCCTCGCCGACAACGAACCCTAGCCTAGCGCCACCGCTCTCCTCGCTCCCTCCTGCCGCCTCCATGGGCTTCTGGAAGCGGGTGCCCGACAAGAAGGCCAAGCACGACCACGAGGAAGGGTCGTCGTTTGCCTCGTCTGGAAGCGCGGCCACCCACTCCACCTCGCTGACCATGTTCTTGATCACACCTCCGACGGGCGGGCCACGCTTCCGGCCGTACATGAAGGTCGATCTGCAGTCGGTACTGGGAGACCACCCCGCTGTCGTGGTCCGATTCCCACCTTTCCAATGGGCGCCATATGAGCCTGAATCGGTCGCACCTGCCTCTAGGAGATCACCCGCCGGCGCGCACGGATCCCGCGTCAGTTCCTCGCCGACCGGCGCTACGGCGTCAACTCTCCCCTCTGGGACACATGGTTCCAGGACGAGCACGACATGGCCCGACAAACATTCTTTGTCGACCGTGCTTGTAGCCCGCCCCGCGCACCGAGCTCACCCAGAGTGCGCGGCCGCATGCGAGTGTGCGGCCTGACGCCGACTCCCTCTCCCTCCCCGTCTCCCTCGCCACCGCCACCTCCCACCTTGACGTCCGAGGAGGAGCTTCTGGTGCAGCCCGTGATGAAGGACTCCGAGAGGGAGTTCAAGCGCAACCGGGAGGAGCAATGGGAGGAGCTGCACGAGATGACGGCGCTCTCGACCGCCGGAGATGTCTACGTCCCGGAGCTGGATGTGAAGCAGGAGGTGAAGGAGGAGATGATGGAGGACCAGCCGCCCACCCCGGTGTGGAACCCTACGCTGTATGGGCAGTCGTGGTCGTGGACGACCATGATCCCACGTAACCCGCCCTCGCCACCATCACCAGCACCGCAGGCCGCGTAGGCGCCGTGGTCACCACCACCACTGCAGCCTGCGCATGCCGCGCCCGCCCCAGTTTGGGGGCCGCCGCCTCCCTACATCGGCCTAATCACAAACAAAGAGGACGTGGACGATGGCGCCTGAAGACGGCCACGGCATCGGTGACGGACAGGTCTACCTTTTTTATGTCTTTTTCTTTTAGTTTCAACTTAAGTTTTATGTGCGGCCGTGACTACCGTGGACTTTTTAATTAAGATATTATAATATATTTTTGTTTTAAGCTATTTTACAAAGCCTTTTTCATTTTAGTTCAAATCGGACATAAAATTTGGAATGCGGCCGCACATTGAGCTCACCTACAAGCGAACGATCAAATCTGAACATGAACCCATTTTGCCAACCCAGACGAATAGAATCGGAACAAATCAAACGTCCATTTTGGTCATATCGCCGACCAACCATCCCCGGTGCTACTCTACTGCTACCACCGGAAGGATCCAGATCTCACTGGAATCCGGCGTCCCCCACCAGGGGGTGGCTGACATGGCAGCATCGCATCCACAAGAGATAAGGGTGGGAGCCAAGAAGCCAACCAGTTGGCGCCACCTGGCGTACAGCCAGCATCCACGGGTGAGCACGACAGTCGGACTTGCCGGACCCCCACCTGCCACCCTCACCTCCGTCGCATCCCCACCTCGGCCTGGCGTGGTAATGGCATCAGGACAAGTGACAACTGGACCCGCCTACTACTTTTTCGGCAAGGGCATCGCAAACTTTCTCCAGCGCAAAAAAGGTGACGGGTGCCCAGTGGCCAGTACCTGCCTGCGTGCACGGTGCACTGCCGGGATGCATCCGCCCAACGGAACGCGTCCCCATTCCGTCCCGGCGAGGCAAACCGAGCCGGTGATGGGCGAGCTCGCGCCAAACGTCTCACTAATGGCTTCAGTTTATAGCCATGACTAACGGCCTCACGCCCGTGTGCTGCGTTATCACCGGCTGTGCAGCTGACGTGAACCAAAAAGGTCTTAGGCCGCCGACCTGAAACTAGCCACCAGTTCCGTCCCAGATCCACACGCAACCCGCATCAACGGTAATATACCAGCGTACACCCTTAACGGACCCAGTTTGGGCCTGCAAGCCATTGGGGAAGTTGACGGTCGCGAGTGGGCCGAGCAGCCGGCCCACGAGTCGAATCCTTGGCCTCACGCGCTCCCGCTTGCTCTGTTCTCGTGCCAAGGTCGCTGACATTCCCCCCTTCTTCAGAACCGGCTTGTCCCCAAGCCGGGGCACGCGGAAACAGCTGACGAAGCGAATCCTTATCCTCCCCGAGTTCTTTCAAGTAGCATCCCTCCACTCCATCGAACCAAGATGCTTGCGCCACCGATCGATTGTCAGCGCGACGAAGGCGCTCCTGCAGTATCTTAATAGGGAACTGAAGATGAGCATCAACTGAAGGAGGCGATTTGAATACCTCGTGTTGTGGATGCACACAGCGCTTCAATTGAGAAACATGGAATCTGAGGTGGATCGACTAGTCGCCGCAACCGCAAACGATAAGCCACTTCACCAATCTTCTCGGAATAAGCAGACCAAAATACTTGAAAGCAAGTTTATGGTTTGCTCTGTGCACCACTGACGATTGCACATACGGCTGAAGTTTAAGAAAGACTCGATCCCCCACATCAAATATCCTTTCAGTACGTTTCTTGTCAGCCTAATGTTTCATTCTTTGCTGAACACGCAACAAATCTTGGCCCGATTCTTTGAACCTTCGCTCGAGCATCTAACCATCTTCGCAAATCAACAGGTCAATCGAGTCTGAAATTGAAATCCCAAAATGCCGAGGACCCTGACCATAAAGAACCTCAAATGGAGATCTGTTAAGAGCTGAATGCCAGTTGGTATTGTACCAAAACTCACAAAGAGAAAGCCATTTTGCCCACTTGTTCGGATGAGCACTGATAAAACATCTCAAAAAACACTCCACCTGCTGATTAACACGCTCAGTCTGCCCATCAGTTTCAGGATGATAGGTTGTGCTCATATTAAGTACAACTCTGTCCTCTTCACGAGCTTGCGTAATTTCTTTGGTGGCGGGTCTCTGTCGGATACTATATAGAGGGCATACCATGAAGCTTGTAAATTTGTCGAGAAAAAGTTCAGCAATCTTACAGGTCGTATATGGGTGTTTGGCGGTATGAAATGACCATATTTTGTAAATTTGTCAATGACCACCATGATGCAGTCATACTGATCAGAAGATGGCAATCCTGATATAAAGTCCATTGTCACTGTTTCCCAAGCTTTAGTTGGAACAGGCAGTGGTGAAAGCAATCCAGGATAAGCCACTCTCTCTGGTTTGGCCTGTTGACAAATGAGACAAGATTTCATAAATTGTTGGATCTGTTTCTTCATACCCACCCATTTAAACAATGCCCTAATTCTCTTGTAAGTAACAGGAAACCCAGAATGACCTCCCAAGGGAGTGTCATGAAAAGCTTGACAAATTTTTGTGTGCAATCCAAGGTCATTGCCCACCCAAATGCAACCTTTATACCTCAACACACCTTGTATCAATTGGAAATTGTTCCTGGATCTAGGCTGCAGATACAACTGCTGTAGTAATTCCTGTGCTTTGATATCATCCTTGTAACTTCCCACCACTTCTTCCAACCAACTAGGTTGAACCCCAGAAATTGCTAGCACTTGCAAATCTGATTGTGGTCTCCTGAACAAGGCATCAGCTGCAGAATTATCAATACCTTTCTTGTAAACAATCTTATAATTCAATCCCATCATTTTTGTGAGAGCTTTTTGTTGCCAAGGTGTATGCAGTCTCTGATCAGAAAGATTGACCAAACTTTTTTGATCTGTCCTGATAATGAATTCTTGGAATTGTAAGTAGGGTCTCCACTTTGCTCAATAGCTAATAGTATAGCTAGATACTCCTTCTCATACAGATAACCCTCATTTACGGGACCTAGAGCTCACGACAAAAGCAATGGGATGACCCTGCTGCATCAGAACATCACCAATCCCGACATCACAAGCATCAGTTTCAACCACAAACTGCTGTGAAAAATCGAGTAATGCTAAGGCAGGAGCATGAATAAGAGCTTGCTTGAGTTTGGAAGGACATTTACATGGTGGTGTCCACACAAAGATAGCCCCTTTTTAACAATTCGGTGAGTGGTCTACTAATCATCCCATAATTCCTGATGAACTTCCTGTAGTACCCAGTTAAGCCCAAAAATCCTCTGACTTGCTTTACATCAGTAGGGACTAGCCAATTTTTTACAGTTGCAATTTTGCTAGCATCTGTTGAGACCCCTTCACTGCTAATGACATGGCCCAGATAAGTAATCTCCTGCTTAGCAAAGTCACACTTGCTCAACTTTACTCTCCATTGTTTTTCCAACAGTATGCTCAACACCTTTTCCAAATGGATAAAGTGGTCCTTCAAGGTTTTACTGAAGATGAGAATATCATCAAAGAAACATACTGCACAAGGATCTTCTCCTCTCAAAGCTGGAGCTAGATCTGTATTCATGGCTCCTTGGAATGTATTGGGTGCACCTGTCAGGCCCATGGCAACTACAATAAATTCATAATGGCCAGTATGAGTTTGGAATGCAGTCTTGAATTCTTCTCGAGGTGCCAATCTGATCTGATGGTAGCCAGCTCTCAGGTCTAGTTTTGAAAACCAACAGGCTCCAGCAAGTTTTTTTTTTGGACAGAAAGACTGTAAGGGAACCCCCTACAGTATAATTGGTGCAACAAACCCAAATTGCAAGTACCATGCCTTGAACCTGGGTGGGTGGGAAAGCATCAGCCCCTTCCCACCACTAGGCTCCAGCAAGTTGATCCAGTAATTCATCTATAACAGGAATTTGATACTTGCTCTTAATTGTGAGAGCATTAACATGTCTAAAATCAATGACCAACCTCCAGTCTCCTTCTTCCTTTTTCTTGACCATCAGAGCAAGAGATGCGAATGGACTGTTGCTCACTTGAATTATTCCCCTTTGCAGCATTTCCTGCACCTGCTTCTCCATTTCAACTTTCAGATGAGGAGGAATCCTGTAGGGTCTGATGGACACTGGCTGAGCACCAGGGATTAGTGGTATGATGTGATCATACTGTCTTCTAGGAGGTAAACTTGTAGGAGGAGAGAAGCTGCATACTTGTCCAACAGGGCCTGAATTTCAGGTAGCTGTTCCTTTTGCTCAATTACATCAGGAAGATCTCCTTGCAAGGTGACGGTGACACCCTTGTACTGGAATGAAAGCCACTTCTGCTCCCAATCGATGTACATGGGACTGTGTTTGGCCAACCAATCAAGACCCAAAATGCCATCATAGCCCCCTAATGACAATAGTCTGAAATCATGTGAAAATTCCTGGCCTTGACAACTCCACTGACATTGTTTCACTTGTTGTGAGCAAGTCAATTTTCCTCCACCTGCCACCTTCACTGTAACTGCTTTAATATCAGTAATTTTTGGAAGCAGGGAATTCAAGGAGCTGTCCAAAAACGAATGAGTACTGCCTGAATCTACTAAAAACTTCAACTCTGCATTTCTGATATTAACTAACAAGGATAGGGACAGTGTAGATACGTTGTTGCTTGTAGCAGCTGCTGACAACAGCATCAAATTGTCAGAATCACTATCTGACTCATCCTGTGAAGGAGTGGAGCTTTGCAACTGGTCAATGAGCTCTTGGACCACATGTAACTGGACTGTAGATTTGCACTGATGGTCCTTGGACCATTTCTCACCACAAATGAAACACAATCCCTTGGCCCTCCTGAAATTCCTCAGTGAAGTCCATTTATCTTCTACTGCCAGGTTTCTAGAGCCTTGATGGGTTTCTTCTCTTCCACAATCTTTGCCTTATAAGGATAATTCCTCATGAAGTTACTGCTTCTTTTTGTTGTGGAAGTGTACTGCATTTCTCCCAATTCCTCATGGAGCAGGGCCAACTCATAAGCAGTATCCAGGTCGCGTGGTTTTTGCATGGCAATAGCCATTCGAACACCTGGTTTCAGACCATCGATAAAACAGGTGGTGTAATGCAGGGGGTCAGGGTTGGACTCATATGCAGTCAGTTGGTCATATAGTTTTGCAAATTGTTCCACATACTCCTCCACCGATCCAGTTTGGTTAATTCTGAACATCTTCCTCAAGAGATTCTGGTGCTGGTTCCGCTCAAATCTGCAATAGGTTGGAAAACTCTGTCCAATGCAGTTCCACATTCGCCTGCCTGCAGACTCAACCATCGGCATTGCACCTTCAAACTGGGCAGTGGCATAAGATATCCACCTGCTGTGGTGAGTGCCCCATAACTTGAAGGAATCCTCGCATCTAGCTTGCCATAATCGTGGATTAGACCCGTCAAACCGCGGCAATTCCACCGTGGACCAGAGTTGAACTGCTCACCTTGATCCAGAGCAACGAGTTCGCGGGGTGACTGAATCTCCCGGGGAGACGACAGATCACGCGCTCCGCGAGCCGGGGGTGGGACGTAGATGTTCTGGGCACGCGCTTCTCTGCCCGCAGACGAGCTTCCGGGCCTGGCCTCGTAGTCGACCTTGTCACCCCGCTCCAGATCGGAGCGGATCTGCTCGATGTCGAGGTGGAGCTCGAAATGGACGCCGTCAACGCGGGTCGTGATGAGGCCATCCAAGGTCTTGGTCGAGTCCTGGAGCAGCTTGGTCATGGATTTGAGGAGGTCGTCGTTGTGTACCTTGAGGCGCTGCTCGAGATCGTCGGTGACGGCCGCCTTGACGAATTCATGGATGTTGCGGCCCTCCGCGACAGCTTTTCCATGGCCTCTCGCCGGCGAAATTCGCGGAAACGGGTGCGGTGGGGGTGGCGGGGCAACTCCAGGATTGAACGGCTTTGATACCAGATATGAGCAACTAGCTTATAGGATTCGAATTGAGGAGAAATTCGTCATGGGAGGCAGATACAAGCTCACACACACACGCACGGTCTGGCCGTAGCCACCAGTTCCGGTCTGGCCGTAGCCACCAATTCCGTCCCAGATCCACACGCAACCCGCACCAACGGTAATATACCAGCGTACACCCTTAACGGGCCCAGTTTAGGCCTGCAAGCCACTGGGAAAGTTGACGGTCGCGAGTGGGCCGAGCAGCCGGCCCACGAGTCGAATCCTTGGCCTCGCACGCTCCCGCTTGCTCTGTTCTCGTGCCAAGGTCGCTGACAGAGTAGCGTGCAAATGTAAACAGATCCGACTGAGGAGTGAAGCAGGTACCCGCAAAAAAAAAAAAAAGGAGTGAAGCAGGCGACAGCAATGGCAAACATATGCATGCTACCGGCTCAGCCGAGGCGAGCTCGTAGTAAAATAAGCTTGTTTTTAACTCGACTTAGCCAAGTTTGGCAAACGAACAGGCCCCGTGGCCCCGCCCACGCGCGACAGCGACCGGGCGCCCGAAGTGTCTCGCGCTCGCCCGCGGCACCCGAGCGGAGCCCCCGCCCCTACCATGTGCTCTCCCTGCCCGCAGACCCCTCAAAACCCACCCGCGCCCGCACCCAGGCACCGAGCGAGCGAGCACTCAGCAGAAAGCAACGCACCAAATCTTCCAACCCACCCCCCAGTGCGGACCTGAGCGCCGGAGATCCGCGGGAAGCGAGATGAAAGTGGAGGAGCAGACGGTGATGGGGGGAGGAGGAGGAGGAGGGGGGTTCTGGGGGCTGGCCGGGCGGCCGTGCGACACATGCGCCGTGGACGCCGCGCGGCTCTACTGCCGGTCGGACGGCGCCTACCTCTGCGCCGGGTGCGACGCGCGCGCGCACGGGGCCGGCTCCCGCCACGCGCGCGTCTGGCTCTGCGAGGTATGCGAGCACGCGCCCGCCGCGGTCACCTGCCGCGCCGACGCCGCCGCGCTCTGCGCCACGTGCGACGCCGACATCCACTCCGCCAACCGGCTCGCCAGCCGGCACGAGCGCCTCCCCGTCACGCCTTTCTTCGGCGCGCTCGCCGACCCGCCCCAGCCCGCCCCCTCCCCGTCCTCCGCCGCCGCGACGCAGGAGGACGCGGACGACGACGGGAGCAACGAGGCCGAGGCGGCCTCCTGGCTTCTTCCCGAGCCTGGCGATAGCCCCGAGGACAGCACCGCCACCTTCTTCCCCGACTCGGACGCGTACCTCGATCTGGACTTCGTCCGGTCTATGGACGGGATCAAGGCCATCGGGGTGCCCGTCGCCCCTTCCGAGCTCGACCTCGCCGGCGGCGCTCTCTTCTACCCCGAACACTCGATGAACCACAGCGTAAGCCTTTCTGACCTACCTCGTCTCACTGAAATGGTTTTCTTGACCTGGACGTACGTGGTGATAAATAATGTCTGCTACGCCTTTGCAGATGTCAACGTCCGAGGTCGCGGTGGTGCCGGACGCGCTGTTAGCCTGCGGGGACCCGGCGCCGGCGCCGGCGCCGTCGGTGGCGGTGGTGGCTAGCAAGGGGAAGGAGCGGGAGGCCCGGCTGATGCGGTACCGGGAGAAGCGCAAGAACCGGAGGTTCCAGAAGACCATCCGCTACGCGTCCCGCAAGGCGTACGCCGAGACGCGGCCGCGCATCAAGGGCCGGTTCGCCAAGCGCACCGCCGAGGACGACGCGCTGGAGCGGGACGGGCCGTTCTCGCCCGCGTCGTCGGCGCACCTGGCGTCGGACGGTGACTACGGCGTCGTGCCGTCGTTCTGAGGAGACCGGCGACGGCGACGGCGACTCTGCTGTAGTTTTGGCGCGCGCATCCATCCGAGTGCGCGCGCGTGCGGTGGCTGCGACGCGCGCTCCGTGTAACATTGAATAATCTGTACAGTTTTGTTCCATGGGATTAGTGCCGTGACCGTGCCGACCTGATGTACTCACTGTTTTTCTTCACCCCGATCCAGTCTTTGTACCCTGCCTTTCTTCCATGGGAGTAGTATTCAGCAACTGTGACCTTCAGTTGGGTGGCGGCTTCAGGAATTTGCAATCGGGTATTCGTGTGTATTCATTTTACTAAAATCATTGTTGTTTTTCAAAAATTGTCATTGTTTTACCAAAATCAACACTGTTTTGTAAAAATCATGGGTAACCCAAGAATACCCCTAGCGCCGCCCCTTCGTAGCGGCTAGGTTATGAGGATGAGAAGCGTGCTGAAAAGGGCTTCCAAGAAACCCGTGCTCCAAGCGTGGGATCACGTATCTTCATCAAACAGATTTAACAAATGCGGGTGATGCGAATGGAAGCGTGGAACAGCTTTGGATGCGAGACCAGGAGGCAAAATTGACAAATTTGACCTATAAACGAAATCAAATTACATAATGAACTGTTCGTGAAACTATTTCACGCGGCTGACCTTTTTGTGTGACGCCCGACACGAAAGCGCCACACTACACTGTGCAACGACTTGCAGATAGGCGCTACACGCCTGGCCAGCGTTGCACCCGTGTGATCCGAAAATTACTAAGTCGATTGTGCGGCGCGAGAGCTAGGCAGCAAGACTATACAATGTAGCGCCTAGCTTCTAGGCGTTACACTAGTGGTTGCTTCATTTTGTGGTGCAACTTCTTAGTGCGGCCTTTGAGCTAGCGCCACATTATATCTATCTGGCAGCGCCTAGCTCGTAGGCTCTGCATAATGACTTAGCAATTTTTAGATAGTCTTGGGTGCAACGCTGGCCAGATGTGTTGCGCCTATCTATAAGATGTTGCACAATGTAGTGTGACGTCTTTATGTTGGGCGTCACATAAAAAGATTTTTATTAGCCGCGTGAAATAGTTTCATAGGTAATTCATTCTGTGATTTGATTTCGTCCGCAGGTCAAATTTATCAAATTTACCAGACCAGGACCGTGAAACGAACCAACTTTGCGGATGCGATGGAGAGGCGGGGAATACGAGATAGGAATCACTGAACGCGGAAGCATATAGTAAAAGGATGTTGCTCAACCACCGATCCACGTGGCCTGATGCTTGGAATCGTGTACGTTGCTGGGGAAGTTGCAAGAGCTCTTCAGCCATGTGGGCTGGCTCAGCTGCTGCCTGCTGCCGTCCGTGTTGGTGATACACTACTGATACAGTCGAGAGAGTTTCACAAGTTCCAACCATTTCCATAGCAGCTAGTGCTAGCTGCCACTCCTTGTATCGATCCATGATTGCATGGATCGTGACCAAGTTATACGAGTTATTAGGGCAACTCTGAGTTAATTGCATGGAAGTATGATAACTGGGCCAGAACGTGCAGATTAGTACTGTTAAATCTGATAATTTTTGCATGTCAGTATTAACATTGGGGCTGGCGTTGCAAATAAAGCTAAACGTTGTGTTTATACGCATTGACGCTCAAGCTGACCGGGTGGGCCCACCTGTCAGGTGCCACGGTGGCCACTCGGCGCGTGCCCGCGTGCTGACGAGGACGAGTTCCGGCTCGGTCACTCTTAGCCCGGTTCCATCGAACCGGTTCGTCCAGCCGCACTCCCATCTCTCCCCTTGAACCCTAGGTCTCCCGAGCGGCTATGGCGTCGGCGACTCCGGCATGCGGCGGCGAGGGCGTCAATGGCGGCGGAGACCTCTCGTGCTTACGTAGCGGCCCAGCTGACAGAATCTACGGCGGCGGCGGCGGCGACGATGACGACTCCAGCTCTGCGTACTCCACCGACAACGACGATCTTTCAGAGCCGTTGTTGTCCACGGAGCAATGGTTGCGGATGGTGCAACTTTGGGTGGTGAACCCTAGCACTAGCCATCACTGGACGCATGGAATCGGAGTATCCTAGTCCATCTTGTAATCTGCTCTCCTCCTCCTCTATTTTCTGCAATTGGGGATTAGGGTTTGTCATCCTCTGCTTTATAGCAAATTTTAGTCCAATTAAAGTATCCTAGTCTACTTTAGTCAAATCAAAGCATCCTAGCCATTTAGGTAAGATGTTTATTTAAATAGGCAGAATTTTTCCCTTGTGTTACTTTAGTTTGCTAGTGTACTCTCAAATTTGCTATGGTAGTGAACTCCTTCCTCTTTAATTAGTTCACATGTTTATTTAATTAGGCAGGTTAATCCTTGTGTTACTCTCAAATTTGCTAGGGGACTGCACTGCCTCTTAATTGTTTTATCTTACTGTTTACTAGAATTTGCTAGTGTTACTTTAATTAGGCAGGTCCAAAATTTGCTAGTGTTACTTTAATTGATTTATCTTATTGTTAACTGAAATAGGAAACTATATTGATTCATGTTCTGTTAACTGTAATAGTAAACTTATTTGAAATTTCCTTTCTTTTGTAGTATCTATGTTAACATAAAATTGTAACTATATTGTTTTTTGTTCTATTATGTTAACTAAAATTGTAAACTTACTTCAAATTTACTTTAAATACTTTAGTTTTTTGTTAAGAGAGAATTTAGAGTTGGCGTACTGAATACTTGAAAGTTCCTTTATTTTGTAGTTTCAATGAAGACATTTGGGAAGTTAGGATCCATTTTGATGCTCAAGAACCATTGGAGAGGAAGCTGTGCAGTTCAGATGTTACTTAAATATAGTTGCATTAATGGAAACACAAGGATTTAGTGTATATGATTGTCTGTATCACATTGAGAATCCAGGTTTAGGGGAGCAAGGGCTGGAAATGGTAGATAATAATGCTGAATTAGAGATGATAAAGAGGCAGAATAAGGATACTTTGTTAGTGAATTTGAGAGGCAACAATGTCATAAGCAAGAATTGTCACCTATTATGTTCAAGAGCCTGTTGTGCTTGATCTGAGTGAGCCTCCTATCTTAGTTGTTGATCAGCAAGTAGTAGTGTTTGAAAGTCAGTGTAGCAGCTCTACTACAGCTCATGCTCGTGCTGTTTGCATACAAGAAAGCAGAAATGTAAATGCCAAGTTGAAAGCTGTTTTGGAAGAAGAAGAAGAAGAGGGATATCAGGGATATGAGGACAGTGATGCTTCTGCCTCTGATAATGAAGGTCTAGAGATGGAAGAGGGAAAGATACAGAGAGACGAAGAAGTAGAAGAGGAAGAAACAGATGATGAACAGTCACAGAGGAAGAAGTGCTGCATTATGAGGGTGACATTGAAGTTGAGGAATTATTTGAGCTGGAGGAAGATAACAAATTGGTTTCAAAAGAACAAGAAACAATAGTTGTACCTACAAAGAAGCAGAAGCTGCCAGTTAGGAGGGGACCAACAACAAGGTCACACTCAAATGTGTTACAAGAGGTGGAACCAGATTTCAAACCTTCAACGGATGAAGAAGAGAAAGGTTTGTTGAAGGAGAGTGATGATGATGGTTATGAGCCACTGTCATTTGTCTACAAAAATAAAAGGAAGAGTAGGGCAAAGAAGAGGCCAACTAGGAAATGGCACAATAAGAAAATGGAGCAGCCACATCAGCACCTCTGCCTAAATTTGTGTTTTAGGGATCAACATCAATTCAGATATGCTTTGTTGAATTTACACATCACTCAGAGCAGAAATTTCAAGTATCACAGGAATTCAGATCAAAGGATAATTGTTGAGTTTAGAGATAAACATTGCAAGTTCCTTATGGTGGCAGCAGTTATAAAAGGGGAGAAAACCTTTGTAATTAAGAAGATGAGACTAGAGCACACTTGCCCTGAAGGAAATATGACCTAAAGGCAATAATAAAGTTATTATTTATTTCCTCATATCATGATAAATGTTTATTATTCATGCTATAATTGTATTAACCGGAAACATAATACATGTGTGAATACATAGACAAACATAGTGTCACTAGTATGCCTCTACTTGACTAGCTCGTTGATCAAAGATGGTTGAGTTTCCTAACCATAAACATGAGTTGTCATTTGATTAACGGGATCACATCATTAGGAGAATGAAGTGATTGACTTGACCCATTCCGTTAGCTTAGCACTTGATAGTTTAGTTTACTGCTATTGCTTTCTTCATGACTTATACATGTTCCTATGACTTTGAGATTATGCAACTCCCAAATACCGGAGGAACACTTTGTGTGCTACCAAATGTCACAACATAACTGGGTGATTATAAAGGTGCTCTACAGGTGTCTCCGATGGTGTTCGTGGAGTTGGCATATATCAAGAATAGGATTTGTCACTCCGATTGTCGGAGAGGTATCTCCGGGCCCTCTCGGTAATGCACATCACTATAAGCCTTGCAAGCAATGTGACTAATGAGTTAGTTGTGGGATGATGCATTAAGGAACGAGTAAAGAGACTTGCCGGTAATGAGATTGAGCTAGGTATTGAGATACCGACGATCGAATCTCGAGCAAGTAACATACCGATGACAAAGGGAACAACGTATGTTGCTATGCGGTTTGACCGATAAAGATCTTCATAGAATATGTATGAACCAATATGAGCATCCAGGTTCCGCTATTGGTTATTGACCGGAGATGTGTCTCGGTCATGTCT
Source organism: Aegilops longissima (assembly GCA_021605205.1). Taxonomy (NCBI): domain Eukaryota; kingdom Viridiplantae; phylum Streptophyta; class Magnoliopsida; order Poales; family Poaceae; genus Aegilops; species Aegilops longissima. The sequence continues at coordinate 401,568,967 of CM038681.1, forward strand.
ACATAGTTCTCGAACCCGTAGGGTCCGCACGCTTAAAGTTCTGTGACGATCGGTATTATGAGTTTATATGTTTTGATGAACCAAAGGTAGTTCGAAGTCCCGGATATGATCACGGACATGACGAGGAGTCTTTAAATGGTCAAGACATAAAGATTGATATACTGGAAGCCTACATTTGGACATCGGAAGAGTTCCGGGTGAAATCGGGATTTTACCGAAGTGCCGGAGGGGTTACCGGACCCCCGAGGGATGTAATGGGCCTGTTGGGCCTTAGTGGAGAAGAGAGAGGGCAGCCAGGAGGTGGCGCATGGCCCCCTTGCCCCAGTCCGAATTGGACAAGGGAAGGGGGCGGCGGCCCCCTCTCCTTCCTTCTCTCCACCTCCTCCTTCCCCTTCTCCTACTCCTACCAGGAAAGGAGGAGTCCTACTCCCGGTGGGAATAGGACTCCCCCCTTGGCGTGCCCTCCTCCTTGGCCGGCCGCCACCCCCCTAGCTCCTTTATATACGGAGGCAAGGGGGCACCCCAACACAAGTTTATCATTGATCTCTCCCAACCGTGTGCGGTGCCCCCTCCACCATAACCCACCTGGGTCATATCGTAGCGGTGCTTAGGCGAAGCCCTGCATCGGTAGCTTCATCAACATCGTCACCACACCGTCATGCTGACGAAACTCTCCCGCAAGCTCTACTGGATCGTGAGTTCGCGGGACGTCATCGAGCTGAACGTGTGCTGAACGTGGAGGTGCGTACGTTCGGTACTGAGGATCGGTCGATCGTGAAGACATACAACTACATCAACCGCGTTGTCATAACGCTTCCGCTTAACGGTCTACGAGGGTACGTGGACGACACTCCCCCCTCTCGTTGCTATGCATCACCATGATCTTGCGTGTGCATAGGAATTTTTTTTAAATTACTACGTTCCCCAACAGCTGCATCCGAGCCAGGTTACTGCATAGATGTTATATGCACGAGTAGAACACAAGTTAGTTGTGGGCGATACAAGTCATACTGCTTACCAGCATGCATACTTTGGTTCGGCGGTATTGTTGGATGAAGCGGCCAGACCGACATTACGCGTACGCTTACGCAAGACTGGTTCTACTGACGTGCTTTGCACACAGGTGGCTGGCGGGCGTCAGTTTCTCCAACTTTAGTTGAACCGAGTGTGACTACTTCCGGTCCTTGAGAAGGTTAAAACATCACTAACTTGACGAACTATCGTTGTGGTTTTGATGCGTAGGTAAGAACGGTTCTTGCTCAGCCCGTAGCAGCCACGTAAAACTTGCAACAACAAAGTAGAGGACGTCTAACTTGTTTTTGCAAGGCATGTTGTGATGTGATATGGTCAAGACATGATGCTATATTTATTGTTGATCATGTTTTGTAATGGAGTTATCGGCAACTGGCAGGAGCCATATGGTTGTCGCTTTATTGTATGCAATTTAATCGCCCTGTAATTGCTTTATTTTATCACTAAGCGGTAGCGATAGTCGTAGAAGCAATAGTTGGCGAGACAACAATGATGCTATGATGGAGATCAAGGTGTCACGCCGGTGATGATGGTGATCATGACGGTGCTTTTGAGATGGAGATCAAAGGCACAAGATGATGATGGCCATATCATATCACTTATATTGATTGCATGTGATGTTTATCCTTTATGCATCTTATTCTGCTTTGTTTGACGGTAGCATTATAAGATGATCTCTCACTAAATTTCAAGGTAAAAGTGTTCTCCTTGAGTATGCACCGTTGCCAAAGTTCGTCGTGCCGAGACACCACGTGATGATCAGGTGTGATAAGCTCAACGTTCATCTACAACGGGTGTAAGACAGTTTTGCACACGCAGAATACTCGGGTTAAACTTGACGAGCCTAGCTGTCGGTGTCAAAACCGGCGGATCTCGGGTAGGGGGTCCCGAACTGTGCGTCCAAGGTCGATGGTTGCAGGAGATAGGGGACACGATGTTTACCCAGGTTCGGGCCCTCTCTATGGAGGTAATACCCTACTTCCTGCTTGATTGATCTTGATGAATATGAGTATTACAAGAGTTGATCTACCATGAGATCGTAATGGCTAAACCCTAGAAGTCTAGCCTGTATGACTATGGTAATGAGTATATCCTTTCCGGACTACACCCTCCGGTTTATATAGACACAGGGGGGATCTAGGGTTACATAGAGTCGGTTACATAAGAAGGAATCTTCATAGTCGGTCGCCAAGCTTGCCTTCCATACCAAGGAGAGTCCAATCCGGACACGGGTACAGTCTTCGGCCTTCATGTCTTCACAGCCCACCAGTCCCGCCCATAGATAATGGCCGGGCCCGAGGATCCTTAGTCCAGACTCCTCGGTAGCCCCTGAACCTGGCTTCAATGACGAGGAGTCCGGCGCGCAGGTTGTCTTCGGCATTGCAAGGCGGGTTCCCTTCTATCTGAACTCCAAGATAGTCTTCGGACGCGATGATAGTATCCGCACCTGTCACACACACACCATACACAACCACAGAGAGAATATAATTTTGCACGAGTCCAATCCGCTGACAAATTTCGGTAGCATGACATCACGTCCGGCCGGTCATAATTCCGGACCGTTTCATGTCCGACGCTCCACGTCCCGAGACGCGGTTTCCATTGGCACGTCTTGTCTAAGCAGAGATCGTGCCCCCTTATAGTGGGATTCTCATCAATGCGGGCATGGGTAATCCAACCACGCCGTTTATACAGCCCTTGGGAATAGGCGAATTCTAAGGCGAGTGGGGAGGCGTTCGATATTTACTGCCTTTATAAGGGGATAAGGATTCCCTCTCCCTCTCCCACGCCCTCTCTCTATCTCCGCCCTTCCAATCTCGAGCTCCAGCGCTCAAGTTCTCATCTCCTTTCCACTCGAGCTAGCACTCAACCATGTTCAGATTCGGAGGTCAGGGCAAGTGGATGGTCTCCTCTGTCAAGGAGGAGGACATTACTGAGCTTTGGGCGGCCGGATACTTGGTGAAGGAAATCACCCACCGCCTGTCGGCCGAGGGACAAGTCGTCCCCATGCCGGAGCCCAACGAGAGGGTGGTATTCATCCCTCATTTCTTTCGCGGACTAGGGTTCCCACTCCACCCTTTCGTTTGTGGGCTGATGTATTATTACGAGATAGATTTCCACGATCTGTCCCCGAAGTCCTTCCTCAACATCTCAGCATTTATCGTTGTGTGTGAGGCCTTTCTCCGCATCCAACCCCACTTCAGGCTATGGCTCAAAGTCTTCAAGGTGAAGCTGAAGGTGGTGGATGGCCAGCACGCGGAGTGCGGTGGAGCCATGGTGAGTAAGTTGTCCAATGTCTCCTGGCCGAAAGGCACTTTCGTGGAGACAGTAAAGGAGTGGCAGAAACAATGGTTCTACATTACAGAACCCCGCGGTACCACCTGGGCCATAGCTGCCGAATTCCGCTCCGGTGCTCCCATGCGACTCACCTCCTGGATTGAGAAGAGTCTGAATTGGTATTCGCCCGATGAGCTGATAGCGCTGCAGACGCGCGTTCAAAGTATGATAACCAAGAACGCCAATCTTGTCGATGTAATCTAGGTGATGCTGGTTCGCCGGATCCTCCCGTGCCAGCGCAGGAGTCGCCCTCTGTGGGAGTTTAATCCGAAGAAGCACCAAACCCTGGAGAGGCTCTTCGAAACCACTCATGAAGGCGCCTGGAAGTTGCTCTTTAAGGGCAACAAGAAACCGCCGGCCACAGATTCAGACTGTGGGCATGATTTTAAGCACCTTGCCAGCGAGGTATGTTATTTTTGGCGTATCCCCTACTTGTTTGTTTCGAGGATGATGTCTGAGTTTTTATCATTGCTTTTTCAGGATTGGATGGAGACGGCGAAACGGATCTAGTGTCCGGCGCCGCTGCCTGAAGGACCGGTCATCCCGCGTCTGGCGAAGATGCTGGTGCCGGCGCCGGAGAAGAAGGCCAAGAAGAAGGCTAAGGGAGCCAAAAGTGGCCCCCTTCGTAGGGGCGCTTCGGACGCGACGTCCGAAGATGAAGAAGCCCATTCCTCCGTCTCTGAGGACGACGACGAGGAAGAGGAGTAGGAGGAGGAGAAGAACCCTCCCCCTAATGAGGGAAAGAAGAAGAGGGGGGCCTCCACCAATCTGGAGGCGGCAACACCCAAGAAGGGGAAGGGCGCCCCTATGGTCAACATCGCGTGGGACGTTGACAGTAGTCCGGAGCGACGCCTTCGCACTAAGCCTCGGGCCGCATCGTAAGTATTATGACTCACGTACAGAAGTGTACCCGGCCTCTCCTTTTTATTGTTTTGACATGGTTAATTGTGCCATTGCAGTCCGGCCCGCGGCAGCATCCAGCGATCCTCATCTGGAGGTTCGTTGGATCCGGCGGAAATGGCCAGTATGTCGCCGCCGCCCGCTTATTCCCCCGAGGCCAAGGATGACACTGAGTTGTCTCGGAGGACCGCTCCGAGCCGGGGAGGGGCCCAGGACGCTGTCTAGGAGGTGCCGCAAGGTGAAGGCCCCCGCTACCGGACACGTGGGGGAGCAGATCCCCATGGAGACTGGCGAGGAGGGACGTATTCAGTTCGGCCCTCAGCAGAATACGATTCCGGGACGATACAGACCCCTGAATCCGGTAGCGCCTTCTTCGAAGGAGGTGTGCGCCAATTCCACTGATGGCCCTGCCCAACCAGGGCGCCGGATAACTCTGATGGAGGCGCTACGAGGCGCCTCCATTGTGGACGAGCACCGTGTCCTTATGGGTATGGTGATCGAGAAGGTTCAGTCCGTCAAGAGCGGACTAAACGAGGCCTGCAACAATCTGTTGACCGGTTTTGAGGCAGGTCACATAGAAAGAGAACACCCCCTGCTGACGGTAGCCCCTGAGACACTGTCCGGTATTCGGAAACAAAGGCAGGACAGAGGATCAACCCTTTGCAGGAGACTAATTTGATATTTATGAATAAGCAGGCGTCATTGTTGGCCGTGACCTCGCATGCTGCCGAAGTCTCTGAACTAAAACAGAGGTTGGAGCGGACCGAGAACGAGCTCGGCGAGGTGAAGATTCAGCTCCACGAGAAGCAAGGTGAGTAACGACTTGCTGTGTATTCGGGAAGAGTAAGTGGTGAGTATTGACTGGAGTGTCATAATATGTGTAGGGGAGGCGACCGAGGTCGAGGCCCTGAAAAATTCCTTGACTGAAGCCTAAGGGAAGGTTGTCCAGCAGCAAGCCACCCGTAAGAAGCTCAAGGCCCGGGTCGGCGAGATCCAGCAGGAGCTCCAGTACGTGGTGAAGAAGTGTGAGGCTTTGGAGTGTGAAGCGTCGGTTCGAGAGACCGAACTTACCAAAGCTCGCCAGAGCGCAGAGGCCGCACAGAATGAAGCCCGGGGCGCTCTCCAGGAGATCCAGGAGGCCAAGAAGATTGCAGCGGGTAAGGCTTTTAACATGCAAAGCAAGTATGCGGAGAAAAAGTACCTTTTACTAATATAACATCCCAAATTTCCTATTTGGAATGCTTTACAATTATAGCTAAGCATCTATGCATCCTGTTTGAATTTGAATGCCATTTGGAGTTTCAGAAGAGATTTGAGTTTTGAATTTGAATTCAAACTTTGGCAAGTGGGAATCATTTCAAAAACTATACCTGATAAATACTTGAGCAAAAGTATGAGAGGAGTAAACATGACACTCCAAAAATATCAGAGGAAAACCTTGCCAAAAGTTTTGAATTCAAACTTGAGATTTATTTGAATATTGGAAAAAAATGAATTTTTATAAACTTGGGATTTTGCCCCTGGAAAAATGTTCAAATGATAGGGAATATTCCCCTGATCATTTTGGTATATATATGTCCTATATAAAATATTTATAGATTATGTTTTATCCCTGTTTTTGTTTTATTAAAAAAAATTCAAAAAAGGAAACCCCCAGCGCCACCAGTCCCTGCCCAGCCAATACCAAGACTGCCCACCAGCGGCCTAGCCCTGCCAGCCCAATGAGCCAGCAGACCGACCGATTCCCTCCCGCGCCCGAACCCCTCGGCTCGATCGCCCGCTCGCCCGCACCCCCCTCTCTCTCTCGCAGGTGGGCCACCACCTCCCTCAACCTCGCCCACGCCTCGCCCGCGCCGCCGATCGCGCGGATCCGTGAGATCCGGATGTCGATCTCCCGATCGCCTCCCTTGCCACGCCGAGGCCCCGCCTATAAGCCCCTCCCGCACCCCATTCCCCCTTACCCCTCGCTGGAACCCTCCTCCTCTCACGAGCTCGCCGGACTTGCCGAGCCGCCACCGCCGCCATTTGCGTCGCCGTCGCCGCCCTAGCCCTCCCCGACCTCCACCGACTCCACCAAGAGCCCCCACTCGTCGCCCCGCACCCGCCGGAGCTCTCCGCCGACCTCCCCGACGACCGGAGAGGCCACCACACTCGCCACCGCCACCGCCGCCACCGTCGAGCTCCGGTGAGTCACCGGAACTCCACCCCGCCGTCGGATCTCAAATCTACGGCGTAGATTAGAACACCCCCGAAGGGGTATGTCTTTTAAATAAAACCCGGTTCGACCGGTTCGTTACGGTTTAAATTTAGTTAGGGTTTTTTTTTATTAGCCCGGCCCGACTAGTTTAACCCTAGGGCCCGTTTAGTTTATTTTACGCTCAGTGCGTAGGTTAGGCCCATTAGGCCCTTTTTCATTTATTTTCGTTTTCTGTTTTAACAGAATAGTTCCTGTTTTGAAAAATTCATATCTTTTATTCTGTTTAATATTTTTAGGTGATTCTTTTTTTGTTGGTTTGAAAATTTTTTATAGTTTCTGCAGAAAGTATATTTAGCTATGTTAAAATTAATTAAAATTGCTTTAATTTAGTTTTAGTCAGAATAGTAAATCTGTTATAACATGAGCTAGGAAAATTATTTTTGGATGATTCTTTTTGTCCCAACTTTATTTTGACATTGCCAAACCATAGGAATTAATTTGGGTATTTTAGGATTAATAAAAAAATAGTTTTAAGCAGAATCTTGTTAATCCTAATTAATTAACTAGCTACTGTTTTCCTATTATTTTAATTAGTAAATAAATTTATTTTTAACATGTGATTGATTATTCTAGGATAGTTTCTGTCACTTTATAGGATGAACTTTTATTTATAATTAATAAAAGTTTTATTTTATTTTTCTTAATAGAAATTGAATTAGGCCTAATAGGAGTTTCATAATAGATTTTAATTAATTCTTTTTGCTCCTAGTTGCTTAATGAAATCTTTTCTGTTAAGTTAACATAAAACCATGATTAGGTTATGTTGAGAAAATTTTATTATATAAAACTATTTCTAGTTGTTGTTTGAAGTAGGAAACTTGAGTTGGTTTTTCTTTGAGTTTTCCCTTGGGTTTTGATTTAGTTGTTTTGGTGTGTTATGATGCTATTGCTATTGTGTTATGTGATCCTATGCTATATGCTTATTGTGATTATTGTTTGTCTCGGTAGAGTTTCCGGAGTGCGAAGCTTGCTACTACGAATCCTTAGCTTACGAGGATCATCAGCAAGGCAAGTTTTGATCATGTTATTTTCTATACCTATGTTTTTGTGCATTAGAGATTATCACCACCCCACCATGCATGCAGTAGTTAAAATTTTGAAGTTATTAATCTTGAGTAGTATCATGTGGTAGGATGAACCAATCCCCTTGTTACCATGACCCCGGGACGAAGTAGTTTACTTTGCTATGCTCGTAGACGGGTTTTGGTTGAGTGAAATTCATAGGAAAGATGTGAGAGTCAATGATGATGAAAACCCCATGAACTACAAGAATCAAGATGGACTTCGGAATTCACTACTGGGTGGAGGGCGGTTGACGGGCACCTGGAGAACCAGTGGTTGGCGGGATGCATGGAGAAGTGCCATGACATCTTTGGAAAGCTTCACCCAGCCACGAAGAGGCGGATGGATGCCCCATGACCGAAGCTTACATGCAGCCGCAAGCCATTATGGGCTCGGCTGGGTTAACCCTTGTAGTGACGCTGGCTGGGCGGTACTACGAGATGTAGAAGAACGGTAGGATTGGATGGGTACGGCAGAGCAGAAGAACTCTTTGGAAGACCTGTTTCATTCATCCGTCTTCAAACACCATGAAGTGCGAAGACTTAAAAGGAGGAATGATTCTTGCGGGAAAAGTCGCAAACCTCTGCAGAGTTAAAGATCTAATCGATTAGCCGTGTCCCGATTCACGGACAATTTGAGCCTCTAGAACTTGGAAGTATTGAAATCTCAACACTAAACTAATAAATTAATTTGAGGGGTTTATGACTTAATAATTGGGAATGAGATATTGGTTGGCGGAACCATCTCAATAACTACCAATAATTTGTAGTAATTTTGCAAGCAAGTCCACTGTAGTAGGAGAAAATTTGCTTTTCGCAAAATGATGAAACTTAGAGCCCCACAGCCAAAATGCATATAGTGTTAGTAATTTTATTATTGTTATTCTCTTCATGACTTGCCAGCTTATTCAAAAAGCTGACCTACATGGCTGCAACGTCTTATGTTGTAGAGGTATATTCCGATCAGGAGTGAGGCTACGCTCCGCGCTTGGCGATTGCCCTTTGGAGTCGGATGGACTCGCTTTATCTTCTAAGCTTCCGCAGCATTAGTAGTTTATTTCTCATGAGTTGGCCTTGAGCCGAATTTATTCTCTTGTAATAAAGACTCTATATGAGAAACGTGTAATAAATTCAGGTGTGATTGAACTTTGATTATTTCATCGATGTACTGTGAGTACCAGCATGATCTTGGGATGGTATGCATACGTAGATTTGACCAATTTTGGGTCAGTCGCTCTGAGAGATGGTATCGAGCACACGTTGACCGTAGGATCGTAACCCCTAGGATCGGAAAGCCATAGGAAGAGACCATTTACTTTGTATCCTTATCATTCCGTAATTCTCCTGTTCATTTCTAACTCCTCTCCGATTTTCAACATTCTAGATGGCCGTCGAGTTCACCCCGCTTTGCTACGGAGTTTTGCCGGCCCGATGAGGCGATGCCCTTGGCGAGGAAGCTGGTCCAGATGGTGAAGAAGCTGAAGATTGCCCTGCCCTCGATCACCGGAAGCCAACCAATGCACTTCCGACGGACACCCTTCTGAGATTGAGGTGCATATTCCGGGAGAACCTTCGGAGGACACACGGAGCCTATTGACTTTGAGTTCACCGACTTCAAGCTGGATCATCGGAAGGGACATGGCGATCTATCGAGCACTTGGACATCTCCGAGAGGAATCTGGGCGAGCTCGATCCCTCAGACCTCGCCATGATTTCTCGCAGGGCAAGGAATGGAGATATCATCCGTACCGTGGAGGACGACTCCATTCTCTCGTACATCCAGGATTTGGAGTGTCTTCTCAGGAAACGGGAGATTCAGACTCGCCGTAACTCGAAGGCACACAGGAGACTATTGTTCCGTGAACTGGAACTAGAGGAGAAAGCACACGCAGACTTCCTTAACCATGAGGAAGAAGTCGCGGACTTCATGGAGACAGTCGACGACCTGAAGATGAAGCTTGCCGCGATAGAGTAAACGATGGACTTGGGAGAGGACCTTTTTCCGAGTGGAGATGATGGACCCCTCGTGAGCAATGATCAGGACTATGAAGGGAGTTCCACTGAAGGAAGCCGCAAGAGGAGGCGCCACAACAGAGGACATCACACCAGAGGACGCAAGGATTATTGATGAAGACTTTTTAGTCAACCACCATGTTATTTTTTTCCTTTTCGTCGATCAGTTAGGCCGATATTTTTTTTCCTTCGATTAGTTATGAGCTTTTGTAATCGAGTTTGAACCATGTTTGAGTGGAATGAATAAATGATTGGTGTGTTTATGATTGTGCATTCATATGGGTAGTGTTATTTCTCATAGACCATTGTTCTATTCTAATTTTCTCATCCACTCCAAAACACAGATGCCTCCAGAGGCGTGACACGGTTTTCCACGAGCTCACCCAGCTGCTCCGGCAGCAGAATGCCCTATCGGCTACTCATCCGAATCGAACAACAACGCCAACAACCCACCGCCACCACCACCGTGGACAACTTGACTCGATTCACGAGGCTGAATCCCGATGTTCTCTAGTAGCACCGGCGATTATGGTGATGATTGGCTCCGCAAAGTCGGAAGAGAGCTAATCACTGTTGGATGCACTGATGCAGAGAAGGTGCGCTTTGCCGCGCATCAACTTGATGGACCTGCAGCTTCTTGGTGGGAGAACTACACCGCCACTTATCCCATTGGTGCCATCACATGGGATCAGTTCAAGAGCCTTCGCACCGCTCATGTTTCATTTGGAGCCATGAGTCGAAGAAGCGTGAGTTCCGCAACTTACGCCAGGGGAACCGTCTTGTGGCACGAGATGTGGATGAGTTCAACAAGCTAGCTCGCTATGCCCCGGATGATGTGGCCACAGATGCATAAGCAGGAGAAATTTCTCGAGGACTCAACGACGAGCTGAGTATGCAGCTTATTGTGGCTACCTTCAACAACTACCGGGAGCTGGTAGACAAGGCCACCATACTTGAAGGCAAGCAGCAGCAGATTGAAAGCATAGCGGAAGTACAACCAGGGGAAGCACAACCGGGAGCTCAGCGAAGCCCGTTACGCACCATACTCGGGAGGGCACACCCATCATAACCATGGAGGTCATAACCATGGAGGAAATGGGAACAACCGTAACCAGGACAACAAGTCAGGCCATGGCAATGGCAATGGAAACGGTAATGGCAATCAGCATCGTTCGCCCGGCTCGAAGGATCTGAGCCACATCACCTGCTTCAAGTGCGGAAGGCGGGGCACTATGCCACCGACTGCCCGGAGGCCAAGCGGAGGAATGGAAACGGCAATGGAGGCTCAGCGAAGAAGCCCAATCCGTTCCCTCGTGCTCGGGTGAACCACATCGGCGTGGAGGGCGTCTATGATCAGCCGAATAATCGTGGTTGGTAAGTTTTATTGAATTCACGTTCAGTATTGGTACTCTTTGATTACGGTGCAGCGCATTCATTCATATCAAGGGTAGTTGTGGAAAATTACGGGTTGCCCACTAAAACCCTTAGAAGCCCCTTCGCGTCGGTTCGCGGGAGGAGAAATGATGGCGAGGCTTAGGCTGTCATGCAACCCTCAACATCGGGAACCATAAATTTCCCGCAGACCTCATAGTGTTGGAAACCCAGACCTTGGATGTAATCCTAGGCATGGATTGGTTGACGAAGTTGGATGTAATCCTAGGCATGGATTGGTTGACGAAGTTCGAAGGAAACATAGACTGTGCCCGCAAGTCTATTCTCGCTCACCACCGGGAGCGAAGAGGATCAAGTATGTAGCCGAGCACAACCGGATGAAGAATCGGTGCATTCCCTCACGGGAGTTGTTCAGGAGGAAGTGCCGTGGTGCAAGACTTTCCCGATGTGTTTCCGGAGGAATTACCAGGAATGCCACCGGACAGGGACATTGAATTTCTGATTGAGTAATTGCCCGGCACAGCCCCAATATCCAAGAGACCTTATCGGATGCCACCGAATGAGTTGAAAGAGATCAAGGATCAAATTAATGAGTTATTGGAGAAAGGATATATTCGGCCAAGCTCATCACCTTGGGGAGCCCCAGTTCTTTTGGTAGAGAAGAAGGATGGAAGCTTGAGGATGGTTGTGGATTATCGTGCGTTGAACGAAGTAACCACCAAGAACAAGTACCCTCTGCCGATGATTAACGACCTGTTTGATCAGCTAGTTGGAGCCAAGGTATTCTCTAAGATCGATCTTCGATCAGGGTATCATCAGTTGAAGATCCGTGAAAAGGATATACCCAAAACAGCATTTACCACCAGGTATGGTTTATATGAGTATACCGTCATGTCATTTGGATTGACTAATGCTCCTGCATACTTCATGAATTTGATGAACAAGGTGTTTATGGAATATCTGGACAAGTTTGTCGTGGTGTTCATCGATGATATATTGATTTTCTCCAAGAGCGAGGAAGAGCATAAGGAACATTTGCGTCTAGTTCTGGAGAAACTTCGAGAACATCAGTTGTATGCCAAGTTCAGCAAATGTGAATTTTGGCTGAAGGAAGTTGGATTCCTCAGACATGTTATTTCAGGAGAAGGAATAGCAGTTGATCCCGCCAAGGTTGAATCAGTCACCGATTGGCAGTCACCCACCTCAGTCAAGGAGATCCGCAGTTTTCTCGGACTCGCAGGATATTACCGGAGGTTCATTGAGAACTTTCGAAGATTGCCAAGCCCATGGTGAGCTGTTGAAGAAGGAAGCCAAGTATGTTTGGACCGAGGAATGTGAAGCCAGTTTTAGGAATTGAAGAAACGTTTGGTCACAGCCCCAGTACTGATTTTGCCGGACATACACAAGGAATACCAAGTATATTGTGACGCTTCTCGTCAAGGACTCATAGGAGTACTAATGCAGGAAGGTAAAGTTGTAGCTTATGCCTCCAGACAGCTACGACCTCATGAGATGAATTATGCCACACATGATTTGGAGTTAGCAGCCGTAGTGCATGCACTCAAGACTGAGACATTTCCTCATCGGAAATCGTTGTGATGTCTACACAGATCACAAGAGTTTGAAGTATATTTTCACGCAGAAGGAATTGAACCTCAGGCAGAGGAGATGGCTAGAGTTGATAAAGGACTATGACATGAGATTGCATTACCACCCCGGTAAAGCCAATGTTGTAGCAGATGCTTTGAGCCGTAAGAGTTATGTGAATACGCTTACAGCAGGAGGATTACCCCAGGAGTTAGTCGATGACCTCAGAGATCTCCGATTGGAGATAGTTCCGAGAGGATTTGTTGCAACTCTGGAAGTACAGTCCACTTTGGCCGAAAGGATTCGTGAAGCCCAGAAGTCGGACAAGGAAATTGATGAGATAAAGCAAAAGATGAATGAAGGAAAAGCAAAAGGATTCCGTAAGGATGAACACGGAACTATATGGTTCGAGGATCGTATTTATGTACCCAATGATCCCGAGCTCAGGAAGCTAATTCTTCAGGAGGCTCATGATTCACCGTACTCGATTCACCCGGCAACACCAAGATGTACGGATTTGAAGGAAAGTTTCGGTGGACGGTATGAAGAAGGATATTGCCGAGTACGTAGTCAGCCGTATCGATGTTTGCCAACGAGTAAAGGCAGAACATCGAAGCCAGCAGGGTTACTTCAACCTTTGTCGATTCCGATTGGAAATGGGAGAAACTTGGAATGGATTTCATCACAGGATTACCCAGGACCCGTTCAGGTTATGATTCCATCTGGGTAGTGGTTGATCGTTTGACCAAGGTAGCTCACTTCATTCCCATGAAGACTACCTATACCAGTGCTAAGTTGGCCAAGATATACATGACCAGGATCGTATGTCTGCATGGAGTTCCGAGGAAAATCGTGTCGATAGAGGAACGAGTTTACCTCAAAGTTTTGGAAGCAGTTGCATGAAACTTTGGGTACGAGGCTGGAATTGAGACAACTTTTCATCCATGAGCAGATGGACAGATCGAGAGAGTCAATCAGATTACGGAGGACATGTTGAGAGCTTGTGTGCTAGACTATGGGTCTAGCTGGGATGATAATTTGCCGACGCAGAGTTCTCATACAACAACAGTTATCAATCCGATCGAAGATGGCCCTTTCAAGCTCTATACGGAAGGAGGTGCGAACACCATTCTTTGTGGGATAGTGTTGGAGATCGATCACTTTTCGGTTCCGATCTTATCAGGATTCGAGAGAAAGTCAAGCTGATTCGAGACAGGCTCAAGATAGCACAGTCGAGACAGAAGAGTTATGCCGACAGTAAGCGCAAGGAAGTGACTTACGAAGCGGGAGACCGGGCATATCTTCGTGTGTCTCCACTTCGTGGAATCAAGAGGTTTGGTGTCAAGGGAAAGTTAGCACCCCGATTTATTGGCCCCTACAAAATCCTCGAACGTCGTGGAGAAGTTGCTTACAAGTTGGAATTGCCGGAAGGATTGACCAGAGTTCATGATGTCTTTCATGTTTCTCAGCTGAAGAAGTGTCATGCCGACATGGCCGATATACCGTTGAGAGACACAGTGCCCCTAGAGGCCATACAGCTTGACAGTGATCTGACTTATAAGGAGAAACCCGTCCGAATTCTCGAGACTGCGAGCAGAGTCACCCGCAGCAAGGTCATCAAATTTTGCAAGGTGTTGTGGAGTCACCACACCGAGGAAGAAGCCACCTGGGAGCGCGAAGAAGACCTTCTTCGAGACCACCCGCACCTATTTGCTAGCCAACCCGAATCTCGAGGGCGAGATTCATCTTAAGGTGGGTAGGTTTGTAACATCCCAAATTTCCTATTTGGAATGTTTTACAATTATAGCTAAGCATCTATGCATCCTGTTTGAATTTGAATGCCATTTGGAGTTTCAGAAGAGATTTGAGTTTTGAATTTGAATTCAAACTTTGGCAAGTGGGAATCATTTCAAAAACTATACCTGATAAATACTTGAGCAAAAGTATGAGAGGAGTAAACATGACACTCCAAAAATATCAGAGGAAAACCTTGCCAAAAGTTTTGAATTCAAACTTGAGATTTATTTGAATATTGGAAAAAAATGAATTTTTATAAACTTGGGATTTTGCCCCTGGAAAAATGTTCAAATGATAGGGAATATTCCCCTGATCATTTTGGTATATATATGTCCTATATAAAATATTTATAGATTATGTTTTATCCCTGTTTTTGTTTTATTAAAAAATAAATTCAAAAAAAAGGAAACCCCCCCAGGCGCCAGCCAGCCCTCTGCCCAGCCAGGCACCCTTGACCAGCCCACCAGTGGCCCAGCTGCCAATGAGCCAGCCAACAGACCGACCGACCCCCTCCCGCCCGAACCCACTGCTGGCTCGGTCGCCCGCTTCGCCCGCACCCTCTCTCTCTCTGGCAGGTGGGCCACCACCTCCCTCAACCCCCCGCCCACGCCTCGCCCGCGCCGCCACCGATCGCGGATCCGTGAGATCCGGATCTCGATCTCCCCGATCGCCTCCCTTGCCACGCCGAGGCCCCCGCCTATAAGCCCCCTCCCCGCACCCCATTCCCCCCCTTACCCCCTCGCCGGAACCCCTCCTCCCCTCTCACGAGCTCGCCGGACTTGCCGAGCCGCCACCGCCGCCATTTGCGTCGCCGTCGCCGCCCTAGCCCTCCCCGACCTCCACCGACTCCACCAAGAGCCCCCACTGTCGCTCAAGACCGCCGGAGCTCTCCGCCGACCTCCCGACGACCGGAGAGGCCACCACACTCGCCACCGCCGCCGCCCGCCGCCGAGCTCCGGTGAGTCACCGAACTCCACCCCTCATTGCCGGATCTCAAATCTACGGCGTAGATTAGAACACCCCCGAAGGGGTATGTCTTTTAAATAAAACCCGGTTCGACCGGTTCGTTACGGTTTAAATTTAGTTAGGGTTTTTTTTATTAGCCCGGCCCGACTAGTTTAACCCTAGGGCCCGTTTAGTTTATTTTACGCTCAGTGCGTAGGTTAGGCCCATTAGGCCCTTTTTCATTTATTTTCGTTTTCTGTTTTAACAGAATAGTTCCTGTTTTGAAAAATTCATATCTTTTATTCTATATAATATTTTTAGGTGATTCTTTTTTTCTTGGTTTGCAAATTTTCTATAGTTTCTGCAGAAAGTATATTTAGCTATGTTAAAATTAATTAAAATTGCTTTAGTTTAGTTTTAGTCAGAATAGTAAATCTGTTATAACATGAGCTAGGAAAAATATTTTTGGATGATTCTTTTTGTCCCAACTTTATTTTGACATTGCCAAACCATAGAAATTATTTGGGTATTTTAGGATTAATAAAAAAATAGTTTTAAGCAGAATCTTGTTAATCCTAATTAATTAACTAGCTACTGTTTTCCTATTATTTTAATTAGTAAATAAATTTATTTTTAACATGTGATTGATTATTCTAGGATAGTTTCTGTCACTTTATAGGATGAACTTTTATTTATAATTAATAAAATTTTATTTTATTTTTCTTAATAGAAATTGAATTAGGCCTAATAGGAGTTTCATAATAGATTTTTAATTAATTCTTTTTGCTCCTAGTTGCTTAATGAAATCTTTTCTGTTAAGTTAACATAAAACCATGATTAGGTTATGTTGAGAAAATTTTATTATATAAAACTATTTCTAGTTGTTGTTTGAAGTAGGAAACTTGAGTTGGTTTTTCTTTGAGTTTTCCCTTGGGTTTTGATTTGGTTGTTTTGGTGTGTTATGATGCTATTGCTATTGTGTTATGTGATCCTATGCTATATGCTTATTGTGATTATTGTTTGTCTCGGTAGAGTTTCCGGAGTGCGAAGCTTGCTACTACGAATCCTTAGCTTACGAGGATCATCAGCAAGGCAAGTTTTGATCATGTTATTTTCTATACCTATGTTTTTGTGCATTAGAGATTATCACCACCCCACCATGCATGCAGTAGTTAAAATTTTGAAGTTATTAATCTTGAGTAGTATCATGTGGTAGGATGAACCAATCCCTTGTTACCATGACCCGGGATTTAAGTAGTTTACTTTGCTATGCTCGTGAGCGGGTTTTGGTTGAGTGAAATTCATAGGAAAGATGTGAGAGTCAATGATGATGACAACCCCATGAACTACAAGAATCAAGATGGACTTGAATTCACTCTTTGGGTGGAGGGCGGTTGTGGGCACCTGGAGAACCCGGTGGTTGGCGGGATGCATGGAGAAGTGCCATGACATCTTGCGGAAAGCTTCACCCAGCCACGAAGAGACGGATGGATGCCCCATGACCGAAGCTTACATGCAGCCGCAAGCCATTATGGGCTCTGGCTGGGTTAACCCTTGTAGTGACGCTGGCTGGACGGTACTACGAGATGTAGAAGAACGGTAGGATTGGATGGGTACCGGCAGTAGCCAGAAGAACTCTTTGGAAGACCCTGTTTCATTCATCCCGTCTTCAAACACCATGAAGTGCGAAGACTTAAAAGGAGGGAATGATTCTTGCGGGAAAAGTGCGCAAACCTCTGCAGAGTTAAAGATCTAATCGATTAGCCGTGTCCCCGGTTACGGACAATTTGAGCCTCTGGAACTTGGAAGTATTCGGAAATCTCAACACTAAACTAATAAATTAATTTGAGGGGTTTATGACTTAATAATTGGGAATGAGATATTGGTTGGCGGAACCATCTCAATAACTACCAATAATTTGTAGTAATTTTGCAAGCAAGTCCACTGTAGTAGGAGAAAATTTGCTTTTCGCAAAATGATGAAACTTAGAGCCCCACAGCCAAAATGCATATAGTGTTAGTAATTTTATTATTGTTATTCTCTTCATGACTTGCCAGCTTATTCAAAAAGCTGACCTACATGGCTGCAACGTCTTATGTTGCAGAGGTATATTCCGATCAGGAGTGAGGCTACGCTCCGCGCTTGGCGATTGCCCTTTGGAGTCGGATGGACTCGCTTTATCTTCTAAGCTTCCGCAGCATTAGTAGTTTATTTCTCATGAGTTGGCCTTGAGCCGAATTTATTCTCTTGTAATAAAGACTCTATATGAGAAACGTGTAATAAATTCAGGTGTGATTGAACTTTGATTATTTCATCGATGTACTGTGAGTACTAGCATGATCTTGGGATGGTACAGACACAGAGATTTGACCAATTTTGGGTCAGGTCGCTACAACTAACCTGGGTTCGGAGTTGCCCAGGGGCCTTTGCGGATCTGCCACGTAGCGTGTCCGATGCTGCGGAGTCTTTCCGAGCCGGAGAAGGGAATTCCACAGAGTAGCTGTTCTGGTCGCAGTATGCTGTGCCAGAACATCCGGTGCCCTTTGCCGATCAACTGAAACAGTTGGTCGAGCAGCACAGGGTGGCCGAACTGGCCATGAAGGATTTAATAATCTGGCTTTGGCCAGCTGAAGCTATACCTAGCGGTTATTTTGGCCTCGTGAAGCGGGTGATGGAGGCTTGTCCGCGGCTAGACATCGTCAAGCGATCAGTCTGCATCGAAGGTGCCCGCATGGCCTTCGCTCATTGCAAGATGTGGTGGGCGAAGATGGACACCGTCGAGGTGGCCAAGGGGCCGCCGGAGGGCAAGGAGCACCGCACACCCGAGCGATATTTTGCGGATGTCCTGGAGGGGTCTCGACTTGCAACAGCGTAGTGCGGGCAGGACATTATTTTTGAATGAAGACATTCATTTTTTGTCTTTGCCTTGTATGATGAAAACAAATCCGGTTTGTAATATAATGTTTGTAATGTTTTGATTGTTTCTTCCTGTGCGGCCGTGTTGTATGGAATCTGAGGATTGACAAGTCGTCGGCTTCTGCCCTCATGTAGGTAGTACGGAGGTGTTCGGGATGGAATCTAAACAATCTTGATCCAATTATATGGTCCTTGAAGGAGTTGTTTAGCGCAACGAACCAGGCAATCAGACTATGCGGCTTAAACGCCCTCACTTAGCTATAGGATTTTTATAATAAAACATAGGCGCAACCCCTGGTTTACAAACCACAGTGCTGTCAGCATCTGATCGGGAAGTACCGATCCTTCGCGAAATGCGGAAAAAAAATCTCCAACGATTTGTGACCTCTGAACAGCTGACCGGCTCTCGCCGAATCATGACAGCCGGTTTTCGGCTTTCTCTACTGAGGTGCTCATCCGGTTTAGACCAGGGCACAATCGCAGTAGTTCTCCCTTTACTACCCTAGCCGATGTAGCGGGCGTAGGGTAGCAAGCATGAGAGCAGTCAACCCAACTATTGACCAAAGACATGATTCGGAGCCAATGCATATAATGCTAAATTCGGGGTGCCGAACTTATCTATAAGAAGTGTTCAGACTTTGTTGCCGTATTATGGGGCGATAGGGAGCCCCTGGCGAATATGAAACATACCAAAGTGCACGGGCGCGAGGATATGAGTAATTAATAGCAACGGGAAACAGAAAAAGAGCAGAGGTAGTATCTGGGGCCCCTTGACTTGGGTCGTAAACTGTTTCCATTATAGTCGGGTTAATGCATCAAAGCACATTTATACAAATAATACGATAAGCAACCAGCTATTTAACATGCCAGAACCAGAGGAGAGCTGCATTTGGGTACTGAAAAACAAGTAGAGTAGTCGTTGGATTGTCCTCTAGGGCTTCCCCTATATGCCTGTGCTCTGCGCCAATCTGGTGTACTTGTCCTTTGACAGGACCGGTAATCAGGCCATCGGAGGAGGCCTGTATAAAAGATACCTGAAAAAAGGGAAAAAGAAAAAAAAGAAATAGTAAAGATACCAGTGAGTCCGGGATCGGTGTAGCCGAACTACAAGCTAGCTGTGCCTCCGTCGATGCCCATGGGATTTTGAGTGCGTAATTATGTACGCGTGGTGCGGATGCGGCTACCTCATCAAGACCGGGACGGAGGCCGAATTGCTAGTCGAGCTCTTGACGAGCCGAACCATCCTGTTGCAGTGTGGTCTGGACTCTCTTAGTGATGTCCAGGGGCTCGGTAGCAGGATTACGGTTCTGCTTGAGAAGGCCGCTCTGTACCTCTGCTGCTAGGGCGGCTGTGTGCTCCTCTGTTCAGAGGGAGCGTTCGGTATTTCCATTGACTGTTATGACGCCGCGTGGACCGGGCATCTTGAGATTGAGATAAGCATAGTGTGGCACTGCGTTGAATCTAGCAAACGCAGTTCGTCCAAGCAGTGTGTGGTAGCTGCTGCGGAAGGGGACAATATCGAAGATTAACTCTTCGCTTCGGAAGTTGTCCGGAGAACCGAAGACCACTTCCAGCGTGATTGAGCCCGTACAACGGGCCTATACGCCTGGTATGACTCCTTTAAAGGTAGTCCTTGTAGGCTTGATTCGTGAGGGATTAATGCCCATTTTGCGCACTGTATCCTGATAGAGCAGGTTGAGGCTGCTACCAGCGTCCTTTAGGACTCATGTTAGGTGAAATCCGTCGATGATTGGGTCGAGGACCAGTGCGGTTGAACCTTGGATGATCTCGACGATCGAAGGTGATCGGGAATGACGACCATAGATTGAATTTTGGGGCCACTGGCTCTACCGCGTAGACATCCTTGAGTGCTCGCTTGCGCTCCCTTTTGGGGATGTGCGTAGCGTATATCATGTTCACCGTTTTGACTTGAGGGGGAAATTTCTTCTACCCCCCCAGTGTTTGACTGCCGGGGCTCTTCCTCCTCGTCCTTGCTTTGTGATCCCTTTTCCTTGTTCTCGGCATTTAACTTGCCAGCCTGTTTAAAAACCCAACAATCTCTGTTGGTATGATTGGCTTGTTTGTCTGGGGTGCCATGTATCTGGCACGGACGATCGAGTATGCGGTCCAAGCTGGATGGTCCCTCATTGTTCCTTTTGTAGGGCTTCTTCCGCTGGCCGGACTTGGAGCCGCTGAATCCGGCGTTAAATGTAGTGTCATCGGTATTATCGCCATTGCTTCGGCATTTGTGTCTATTGCGCCGGAGCTTGCCGGTGCTATTCTTGGCCTCGGAGGGGCCTGCCTCGTTGGCTGTGTTTTTACTACGAGCCAGCCAGCTGTCCTCACCTGCGCAAAAGCGGGTCATAAGCGCCGTGAGGGCTGCCATGGATTTCGGCTTTTCTTGGCCAAGGTGGCGGGCAAGCCATTCGCCGCGGATGCTGTGTTTGAAGGCCGCTAGGGCTTTGGCATCCGGACAATCAACGATCTAGTTCTTTTTGGTTAGGAACCTAGTCCAGAATTTTCTGGCTGATTCTCCAGGTTGTTGAACTATATGACTTAAATCATTAGCGTCTGGTGGCCGGACATAAGTACCTTGGAAGTTGTCAAGAAAAGCTTCTTCTAAGTCCTCCCAACTGCCGATGGAATTTTCGGGCAGGCTATTTAACCAGTGTCTAGCTGGCCCTTTTATTTTTAGTGGGAGGTATTTGATGGCATGGAGGTCGTCTCCTCGGGCCATATGAATGTGTAGAATAAAATCCTCAATCCATACTGCGGGATCGGTTGTTCCGTCGTATGATTCGATATTGAAGGGCTTGAACCCCTCGGGGAATTCGTGATCCAGTACTTCATCTGTGAAGCAGAGGGGGTGTGCGGCGCCTCTATATCAGCCGCGTCACGGTGCACCTCCAATGAAGTCCGTCTGCGGTTATCAGCCCGGGCGTGACTAGGTTTGTCACGTCCGAATAGGTAGCCGTCATCCCGAGTCGGGAAGCGTCCTCGCAATCCGTAGATTGATCTGGTGTGTCCTGCTCTACTGTCCAGGTCCTGCTGGAGGTCGTATGTATGGTCTCGAGCTGTTCTGTCTCTGTTTTTATGAAGTAGTGGGGCGGGCTGTTGTTCGGCCAGAGTTGCCGTTTTATCCCGACCGTCGGGTGGTCGGTCCGCCGCACTATCCTGACCACGTGGTGGTCGTTCCGCATTGCACGAGGGAGGTATGGGATCTGGTGCCTCCTCATTGAACTGAGGTAGCAGTCTGCGCTTCGGGTAACTCTTGACAGGGCGCTTGAGCTCGTATTCTTCGGCTGCCAGGACATCGGTCCATCTGTCAGTGAGTAGGTCTTGATCGGCTTGGAGCTGCTGCTGCTTTTTCTTCAGGCTTCTTGCAGTAGCTATTAGCTGGCGCTTGAAGCGCTCCTGCTCGAGGGGTGCCTCTGGCATGATGAAATCCTCGCTGCCGAGGCTCTCCTCATCCTCGGAGAGTGGACGATAGCTATTGTCGTCCGGGTCATTGGGCGTGGCCTGTTGATCAGGGTTAAATTGCCCATTGTCTTGTTCCTCCTGTTCGGATGTTGCTCCAACAGGGTCTTCGTTATTTTCGGCGTCGTCCAGAGTACTCCGGTGCTAGTGTTACCATCTTTGGAGCGACGCGGCTTAGAACGGCGTTGAGGGCGCCGGCGCTTGGACTGTGTCTCAGAAGTTTTATTCGCATCTGGGTCTTCTTTGCCATCGTCACTAGCTTTTTTAGGTGTGTCAACCATGTACACATCGTACGAAGAGGTGGCCGTCCAACATCCAGTGAATGGCGGGTCTTGGCCTTGCTCCTTGTCGGCATCGTTGTCTATACCGTCGATGTCTTCGGAGCCATAATCAAGCACGTCAGTAAAGTCATCGACAGTGGCTATGAAGTGGGTGGTGGGTGGGAAGCAAAATTCCCCATCATCAGCCTCTAGCTCGAACAGAACATAGTTCGACTGTGAGTCCTTCTCCAAGGACAAATTATTTAAAGAGTTTAGCACGTCACCCAAAGGTGAGTGCTGGAAGATGTCTACGGCGCTGAATTCGAAAATCGATAACCGATCCAGCTCGGTGTCCGCAGGCGTACATGGTCCAGAACTTATAGCCGGAGACGAGTCCGGAGTTCCGTTGATGCAAATATTGCAGGGTGTCGAGTCTGTGTGCGGCTCCAACACCGCAGACTCTATGGCCTCGGATGGCACGATCTACTCCAGCTCTAAGGCCGTTGCAGCAACAGGAACCATCTCCTGGATGTGATCCGATGACAGATTTAAGTCATGTTCATCGGAGCGAGGGGGAGCGATCGTCGCGGTATCGAATCCGTCGAAGATCAGGTCTCCGCGGACGTCTGCGACGTAGTTCAAGCTTCCGAATCTGACCTGATGGCCAGGGGCGTAGCTATCGATCTGCTCCAGATGGCCAAGCAAGTTGGCCCGCAGTACAAAGCCGCTGAACACGAAGATCTGTCCGGGGAGGAAGGTTTCTCCCTGGACAGCTGTGACGCCCCAAGACCGGAGCTTCAGTTGCCTTCCAGGGTTTCCGAGTTTTGCCATGTGATTTGTTTTGTGTGTGCATTCATCATGTCATCTCTTGCATTGCATCATGTCATCATGCCATCATATCATTAATTTTTTGCAACTCAACTAAATAAATTGTATGGATTTCTCGATCCATTTAAATCGAGGGAAGGTTGACTTCTCTTTATAACATATCGTCCCAATATTATTAGGGAGCTATAATAAATATTCCATTAATTGGAATTCATCATAACCCACTTGCATAATAAATCCCATGCCCTTTCTACTTCAAGTTTGGTCCCCAAACCTCGCCATTATTATTCTATCATTTTCGGAGTTCCACCAAAATCCTTGGATCATTTTTGTTAAATTCCTCATATTTTTGTGAGCCGGAAAATTACCCTCATACCCTAATTCTTGTCCACTCATTTCTTTTCTCTCCTTTCTTCTTTGCGTTCTGTTTTTTTTAAGAGAGGAGAGAGATCCCAGCCAGATCGGCCTCTAAGGCCCTGGCCTTTCTCCTCCTCGGGCCGGCCTAACCTCCACGGCCCAAGGCCCAGCCGCCCTGCCCTCTAACCCTAGCCCATCTCTCCCGATCCGACCCCATCTCCTCGCTCTCTCCTCGTCGCCCCACTGCGCCGCCCGAACCTGCCCGATCCCCTCCCTGCCTGATGCCCTCGTCGCCCCACTCGCTCGATCCCCTCTCCCTCGGCCTCCTCCCGATCCCATCTCCCTCGCTTTCTCCCTCGTCGTCCTCGCCTCGCCCGCCTCCGTTCGGCCCTCACGCCGGAGCCGGCGGATGTGGTGACTCCAGACGCCCGCGCCGGCCGGCCGTAGCTTCGCCGCGCCTACCTTCTCCTCCCGTCCCGCGACCTCCTCCTCGTCGCCTGGTGCCGCTCCTCCTCGGCTCGCGCCCCTCGTCGGCCTCCTCGAGCACCGGCGCCGCCATGCCTCGCTTTGGCCCGATCCGCCGAGATCGACCCGCCGCCTCGGATCCTCGCGACCCGCGCCTCCCTCGTGCAGCCATGGTCGCCACAGGGCGGCAGCGGCGCCGTGCCTCCTCCTCCCTCGATTCGGCCTGAACCTCCAGGCCATCTCCGCGACCCTCGCCGCTCCTGCCTTGGTCCCCTCGCCCTTGCCGCCTCCTCCGGTGGTGGCGACCACCAGAACTCCACAAGGGCAGGAGTCCCTGCCTCCACAACCTCCCAACCAGGGACTTGAGGCCAGCTTGGATTTTCGCCAAGTACCCGGTCAGCGAGGACGTTGGATTCCGTCAAGTTCGACTACGGTGGATCGCCAAGTACCACGGCGTCTTTGGGAGACCCGTTTTCGTCAAGTTCAACTACACGAATCCGCCAAGTACCTCTACACATGAAGACGCAAGATCATCCGGATATCGCCAAGTACCACGACACCCATGTTCCATCAAAGCTCGTCTACAAAACTTGTGCGGCTACACCCGGGATGTGACAAGAACCCTTCGGATGCGCCTAGTTCGACTCGTGTACCACTACCGTCGACCCTCGAAGACCCGTGGACCCGAACATCCACGGGACATGAACAACTACTTCCGATGGCGAGATGTACCACTACCATCGAGCGTGAACAACGACTTCCCCCTACGCGTGTCGACTACCATCGCGAGACCGCAAGTACCACGACAACCCGAAGGGTTTCGGACCGTCAAGTACCTCTTGAAACGAGCGTGAAACACTACTTCCTCTACCGTCGCCGTGTACCACTACTTCCCTCGGCGATCATCGCGAAACGACTACTTCCTCTACTTCCCTCGGCGACCCGTGAGCGTCTACTTCCCTCTCTGAAACTCGAACCGTCCCGTTTGAGCGTTCGAAGGTATAACCCGTGGCGACCGCCGTGATCGAATCATCCTTGCGATGCCCTCTTTTGCCATGCCACCGTTCCGTGGGAACCGGAATCCGGGATCACCCACCATCTTGCATGTCTAGCTTCCGTCACGCTTTCCTTTGTACCGATATCTCAATCGAGTTATCGGAACCGATATGTTGCCGTGGCACCATTTTCGAGTTCGTTGCCGTGGCACCCCTTTCTTCTACCACGGTGACACAATGCTTCATAGCATGCTCTTGTCAACATTTTCAAAAAAATTGCATAATCTTGCCCATGTCATCCGCATCTTGATAACAACATTTAAATGTTTAAAATTGTTGGTTGCATTAATTTGCTTAAATGCCTTGCTAAAATGATTTATTTCATAACTAAATAACCGTAACTTCGGTTTAAATAAATTATATATGTAAATGGGGTAGAAAAATGCCTAGTTTAACATGGTAACATTACTTTGCATGTTTAACAACTCTATAATATGCTTTAGGTCAGATCTGTACCGAATCCATAATTTGCATATGGGGATTTTCCGGAATTGTTGTTCGTTGTTTCCGGCCTCATTTAAACTTGCCTAGATAGGTAGTTTCATTATGCTTCACCTCTTGCCTTGTTTAACAACATTTAATATTGTTGAGTACCTAACCGAGAGAGAACTAAATAATTGATGTGGTGTTCCGTCAATATGCAACTCGTTGCATATAGAGCTCCACTTAATTTGTAGGATTGTTTGTGCATATTGCCATGCTATTTAAACCGGTCATGCATCATACTTGATTGTGCATCATGCCATGTTTATGTGATGGTTGTTTACCTATGATGTTTGCTTCTTTCCGGGTTGCTTCTCTCGTTAGCTTCGGTTCCGTTCCGGAGTTGTGAGGATTCATTCGACACCGTCCGTTTGTCTTCTTCATGGATTCGTTCTTCTTCCTTGCGGGATTTCAGGCAAGATGACCATACCCTCGAAATCACTTCTATCTTTGCTTGCTAGTTGCTCGCTCTTTTGCTATGCCTATGCTACGATGCCTACCACTTGCTATATCATGCCACCCACATTGCCATGTCAAGCCTCTAACCATCCTTTCCTAGCAAACCGTTGTTTGGCTATGTTACCGCTTTGCTCAGCCCCTCTTATAGCGTTGTTAGTTGCAGGTGAAGATGAAGTTTGTTCCTTGTTGGAACATGGAGTTGTTGTTCCTTGTTGGAACATGTTTACTTGTTGGGATATCACAATATATCTTATTTAATTAACGCATCTATATACTTGGTAAAGGGTGGAAGGCTCGGCCTTATGCCTGGTGTTTTGTTCCATTCTTGCCGCCCTAGTTTCCGTCATATCGGTATTATGTTCCCGGATTTTTGCGTCCCTAACGCGGTCGGGTGATTTATGGGACCCCCTTGACAGTTCGCTTTGAATAAGACTTTTCCAGCAAGGCCCAACATTGGTTTTACCATTTGCCTCACCTAGGCCCTTTTTCCCTTGGGTTTCCGGAGCCCGAGGGTCATCTTTATTTTAGCCCCCGGGCCAGTTCTCCTTTGAGTGCTGGTCCAAACCGAGCGATGTCCGGCGCCCCCTGGGCAACCAGGGTTTATGCCAACCCGACGTCTGGCTCATCCGGTGTGCCCTGAGACCGAGATATGTGCAGCTCCTATCAGGATTTGTCGGCACATCCGGGCGGCTTTGCTGGTCTTGTTTTATTGTTGTGAAATGTCTTGTAGCCGGATTCGAGACTGATCGGGTCTTCCGGGAGAAGGAATATCCTTCGTTGATCGCGAGAGCTTATCATGGGCTAAGTTGGGACACCCTGCAGGGTTTGAACTTTCAAAGCCGTGCCCGCGGTTATGTGGCAGATGGGAATTTGTTAATGTCGGTTGTAGAAAACCGAAGTTGATCTTAACTAAAATACACCAACGCGTGTGTAACCGTGATGGTCTCTTCTCGGCGGAGTCCGGGAAGTGAACACGGTGTTGGAGTTATGTTTGGCGTAAGTAGTTTCAGGATCACTTCTTGATCATAGTTGTACGACCGTGCTTTTGCCTTCTCTTCTCGCTCTCTTTTGCGTATGTTAGCCACCATATATGCTAGTCGCTTGCTGCAGCTCCACCCCACTACCCTGTCCTACCTTTAAGCTTAAATAGTCTTGATCTCATGGTGTGAGATTGCTGAGTCCCGTGACTCACGATTACTTCAAAACCAGTTTGCGGTGCCGATGAAACCGTGCAGGTGATGCATCCGAGCTCAAGGAGGAGCTCGATGAAGACTTTGTTCATTGTGTTGTTTCGTTTCAGTTGATCGATAGTGGAGCCAGTTGGGACGATCGGGATCTGTGTAGCATTTGGGGTAGTCTTCTTTTATTTTGGTTCCGTAGTCGGACCTTGATTGTACCTGTATGATGTAATGCTTTACTCATGTATTGTGTGAAGTGGCGATTGTAAGCCAACTATGTATCTCTTTCCTTATGTATTACATGGGTTGTGTGAAGATTACCTCACTTGCGACATTGCTTTCAATGCGGTTATGCCTCTAAGTCGTGCTTCGACACGTGGGAGATATAGCCGCATCGAGGGCGTTACAAGTTGGTAATCGAGCCTTCCCGACTTAGGGCGCCCTACTTGATTGTTTCTTGGCGTTGTTGAGTCTAGAATGGAAAATGTTTTGAGTCTTAGGATTATATATATCGAGAGTAGGATTCTTTTACTCCTCGGTCCTTAAATCGCTCTGGTGAGGTATCTGGCGTAGAGTTTTGACTTTTCTCTCCTCAAATTTCACTAAAAAATTTTAGGATCACGCTGGTATCTTGGAATCGTTCCGATGGTTTTGTGACGAGAACATTGTTCTTGGTGCCTCGACATTTAGGGGTTGTGGCGGTGTCCCGGGAGTTGAGCTCGAGGTGTTGTCGTCACAATTTTATCGTTGCAGATTCTGGAATACTGAGTTTTACCGACATCGAAATCTCTTTTGTGCAGTTGTTGGTGAGATAACCCGATAGCCCGATCGTGTGGCGAGTCGGGAGTATTGCCATGACTTGTATAACGGATGTTTTTGAAGGTCGAGGTACACGATTTCGAAGGTTTCTTGGTTATGTGTTGACGGATGGATACAATTTGGATCTAGGTATTGTTAGTTTGGGTGATATATTTTGTGTCCCTCAGATCCCCAACACCAGATTGCATAACCAGAAAGTTTGGGAGTTTATAGGTGGGAATTCAAGTATCTCGTAGGATATCTTTCCAACACACACATGATACGATATGGGATCTATCATATGTGTTTGTTCCGCTTATTCTCGCAAGCCAAATCCTTTGTTTTGTTTTATTTGTGGTATTCGAGTTGCTTCGAAGTCAAGTGTTGATTCCATACCTTTCCTAATTGGTGTTCTTATATTGCTATGTGAATACTAATCCTTCTAGATCATCGAGATCGTCATGTTAATTCTTTTCTCAACCGGCGTGCTTCTCTTCAAGTGGATCCGATCATTCCAACATTCGCAAGATCAATTCTAAGCTTTTTCTCAACGGTGTTCGTTTCATCCGACCCAAGTTGTTTTGTTTTTCCCGCCCTCCCACCCTTTTTCTTCAAGGACTCAGATTTCTTAATCAAGTATCCATTTTGTTGAGTGAAGTTTCTTCATTCTTTTCCTTTAATGTTTTATCCGGTGATTCTCATGAAGACGCTAAGGAAGCTTTTACCTTATTATTGTTCCATTCTAATTTTCTTCTCCGTGGATTTAAGTCAAGTTTACAGATGTTGATCGTATTCTTTTCATCGTTTCAAATGCTTTCTCATGTCGGTGCATTTCTTAATCATCCACTTCTCGCTATTCAATTGTTAGGAGTGTTGAAGTTATCTCGGAAGATTCTAGTTTCCATTCTCAATTCACTCAAGTTCTTTTGAGGATGCTATCTCATTCAAGCCATCTAATTCTATCGGTGCAATATCTATTTCAAACAATTGTTCAACGGTGGTTCTTTTGAGTGGGCCCTAACCCACAGGTTTTTTCCCAGGATCTTACCTGACTCTTCTAATTTTCAGGAGCTATTCCCAAATTCATTGCAAAGTTTGATGTAAGGATGAATTATCATCAGTCAAATGTCTTTCTCCAAGATCTTTCAAATTATCTTCATCGTTGGTTCAACCTTTCTAATTTTCTTTCCGGAGTGTCTCAACAATTCATGGTGGTGTTTCTCGTCGTCATTCTCGAATTTTGAAGACCGAAGAAGAGTTTCTTTTAATCTTGCTCCATTCTCTTCAAGATTCATGGGTCTAGTTTGATGCCATCATATCATTAATTGTTTCGATTGTGAGAATTCTTTTAACCCACCGGAGCATTTCAGAGTCTTTTCAGTTTGATTATCCGAGCCCATCATTTCAGAATTATCCATTCAAGCGTTCAACTCTTGTTTTCCAAATCTCACCGGTGCATCGTCGAAATATCCTCTAATCAGTTCATGATCTCTTCGTTCTAATGTATCTAAATTTTGTCAAGCATCTTTATTCGTTTTCCAATTCTTCCCGGTGAATTGTGCCTTCTTCGTTCATTCTCAATTCTTACGGTGGTTTGTTCAAGATTTCACTTCCTTTGTTATCATATCAATTTATTCGTTGTTTCAATCCCACCGGTGGTTCGTTGAAGACCTTCCCAAGTTTGCGCCATATCTATCTTAATCCTTTCTACGAGAATAAGTAGTATGCCAAATCCATTGCTTGTCATCAATTTAATTGGTGAAGGATGAGCATAATGTAATTCTTATTCTTGTTCCATCGAGTAAATTCAATTCCTTATTCCGGAGGTTCATCAAAATTCTTGATTTCATTTGTTCATCTTTCTTTCCGGAGTTCCAAGTTTTCTCGGCTATATCATTTCAAAGCTTCATCTTATCACTGCAGGCTTCACCTTGTGTTGTCAACTTCTCTTTCTTTCTATCACCCTTTTGTTTACCGGAGTTCATCATGGAGGCTCTACATGGTTCGTCAAGGATTCTTTTCATTTCTCCAATTGTTCATCAAGATTTCTCTGGGGTTAAGATCCGTCAAGCTACTCTAAAATAAACATGGTGCTCAATACATGTTTTGTTTTGAGGAGTTCAAGCATTCTTCTTCTTGCATTTCGAAGTGCAATTCGTTCTACCTTATCATTTGAGGTGGTGTTATGTCATTCTCGACAATTTGAGTTCGTGTTTCATGATTCACATGTTGTCAAGAATGAGGTATTTTAAATCCATCAATCTCTTCATTGGAGTTGTCTTGGGCTATATTTCACCTAAAGCCTTCCCTAAGGAATGTTGCTATTATGGTGCTTATCAATGATCCAAGTTTTCCTCCTATCCTCTCGTGAAAGCAGTTTTCATCTCTTCCTTGACCTCAAGCAAGCAATTGTTTTCGTTAGTGGCAGTTTTTCACCTCGTAATTTTGAGATGTTTTCATAAGCCCACTACAAGCTTATTCTTACCGTTGTTGTTTTTCAAACAACTCCGTTCTAGTCTTCCTCGTAAGGATGTTTCTTTCAAATTCAATTGTGGTAGAAGTTACCATTATCTTCTCCGTTCTTTTCTTTCCAACCATCTAGTTTTTCATTGTTTTTTTTCATTTCTACCGGAGGCATTGTGATGTTGCTCTCTTCGACCCATCACCTCGTTTTGCAAAGATCATGTTCTTTTTCTTACTTATCCATTTAACCGGAGGTTGTGTCATCTCTTCAAGTTCTTTTCTTCTTATCAAGTTTCCCTCCTTCTTTTAGTCGGAGTGCTGCCCAAATTTTATCAATCTTATTCCTTCTCGATCTAGTTTTAACCGGAGTGGTTTCAATATCTATCTTATCACTAAACCTCTTGGTTCTCGTCGTATCCCATGTTCCTCTTTTCTAACAGAGTGTTTTCAACTTTCTTCATCTTCATTGTTTTCTTTCTTTCATTTTGTTCAACCTCTCAAGGTTCATTGGTTTCATTCGTTTGTCAAAGAAGCAACTTTGTTTTACCTCTTCCTCTTCCGTTTTTCTCCGGTGCCATCCTAGATCTCGGGACGAGATCCTCTCGTAGTGGTGGAGTGTTGTGGCGCCCAAGACCGGAGCTTCAGCTTGCCTTCCAGGGTTTCCGAGTTTTGCCATGTGATTTGTTTTGTGTGTGCATTCATCATGTCATCTCTTGCATTGCATCATGTCATCATGCCATCATATCATTAATTTTTTGCAACTCAACTAAATAAATTGTATGGATTTCTCGATCCATTTAAATCGAGGGAAGGTTGACTTCTCTTTATAACATATCGTCCCAATATTATTAGGGAGCTATAATAAATATTCCATTAATTGGAATTCATCATAACCCACTTGCATAATAAATCCCATGCCCTTTCTACTTCAAGTTTGGTCCCCAAACCTCGCCATTATTATTCTATCATTTTCCGGAGTTCCACCAAAAATCCTTGGATCATTTTTGTTAAATTCCTCATATTTTTGTGAGCCCGGGAAAATTACCCTCATACCCTAATTCTTGTCCACTCATTTCTTTTCTCTCCCTTTCTTCTTTGCGTTCTGTTTTTTTTTAAGAGAGGAAGAGAGAGATCCCAGCCCAGTCGGCCTCTAAGGCCCCTGGCCTTTCTCCTCCTCCAGGCCGGCCTAACCTCTACGGCCCAAGGCCCAGCCGCCCCTGCCCTCTAACCCTAGCCCATCTCTCCCGATCCGACCCCATCTCCCTCGCTCTCTCCCTCGTCGCCCCACTGCGCCGCTTCGCCCGAACCTGCCCGATCCCCTTCCCTGCCCGATGCCCTCGTCGCCCCACTCGCTCGATCCCCCTCTCCCCTCGGCCTCCTCCCGATCCCATCTCCCTCGCTTTCTCCCTCGTCGTCCTCGCCTCGCCCCGCCTCCGTTCGGCCCTCACGCTGAGCCCGGCGGATGTAGTGACTCCAGCCAGCGCCCGCGCCCGGCCGGCCGAGCTTCGCCCGCGCCTACCTTCTCCTCCCGTCCCGCGACCTCCTCCTCGTCGCCTGGTGCCGCTCCTCCTCGCTCGCGCCCCTCGTCGGCCTCCTCGAGCACCGGGCGCCGCCATGCCTGCGTTTGGCCCGATCCGCCGAGATCGACCCGCCGCCTCGGATCCTCGCGACCCGCGCCTCCCTCGTGCAGCCATAGTCGCCACAGAGCGGCAGCGCCGTGCCTCCTCCTCCCTCAGTTCGGCCTGAACCTCCAGGCCATCTCCGGCGACCCTCGCCGCTCCCTGCGCCGGTCCCCCTCGCCCTTGCCGCCTCCTCCGGTGGTGGCGACCACCAGGAACTCCACAAGGGGCAGGAGTCCCCTGCCTCCACAACCTCCCAACCAGGACGCCAGGGCCAGCTTCGGGATTTTCGCCAAGTACCAGGTCAACGAGGACGTTCGGATTCCGTCAAGTTCGACTACAGGTGGATGCGCCAAGTACCACGACGTCTTTGGGAGACCCGTTTTCGTCAAGTTCAACTACACGAATCCGCCAAGTACCTCTACACATGAAGACGCAAGATCATCCGGATATCGCCAAGTACCACGACACCCATGTTCCATCAAAGCTCGTCTACAAAACTTGTGCGGCTACACCGGGATGTGACAAGAACCCTTCGGATGCGCCTTAGTTCGACTCACGTACCACTACCGTCGACCCTCGAAGACCCGTGGACCCCGAACATCCACGGGACATGAACAACTACTTCCGATGACGAGATGTACCACTACCATCGAGCGTGAACAACGACTTCCCCTACGCCGTGTAACGACTACCATCGCGAGACCGCAAGTACCACGACAACCCGAAGGGTTTCGGACCCGTCAAGTACCTCTTGAAACGAACGTGAAACACTACTTCCTCTACCGTCGCCGTGTACCACTACTTCCCTCGGCGATCATCGCGAGAACGACTACTTCCTCTACTTCCCTCGACGACCCGTGAACGTCTACTTCCCTCTACGAAACTCGAACCGTCCCGTTTGAACGTTCCGAAGGTATAACCCGTGACGACCGCCGTGATCGAATCATCCTTGCGATGCCCCTCTTTTGCCATGCCACCGTTCCGTGGGAACCCGAATCCGGATCACCCACCATCTTGCATGTCTAGCTTCCGTCACGCTTTCCTTTGTACCGATATCTCAATCGAGTTATCGGAACCGATATGTTGCCGTGGCACCATTTTCGGGTTCGTTGCCGTGGCACCCCTTTCTTCTACCACGGTGACACAATGCTTCATAGCATGCTCTTGTCAACATTTTCAAAAAATTGCATAATCTTGCCCATGTCATCCGCATCTTGATAACAACATTTAAATGTTTAAAATTGTTGGTTGCATTAATTTGCTTAAATGCCTTGCTAAAATGATTTATTTCATAACTAAATAACCGTAACTCGGATTTAAATATATTATATATGTAAATGGGGTAGAAAAATGCCTAGTTTAACATGGTAACATTACTTTGCATGTTTAACAACTCTATAATATGCTTTAGGTCAGATCTGTACCGAATCCATAATTTGCATATGGGATTTTCCGGAATTGTTGTTCGTTGTTTCCGGCCTCATTTAAACTTGCCTAGATAGGTAGTTTCATTATGCTTCACCTCTTGCCTTGTTTAACAACATTTAATATTGTTGAGTACCTAACGAGAGAGAACTAAATAATTGATGTGGTGTTCGTCAATATGCAACTCGTTGCATATTGAGCTCCACTTAATTTGTAGGATTGTTTGTGCATATTGCCATGCTATTTAAACCGGTCATGCATCATACTTGATTGTGCATCATGCCATGTTTATGTGATGGTTGTTTACCTATGATGTTTGCTTCTTTCCGGTTGCTTCTCTCGTTAGCTTCGGTTCCGTTCCGGAGTTGTGAGGATTCATTCGACACCGTCCGTTTGTCTTCTTCATGGATTCGTTCTTCTTCCTTGCGGGATTTCAGGCAAGATGACCATACCCTCGAAATCACTTCTATCTTTGCTTGCTAGTTGCTCGCTCTTTTGCTATGCCTATGCTACGATGCCTACCACTTGCTATATCATGCCACCCACATTGCCATGTCAAGCCTCTAACCATCCTTTCCTAGCAAACCGTTGTTTGGCTATGTTACCGCTTTGCTCAGCCCTCTTATAGCGTTGTTAGTTGCGGTGAAGATGAAGTTTGTTCCTTGTTGGAACATGGAGTTGTTGTTCCTTGTTGGAACATGTTTACTTGTTGGGATATCACAATATATCTTATTTAATTAACGCATCTATATACTTGGTAAAGGGTGGAAGGCTCGGCCTTATGCCTGGTGTTTTGTTCCATTCTTGCCGCCTAGTTTCCGTCATATCGGTATTATGTTCCCGGATTTTTGCGTCCCTAACGCGGTCGGGTGATTTATGGGACCCCTTGACAGTTCGCTTTGAATAAGACTTTTCCAAAGAAGGCCCAACATTGGTTTTACCATTTGCCTCACCTAGGCCCTTTTTCCCTTGGGTTTCCGGAGCCCGAGGGTCATCTTTATTTTAGCCCCCGGGCCAGTTCTCCTTTGAGTGCTGGTCCAAACCGAGCGATGTCCGGCGCCCCCTGGGCAACCAGGGTTTATGCCAACCCGACGTCTGGCTCATCCGGTGTGCCCTGAGACCGAGATATGTGCAGCTCCTATCAGGATTTGTCGGCACATCCGGGCGGCTTTGCTGGTCTTGTTTTATTGTTGTGAAATGTCTTGTAGCCGGGATTCCGAGACTGATCGGGTCTTCCGGGAGAAGGAATATCCTTCGTTGATCGCGAGAGCTTATCATGGGCTAAGTTGGGACACCCTGCAGGGTTTGAACTTTCAAAGCCGTGCCCGCGGTTATGTGGCAGATGGGAATTTGTTAATGTCCGGTTGTAGAAAACCCGAAGTTGATCTTAACTAAAATACACCAACCGCGTGTGTAACCGTGATGGTCTCTTCTCGGCGGAGTCCGGGAAGTGAACACGGTGTTGGAGTTATGTTTGACGTAAGTAGTTTCAGGATCACTTCTTGATCATAGTTGTACGACCGTGCTTTTGCCTTCTCTTCTCGCTCTCTTTTGCGTATGTTAGCCACCATATATGCTAGTCGCTTGCTGCAGCTCCACCCCACTACCCTGTCCTACCTTTAAGCTTAAATAGTCTTGATCTCGCGGGTGTGAGATTGCTGAGTCCCCGTGACTCACAGTTACTTCCAAAACCAGTTTGCAGGTGCCGATGAAACCGTGCAGGTGATGCATCCGAGCTCAAGGAGGAGCTCGATGAAGACTTTGTTCATTGTGTTGTTTCGTTTGATTGATCGAGAGTGGAGCCAGTTGGGACGATCGGGATCTGTGTAGCATTTGGGGTAGTCTTCTTTTATTTTGGTTCCGTAGTCGGACCTTGATTGTACTGTATGATGTAATGCTTTACTCATGTATTGTGTGAAGTGGCGATTGTAAGCCAACTATGTATCTCTTTCCTTATGTATTACATGGGTTGTGTGAAGATTACCTCACTTGCGACATTGCTTTCAATGCGGTTATGCCTCTAAGTCGTGCTTCGACACGTGGGAGATATAGCCGCATCGAGGCGCTACAAGTTGGTAATCGAGCCTTCCCGACTTAGGAGCGCCCTACTTGATTGTTTCTTGACGTTGTTGAGTCTAGAATGGAAAATGTTTTGAGTCTTAGGATTATA
Source organism: Aegilops longissima (assembly GCA_021605205.1). Lineage (NCBI taxonomy): Eukaryota > Viridiplantae > Streptophyta > Magnoliopsida > Poales > Poaceae > Aegilops > Aegilops longissima. Next base: position 401,604,244 of record CM038681.1, read on the forward strand.
TATATCGAGAGTAGGATTCTTTTTACTCCTCGGTCCTTAAATCGCTCTGGTGAGGTATCCCGACGAGAGTTTTGACTTTTCTCTCCTCAAATTTCACTAAAAAATTTTAGGATCACGCTGGTATCTTGGAATCGTTCCGATGGTTTTGTGCGAGAACATTGTTCTTGGTGCCTCGACATTTAGGGGTTGTGGCGGTGTCCCGGGAGTTGAGCTCGAGGTGTTGTCGTCACAATTTTATCGTTGCGATTCTGGAATACTGAGTTTTACCGACATCGAAATCTCTTTTGTGCGTTGTTGGTGAGATAACCCCGATAGCCCAAGATCTTGTGGCGAAAAGGGAGTATTGCCATGACTTGTATAACGGATGTTTTTGAAGGTCGAGGTACACGATTTCGAAGGTTTCTTGGTTATGTGTTGACGGATGGATACAGCTGGATCTAGGTATTGTTAGTTTGGGTGATATATTTTGTGTCCCCTGTATCCCCAACACCAGATTGCATAACCAGAAAGTTTCGGGAGTTTATAGGTGGGAATTCAAGTATCTCGTAGGATATCTTTCCAACACACACATGATACGATATGGGATCTATCATATGTGTTTGTTCCGGCTTATTCTGCAAGCCAAATCCTTTGTTTTGTTTTATTTGTGGTATTCGAGTTGCTTCGAAGTCAAGTGTTGATTCCATACCTTTCCTAATTGGTGTTCTTATATTGCTATGTGAATACTAATCCTTCTAGATCATCGAGATCGTCATGTTAATTCTTTTCTCAACCGTGCTTCTCTTCAAGTGGATCCGATCATTCCAACATTCGCAAGATCAATTCTAAGCTTTTTCTCAACGGTGTTCGTTTCATCCGACCCAAGTTGTTTTGTTTTTCCCGCCCTCCCACCCTTTTTCTTCAAGGACTCAGATTTCTTAATCAAGTATCCATTTTGTTGAGTGAAGTTTCTTCATTCTTTTCCTTTAATGTTTTATCCGGTGATTCTCATGAAGACGCTAAGGAAGCTTTTACCTTATTATTGTTCCATTCTAATTTTCTTCTCCGGTGGATTTAAGTCAAGTTTACAGTGTTGATCGTATTCTTTTCATCGTTTCAAATGCTTTCTCATGTCGGTGCATTTCTTAATCATCCACTTCTAGCTATTCAATTGTTCCGAGTGTTGAAGTTATCTCGGAAGATTCTAGTTTCCATTCTCAATTCACTCAAGTTCTTTTGAGGATGCTATCTCATTCAAGCCATCTAATTCTATCGGTGCAATATCTATTTCAAACAATTGTTCAACGGTGGTTCTTTTGAGTGGGCCCTAACCCACAGGTTTTTTCCCAGGATCTTACCTGACTCTTCTAATTTTCAGGAGCTATTCCCAAATTCATTGCAAAGTTTGATGTAAGGATGAATTATCATCAGTCAAATGTCTTTCTCCAAGATCTTTCAAATTATCTTCATCGTTGGTTCAACCTTTCTAATTTTCTTTCCGGAGTGTCTCAACAATTCATGGTGGTGTTTCTCGTCGTCATTCTCGAATTTTGAAGACCGAAGAAGAGTTTCTTTTAATCTTGCTCCATTCTCTTCAAGATTCATGGGTCTAGTTTGATGCCATCATATCATTAATTGTTTCCGATTGTGAGAATTCTTTTAACCCACCCGGAGCATTTCAGGAGTCTTTTCAGTTTGATTATCCAGAGCCCATCATTTCAGAATTATCCATTCAAGCGTTCAACTCTTGTTTTCCAAATCTCACCGGTGCATCGTCGAAATATCCTCTAATCAGTTCATGATCTCTTCGTTCTAATGTATCTAAATTTTGTCAAGCATCTTTATTCGTTTTCCAATTCTTCCCGGTGAATTGTGCCTTCTTCGTTCATTCTCAATTCTTACGGTGGTTTGTTCAAGATTTCACTTCCTTTGTTATCATATCAATTTATTCGTTGTTTCAATCCCACCGGTGGTTCGTTGAAGACCTTCCCAAGTTTGCGCCATATCTATCTTAATCCTTTCTACGAGAATAAGTAGTATGCCAAATCCATTGCTTGTCATCAATTTAATTGGTGAAGGATGAGCATAATGTAATTCTTATTCTTGTTCCATCGAGTAAATTCAATTCCTTATTCGGAGGTTCATCAAAATTCTTGATTTCATTTGTTCATCTTTCTTTCCGGAGTTCCAAGTTTTCGGCTATATCATTTCAAAGCTTCATCTTATCACTGCAGGCTTCACCTTGTGTTGTCAACTTCTCTTTCTTTCTATCACCCTTTTGTTTACCGGAGTTCATCATGGAGGCTCTACATGGTTCGTCAAGGATTCTTTTCATTTCTCCAATTGTTCATCAAGATTTCTCATGGGTTAAGATCCGTCAAGCTACTCTAAAATAAACATGGTGCTCAATACATGTTTTGTTTTGAGGAGTTCAAGCATTCTTCTTCTTGCATTTCGAAGTGCAATTCGTTCTACCTTATCATTTGAGGTGGTGTTATGTCATTCTCGACAATTTGAGTTCGTGTTTCATGATTCACATGTTGTCAAGAACATATACTCAAAATGTCTGGGTATAACAATTACTTGATTCAACTAGGAGTTAATCTTCCGGATGATAGTCATTGACACAATTCTTCAATCACTGCCACCAAGCTACAAGAGCTTCGTGATGAACTATAATATGCAAGGGATGCATAAGACAATTCCTGAGCTCTTCGCAATGCTAAAGGCTGCGGAGGTAGAAATCAAAAAGGAGCATCAAGTGTTGATGGTCAACAAGACCACCAGTTTCAAGAAAAATGGTAAAGGGAAGAATAAGGGGAACTTCACGAAGAACGGCAAACAAGTTGCTGCTCAAGAGAAGAAACCTAACTCTGGACCTAAGCCTAAGACTGAGTGCTTCTACTGCAAACAGTCTGGTCACTGGAAGCGGAACTGCCCCAAGTATTTGGCGGATAAGAAGGATTGCAAGATGAACAAAGGTATATGTGATATACATGTTATTGATGTGTACCTTACTAGAGCTCGCAGTAGCACCTGGGTATTTGATACTGGTTTTGTTGCTAATATTTGCAACTCGAAACAGGGATTACAGATTAAGCGAAGACTGGCTAAGGACGAGGTGACGATGCGCGTGGGAAATGGTTCCAAAGTCGATGTGATCGCCGTCGGCACGCTACCTCTACATCTACCTTCAGGATTAGTTTTAGACCTGAATAATTATTATTTGGTGCCAGCGTTAAGCATGAACATTATATCTGGATCTTGTTTGATGCAAGACGATTATTCATTTAAATCTGAGAATAATAGTTGTTCTATTTATATGAGTAATATCTTTTATGGTTATGCACCCTTGAAGAGTTGTCTATTTGTGATGAATCTCGATAGTAGTGATACACATATTCATAATGTTGAAGCCAAAAGATGCAGAGTTGATAATGATAGTGCAACATATTAGTGGCACTGCCGTTTGGGTCATATTGGTGTAAAGCGCATGAAGAAACTCCATACTGATGGACTTCTGGAATCACTTTATTATAAATTACTTGGTACTTGCGAACCATGCCTCATGGGCAAGATGACTAAAACGCCGTTCTCCGGAACAATGGAGCGAGCAACGGATTTGTTGGAAATCATACATACTGATGTATGTGGTCTAATGAATATTGAGGCTCGCGGCGGGTAACGTTATTTTCTCACCTTCATAGATGATTTGAGCAGATATGGGTATATCTACTTAATGAAACATTAGTCTGAAACATTTGAAAAGTTCAAAGAATTTCAGAGTGAAGTGGAAAATCATCGAAACAAGAAAATAAAGTTTCTACGATCAGATCGTGGAGGAGAATATTTGAGTTACGAGTTTGGTCTACATTTGAAACAATGCGGAATAGTTTCGCAACTCACGCCACCCGGAACTACGATGAGACTTTCTCACCCATAGCGATGCTTAAGTCTGTGTGAATCATGTTAGCAATTGCCGCATTTATGATTATGAAATTTGGCAAATGGATGTCAAAACTGCATTCCTGAATGGATTTCTGGAAGAAGAGTTGTATATGATGCAACCAGAAGGTTTTGTCGATCCAAAGGGAGCTAACAAAGTGTGCAAGCTCCAGTGATCCATTTATGGACTGGTGCAAGCCTCTCAGAGTTGGAATAAGCGTTTTGATAGTGTGATCAAAGCATATGGTTTTATCTGAGACTTTTGGAGAAGCCTGTATTTACAAGAAAGTGAGTGGGGGCTCTGTAGCATTTCTAATATTATATGTGGATGACATATTGTTGATTGGAAATGATATAGAATTTCTGGATAGCATAAAAGGATACCTGAATAAGAGTTTTTCAATGAAAGACCTCGTTGAAGCCGCTTATATATTGGGCATCATGATCTATAGAGATAGATCAAGACGCTTAATTGGACTTTCACAAAGCACATACCTTGATAAAGTTTTGAAGAAGTTCAAAATGGATCAAGCAAAGAAAGGATTCTTGCCTGTGTTACAAGGTGTGAAGTTGAGTCAGACTCAATGCCCGACCACTACAGAAGATAGAGAGAAAATGAAAAATGTTCCCTATGCTTCAGCCGTAGGCTCTATCATGTATGCAATTCTGTGTACCAGACCTGATGTGTGCCTTGGTATTAGTTTAGTAGGGAGGTACCAATGTAATCCAGGAGTGGATCACTGGACAACGGTCAAGAACATCCTGAAATACTTGAAAAGGACTAAGGATCTGTTTCTCGTTTATGGAGGTGACAAAGAGCTCGTTGTAAATGGTTACGTCGATGCAAGCTTTGACACTGATCCGAACGACTCTAACTCGCAAACCAGATACGTGTTTACATTGAACGGTGGAGCTGTCAGTTGGTGCAGTTCTAAACAAACCGTCGTGGCGGGATCTACGTGTGAAGCGGAGTACATAGCTTCTTCAGAAGCAGCAAATGAAGGAGTCTGGATGAAGGAGTTCATATCCGATCTAGGTGTCATACCTAGTGCATCGGGACCAATGAAAATCTTTTGTGACAATACTGGTGCAATTTCCTTGGCAAAGGAATCCAGATTTCACAAGAGAACCAAGCACATCAAGGGACGCTTCAATTCCATCCGGGATCAAGTCCAGGTGGGAGACATAGAGATTTGCAAGATACATACGGATCTGAATGTTCCAGACCTGTTGACTAAGCCTCTTCCACGAGCAAAACATGATCAGCACCAAGACTCCATGGGTGTTAGAATCATTATTGTGTAATCTAGATTATTGACTCTAGTGCAAGTGGGAGACTGAAGGAAATATGCCCTAGAGGCAATAATAAAGTTATTATTTATTTCCTCATATCATGATAGATGTTTATTATTCATGCTAGAATTGTTTTAACCAGAAACATAATACATGTGTGAATACATGGACAAACATAGTGTCACTAGTATGCCTCTACTTGACTAGCTCGTTGATCAAAGATGGTTGAGTTTCCTAACCATAGACATGAGTTGTTATTTGATTAACGGGATCACATCATTAGGAGAATGATGTGATTGACTTGACCCATTCCGTTAGCTTAGTACTTGATCGTTTAGTTTACTGCTATTGCTTTCTTCATGACTTATACATGTTCCTATGACTATGAGATTATGCAACAACCAAATATCGGAGGAACACTTTGTGTGCTACCAAACATCTCAACATAACTGGGTGATTATAAAGGTGCTCTACAGGTGCCTCCGATGGTGTTCGTGGAGTTGGCATAGATCAAGAATAGGTTTGTCACTCCGATTGTCGGAGAGGTATCTCTGGGCCCTCTCGGGAATGCACATCACTATAAGCCTTGCAAGCAATGTGATTAATGAGTTAGTTGCGGGATGATGCATTACGGAACGAGTAAAGAGACTTGCCGGTAACGAGATTGAGCTAGGTATTGAGATACCGACGATCGAATCTCGAGCAAGTAACATACCGATGACAAAGGGAACAACGTATGTTGTTATGCGGTTTGACCAATAAAGATCTTCTTAGAATATGTAGGAACCAATATGAGCATCCAGGTTCCACTATTGGTTATTGACCGGAGATGTGTCTTGGTCATGTCTACATAGTTCACGAACCCGTAGGGTCCACACGCTTAAAGTTCTGTGACGGTCGGTATTATGAGTTTATATGTTTTGATGAACCGAAGGTAGTTCGAAATCTCGGATATGATCACGGACATGAAGAGGAGTCTCAAAATGGTCGAGACATAAAGATTGATATATTGGAAGGCTACATTTGGACATCGAATGAGTTCTGGGTGAAATCGGGATTTTACAGGAGTGCCGGCGGGGTTACCGGAACCCCTCGGGGGATGTAATGGGCCTGTTGGGCCTTAGTGGAGAAGAGAGAGGGCAGCCAGGAGGTGGCGCGCGGCCCCCTTGCCCCAGTCCGAATTGGACAAGGGAAGGGGGCGGCGGCCCCCTCTCCTTCCTTCTCTCCACCTCCTCCTTCCCCCTTCCCCTACTCCTACTAGGAAAGGAGGAGTCCTACTCCCGGTGGGAATAGGACTCCCCCCTTGGCGCGCCCTCCTCCTTGGCCGGCCGCCACCCCCTAGCTCCTTTATATACGGGGGAAAGGGGGCACCCCAACACACAAGTTGATCATTGATCTCTCCCAGCCATGTGCGGTGCCCCCCTCCACCATAATCCACCTAGGTCATATCGTAGCGGTGCTTAGGTGAAGCCCTGCGTTGGTAGATTCATCAACATCGTCACCACGCCATCGTGCTGACGAAACTCTCCCTCGAGCTCTAGTGGATCGTGAGTTCGCGGGACGTCACCGAGCTGAAGGTGTGCTGAACGCGGAGGTCCTGTACGTTTGGTACTGAGGATCGGTCGATCGTGAAGACGTACGACTACATCAACCGCATTGTCATAACGCTTCCGCTTAACAGTCTACGAGGGTACATGGACGACACTCTCCCCTCTCGTTGCTATGCATCACCATGATCTTGCGTGTGCGTAGGAATTTTTTTGAAATTACTACGTTCCCCAACATGTCCTAGTACTACAGAGACCACCAGGGTGGGTTCTAAGTGGCTGGCACAAAAATATAAGCACCTCTTCAGATCCAATCCAACTATTGGCATTCAGACCATAACTGATGCCTGCATGGAAAAATATTGTGTAGATGTGCCCAAGTCCATGGTATATAGGGCAAAGAACACAGCTATTGAAGTTGTGTTAGGAGATCACAAGAAGCAATATCCTAGGCTTAGAGACTATCTTAGACAATCATGGATACAAACCCCGGGAGTAGAGTAATATTCACTACTGTTACTCCAACACCAACTGAAAAAATTCTCCACCCAGGACCCAGATTCCATGCCAAGTTCTATTGCATCAATGGAGCAAGGGAGGGGTTTCTCAAGGGGTGCAGACCATTCATTGGTTAGTTTTTGAACCTTGTGCACTACTTACATATTGTTTCTCATTCAAATGTATTTAATTTGTTGAAATGTTGATAACGTAGGTGTTGATGGATGCTTTATAAGCTTACTAATGGTGCTCAACTCCTTGCTGCCACTGGTAGAGATGGCAACAACATTATATATCCACTGGCATTTGGCATTATCGGACAAGAGGACACACCTAATTAGTGTTGGTTGCTACACCAACTCAAAATTTTCCTAGGGGGAGAAGTCGGACAGTTTGGACCATATACTATAATGTCATATAGATAAAGGGTATATGTATGCATATTTCATTTTTTTGCACAAGTGTTTACATTGGCTTGCAATATTTCATTTTGTTATCTTTGTGCTAGCTAGTAGCTTAGACTGTTAAATTGTGTGTACCAGGGGTTACTAAATGCAGTTAATGATGTGTTTCCAAACTGCAACCAAAGATTCTGCCTTAGACATTTATATGCAAATTTCCAGAATGCTCAGTTTAGGGGGGAAGATCTTAAGAAGTGAATGGATAATGCTAGCAATGCCTACAATGAAAACAAATTTAATATTGCAATGCATGATCTTAGAGCTGAAAGTGAGGAATCCTGGAAGTGGCTTAGTGCAATACCAAAAAAACATGGGCAAGTCATGCATTTGACACAAACTGCAAGACTGACTTGGTAGTTAACAACCTGTCTGAGGTGTTTAACAAGTACATTCTAGATGTTAGGAGAAAACCTATAAGGACAATGTGTGATGGGATAAAAGATAAGCAGATGGTGAGGTGGCACAGGAACAGAGAGAGTGGAAAGATAGCAAGATGGGAGATAACACCTCATTACAGTGAGAAGCTAGAGATTGAGAAGGAGAGGGCCAAATATTGCAAGCCAATACAAACTGGGGTGAACTTATGACAAGTTACAAGTGGGCAGCAAACACATGCTATGAACTTGGAACTTGAGACTTGTGGATGCAGATAGTGGGACCTTAGTGGCATCCCATGGAACCATGCCATCTCTGCAATAAACAAGCTAAAAGGTTTCCAGAGGATTGTGTCAGCAACTTCCTCAAGAAACAATTTCATGTGTCAGCTTATGAACCAGTAATCTATCCTATTCCTAGTGACCATGATTGGACAAAGACCCCTGGTCTAGACACAAAACCACCTGCATTTAAAGTGAAGAGAGGAAGAAGGAAAGAAAAGAGGATCTAGGGGAAATTTGAAGTACCAAAGCCAAGGGACACAGGGCATAGGTACACAAGTTGTCTTAAGAAGTTGAAGCCCGTGCTAGCTTTAAGGAATAACAAACATGTGGTAATAATGTTTCCCCTTTCAGTATACTACTTTTTCCTTTCTCATACATTTCTTTCCTTCCAATATTATTAACTATTTTCCATGTGTATGCAAGGCTACTCCAAGCAATTCACATCCAAGAGGTGCTGCTCCTACTCCTACACAACCACCAAGACAACCAAGAGTCGTTGCTCCTACTCCTTCACCACGACCAAGACGGCCAAGAGCTTTTGCTCCTGCTACTACACAACCACTAAGAGCTGGAAGAGGAGGACCTAGCAGAGGAGGTGCTGGCAGAGGAGGAGCTGGAAGAGGAGGTGTTGGCAGAGGAGGAGCTAGCAGAGGAAGTGCTGGAAGAAGTGGCGTTGGAATAGGTGGTGCTAGAAGAAGAGGTGCTGAAAGAATGTAAGTGCATCTAGTGCCCCTTAGTAATTTTGGTGTATTGAAGACTTATAGGTTAAGGGACTAATGTGTTGTGAGTGTACACAGGTTCTATAAGTCTATGAGGAGTTTGATATTTATGATGAAAGTCGACCCCCAAAAATGAATGTCTTCATTTTGAAGACTTTGGTTTTCTTGAAGACTTTGAAAATGAGGAAATTGGTGTGACCTTGAAGACTTTGATATTGATGCCAGGATTATGAAGCGTGAAGACTTTCGTTTTCGTAGTTTCATTTTCTCTTTCTTGAGTCATAGGAAACACCGTAATATTAAAGGGGGTCGAGGTAAAACTGAGGAAACACTTTCCAAGTGATGCTCATCTCAAAGCCTACACATACCCAATCCTTTCGAGTTAATCCATTGGAAATCCCATACAATTTAGTCTTCTTCAGTGACAGAGACGAAGATCTTCTATTCTCTGAGAAATTTGTTCCGACTGAGGAGTTAGGAGTTCGCCAGTGCGGATTTCCTACAAGTGAGTAACATGATAGCCCTGAGGAATTTGAGAGCTCAAATTTCCGACCGTTGTTGTGCTACATGCCAGCTCTCCCAAAATATCTTATCCACCTAATGGTCATATCATTGAAGGGCATTTATGTCTTATCATGTCGGGCTGATCCCCGGGGATAAATAGACGCCCCCTACAACCACTAGTTGGTTGGCTGCTCCGAGAGAAACTGACACTTGTCATTGAGAGCATCCCATCCTCCGACGACTTTGAGCGAAAATCATCAAGTGAGGAAAAATCCAAAAACCTAAAACCCAAAGTGATTGAGCATCACCGAAGAGATTGTTCCTGTGTGGAACCGATGCTTGTTACCTTTCAAGCCTGTGCATCTTCCAGAAGGTTAGGCGTCATGGTCTAGAGTGTCCAAGTGGAATTGTGGATCACCGAGTGACCAAGTCTGTGAAGGTTTGGAAGTCACCTCGAAGACTTACCATGAGTGATTGGGCGAGGTCTGTGTGACCTTAGCTCAAGGATAATACGGTGAGGACTGTGTGTCCGGGACTATTTGTCCTCAGGTTTAAATACCTAGCTGCTCCAACCAGACATACAACTGTCACAGTAGTTGGAACTGGTCTACCAAATCATTGTCTTCACCGAGCTACTGGTTCTATTTACTCAACCCTTTCATTTCCTCATTCATATATTGATGAACTTGATTGTTGTTGTTTGAAGACTTTGACTAAAGACTTCATCAATTTCCTCAATCCTATTTGTTCAGTCATCTTATCTTCAGCCTGCTTATCCTGTTTACACGCTACCTGTACTCTGTGCTTGTTTCATATCATCATGATGATTGTGTTACTGCCATATTATGCCTGCACCTGAGTACTTATTCCGCTGCTAGTAGTTCGTCACTTAGCAAATTCCTCAAGTTGTATTTCCTCAGTGACGAATTTGTAAAAATCGCCTATTCACCCCCTCTAGTCGATATAACACACTTTCAATTGGTATCAAAGCAAGGTACTCCCTTGTTCTGTGTGATTTTGGTTTAACCACCTGGAGTTTTAGTTATGTCAACTGCAGGCATGATCAAGGTCTCAGCTGGGTGTCCTACTTTCGATGGGACGAACTACCCCTACTGGAAGAATAAGATGCGCATGCATCTTGAGGCAATTGACAAATCTCTGGTACGTTGTGGAAAATGGGGTTCCCTCCATCACTCCTTCCTTGAACGCTGCTGATGTGAAGAGATTCAAGCAACTCGACTCTCAAGCGAAGAATATCATATGTGGCCATCTGAGCAAAGGACAGGCCGACAGAGTGAGTGCTTTGGAGACACCAAAGCTTATCTGGGATAGGCTGTCCAAGGTCAACGAAGGAGGCTCAACTCAACGTGACTCTCGAGTTGACGTTCTTCGCAATCTCTTCAACCACTTCAAAAGATTCGACAAAGAAAATGTTCAGCAAACCTTTGATCGCCTCACTAACATCTCAAATGAGCTTCAAGCACTTGGTGCCGCTGACATCACCGATCATGAGGTGGTGAAGAAATTGCTGAGATCACTTGATTCCTCATTCGACACTCTAGCACTGAAGATTCAAGAAATTGGAGACTACAAGTCACTTGATCCTGCTGATATCCTTGAGAGACTGAACACTCATGAATTCCAACTAGCTGAGAAGAGAGACCTCTACGGGCCAAGCTATGGAAGATCACGCGCACTGAAGGCCAAGGCAGTTTCCTCATCTGAAGGGGAAGATTCTGACAGCAGCCTTGGTGATCCTAAAGAACTAAGCCAGGAGCTAGCAATGCTCGTAAGGAAATTCTAGAAGTTCTCAAGACATGGTCGCTTTGGAAAATCTTCCGGAGGTGATGACATGAGATCAGATTCCTCATCCCGCTATTACAAGAAAAGGACTTGACACAAATGCAAGAAACCTGGTCACTACATGACTGATTGTCCTTAGTGGGTAAAGGAATCAAAGAAGAAGAAGTAAAAGGATGATAGTTCAGACGACTCGAAGAAGAAGAAGAAATCTTTAAAGTCCTCATCATCAAAATCTTCAAAGTTTTCATCTCACAAGAAGAGCTATTCCAAAAAGGCTCGGGCATTCATTGGCAAGGAAATGGATTTTGAAGCTGAATCTGAGGAAAATGAGGAAGAGGAAGCATCTGAGGAGTCAAACTCTTATGTGGCAAGCCTAGCTCTTGCTACTTCTTTTGTTAGCAAGTCCATCTTCAACTGTGAAGAAAATGTCGACTCCAACACTACTGACGATGGCAACGATGACTTCGCTCCCGCCTATTGCTTCATGGCAAAAGGTTCCAAGGTACTCAAATAGCCCTCCACTGAATCAAGTGAGGATGAATCTGATGAAAATCTCAAACCTAGCTATTACAAACTTGCTAAGATTGCCGTCAAACAACAAAAAGCTTTGGAAAAGGTTCAAAATTTGCTAGACAAAAGTGATGAGATGTTGGGTGAGGAAATGGATCGAACTCAAACTCTAACTGATAATCTTCAGCGACTATATTCAAAGTTTCATAACCTTCAAGGTCGTCATGAAACTCTCTGAGCCGATCATGAGAAGCTCTCTTACGAATTTATTCAAATAAAGCAAGATCTTGAGAAGCTAAGGGTGAGTCATGAAGATCTTCAGAAGGAAAACGATTCATTGCTAACTGATAATATTCAGCGACTACAGTCAAAGTTTCATAACCTTCAAGGTCGTCATGAAACTCTCTGAGCCAATCATGAGAAGCTCTCTTATGAATTTATTCAAATAAAGAAAGATCTTGAGAAGCTAAGGGTGAGTCATGAAGATCTTCAGAAGGAAAACGATTCATTGCTTGCTCAACAGATCAGTTCCACCCAGGAAGAATTCATTCCACATGTTTGAAATGCATTGAACGTGAATCTGCTAATTCTTCACCTGAAAGTTCAAATGCTTCTATTGCGGCAAATTCTTCAACTATTTCTGTGGTCACAAATTCCTCATCTGAAGATACCACAAGTATCACTGACGATAATGCAGGGTTGAAGGCATTGTATGTGATAGGCATGTACAAAAGCCTCAAAGGGAATCAAGCTCTTTGTGATGTGCTTAAAAAGAAGATCTTGAACAAGAACCCTAGGAAAGAGGGTATTGCCTTTGAGAGGAAACTCAATGCTGATGGGACCTAATTGAAACCTGAGCGATATCCCAAATCCTCATGGGTTGCTGCGAAAGGACCTCCCGTAGATCCATCCACTTTATCTGGCTTTACATGTGAATCTTCATATTAATCTGATGAGTCATTTGACTCCAACTATAAACTGTTCAAAAATCAGGAACAGTCAACCTATGAAGAAAATCTAGGTTCCCAAAAGATGCCTTGAAAGTCTTCAAGTGAATGTACTCATGACACCACGTGTGAAGAATATGTTGGGGAACATAGCATGCAATTTCAAAAAAATTCCTACGCTCACGCAAGATCTATCTAGGAGATGCATAGCAAGGGGAAGGGGAGAGTGTGTCCACGTACCCTCGTAGACCGAAAGCGGAAGAGTTTGACACCGCAGTTGATGTAGTCAAACTTCTTCTCGTTCCGACTGATCAAGTACCGAACGTACGACACCTCCGAGTTCTGCACATGTTCAGCTCGATAACGTCCCTCGAACTCTTGATCCAACAAAGTGTCGAGGGACATCGTCAGCACGACGGCATGGTGACGTTGATGGTGAAGTGATCCGTAGAGGGCTTCGCCTAAGCACTACGACAATATGACCGGAGGCGTAAACTGTGGAGGGGGGTGCCGCACACGGCTAGGAATCAATGTAGCGTGTTCTAGCGGTGCCCCCCCCCCCCACATATATATAGGTGGGAGAGGGAGAGGGGAAGCAAGGGGCACCCCAAGTAGGAGTAATCCTACTTGGGCGCCTCCCACAAGTCAGCCTCCCCCTTCCATAAGTGTCGAAGGGAGAAGGAAAGAGAGGGGGGAGAGAAGGAAAGGGGGAGGCCGAATCCTCCCCTTTCCTTTCTCCCTTCCCCTCCTTCCTTTTCCTCCTATTCGGTCTATATGGGGGGCACCAACCCACTAGGGGCTGGTTTGTCCCGCCCTTGGCCCAATAAGGCCCATATCTTTTGCCGGGGGTGCCCGGAACCCCTTCCGGTGACCCGATACGTACCCGGTGCATCCTGAAACACTTCCGATGTCCGAATACTATCGTCCTATATATGAATCTTTACATCTCGACCATTTTAAGACTCCTCCTCATGTTCATGATCTCATCCGGGACTCCGAACAACATTCGGTCAACATAACACATAACTCATATAATACAAAATCGTCATCGAACGTTAAGCGTGCGGACCCTACGGGTTCGAGAACTATGTAGAAATGACCGAGACACTTCTCCGGTCAATAACCAACAGCGGAACCTGGATGCTCATATTGGTTCCCACATATTCTAGGAAGATCTTTATCGGTCGTACCGTAATGACAACATATGTTATTCCCTCTGTCATTGGTATGTTAGTTGTCCGAGATTCGATCGTCGGTATTGATACGTCTCCGTCGTATCTATAATTTTTGATTGTTCCATGCCAATATTATTCTACTTTTGTAACATCCCAAATTTTCAATTTGGCATGTTATACATAGGTCATCCATGCATATCATATTTTATGGCATTTTCGTTTGCAATCCTCGAAATCCTAAGCAACTCAAGGACCCTCGAGAGAGTTGGGGATTTTCCGATTTTCATATTTAAATTTTATCAAATAATGAAGATCGAGGATTTTGGATTTTATTATTTTTCTCTCCAGAAAATATTTCATGTTTAATAATAAATGAGAGGAGATAATATGACTTCTCCAAAAATAATTGAAATATCGGAGGAAAAATGTTTAAATCATTATTTGGATTTTATTTTAATTATTTGGAATTTTATTTGCCCTAGAGAAAATTTGCATGATTTAAAAATTGCATTTTAGGGGCCAAGAAAAGTTCATCTTGTTCTAAATATTTTATTTGGACAAAGAAAACTTGTTTTGGCATTTTAGATTTTTATTTATTTTTCTAGGAATTTATAAGTGTCGTGGGATGTTTTTTTTAAAGACCCACCGATCGGGCTAAGGCCCACCGCCAAGCCATTGTCGCCTTCCAGCGTTGCCGCCAAGCGTCCGACCCGGACTCCGCCGCCGCCTTGCCCTTTCCCAAGTCGGACCCCCAACCTATATATAGCCCCCCCCTCTAAACCACCACCGCCAAGACCGCCGCCTCCCGGCCCGAGCCCGAGCCACCGCCCGCCGAGTCGCCGCCGCCGCCTCTAGCCGCCGCCGCCACTCCCGCCGCCACCCCGCACCCGCCGCCACCCGTGCCCCTCGCTGAGCCCCGCCGGAGACGCGCGCCCGCCGGACGACCTCGCCGGAGGTAGCCCCTCGTCGCCGGTTTTTTTAGAAAACCCCTTCGGTTTTTTTTAGAAAAACCCTAGCCCGTTTTTTTTATAGATCGGTTTTATTTCTCCGGTTTATTTGTTTTGTGAGCGTTCGCTCGTTCTAAACGAACGTGTTCGTCGTTTAGTTTCTGCTAACGAACGTTCGTTCGTTTAGCCGTTCGTCGTTTTCTTTTTTCGGATTTATTCCGCGATTTTTCCGATCGCGATTTCTGATCCGATGTTCGAATTAGTATAACTTTTCGCTCGTTTATCGGAATCAGGCGATTCAAGCGCCTGGAGTTTCATATCGAAACCCTCTTTCCGAATAGCCAACTCAAACAAGTTTTTGCCTCTGTAAAATCTGACCCTAGTTCAGATTAGTAAACGGATCTTGTTTCTTTCGTCGTTTGAGTTTCGTTGCTCCGTTTGGTTTGATTTTTCTTGTGAACCGGAGTTCTTAAGTTGAACTCTCCGGTCAACCTCTTTCAGTTGAAGTTTCGTTTGTGCATCTTTGCTTGTTGCTTATGTATGTATTGTTTGCTTGCGATAGAATTCCCAGAGTGCGAAGCGTGTTACTACGAGTCTCTAGGATTCACGGATCGTCAGCAAGGCAAGTAACACTTGATCATATTTCCTTTCATGCCCAGTTTTTATGCATTAGTTCTACCCTCAAACATTGCATGGTTAGGATGTCATTAATTTGTGGGTTGGGAAGTAGATGATGAGGTAGGAACCTATTGCCCTATTACTATCAAACCCTTGGGAGTTATTTCTACGTGTTGCTTATATTGCTATGCTATGCTCGTAGACGTGGTTTGGGTTTGAGAGATATTCATGACAGATGTGAGATTGTTAATTAATGGTTTACTTTAAGGTGGCAACTTAAATACACATCTGGGTGGATTGAGGCACCTGGGGAACGCAGTGTTGTCTGTTTTATTTTTGGAAATCCCGGGGTACCCGTGTGATCTTCCTATGGACCGCCACCCAGGCTCAAAGGGAACTGAGATTATTCATGCTAGAAACTTCTATGTGCAGCCACAAGCTATTATGGGCTCTAGCCTAGTTGAGTAAGTTACATGAAGCTCTTGAAGAGGTAGATCAGCAGGTAGTGGGTTTTGTAGGTTTGGTATTGATCTATCCGGAGTAGAGAGTTAATGTTTCTAAAAGACTGTGTCTCGGTCATCCGTTTCTCAAACACCATGTAGTGCGAGAAATCAACGGAGGCGATCGAGTCTTGTGGGGAAAAGTGCGCAAACCTCTGCAGAGTGTACAATCTAATCATGGTTAGCCTTGTCCCCGGTTATGGACAAATTCTGAGTATCTAGTACTTGAGTCATTACATGTATCTCATCAGTCTAAATTAATATTGTTGGGTTGTTAATTACTTTAATTGGGATTGAGTTGGGATTATACCTTCTCAATGATGTTTCAACCACCATGATAGTTAAATTAAAATTTATTCCTTTGATGTAGGGAAAAATTGGCTTTTCCGCAAACTATAACCGTAGTGCTTTCCACCAGCCAAATATGCATGTAGTGTTAGCATTATTCCGTTATTGCTCTATTGTGTTACATTGCCAGCATATTCCATGTGCTGACCCGTTCTCGGGCTGCAACGTATTATGTTGCAAACTTTTCAGACGAGGAGTAAGGTTCGATAGGTCGTTGCCGTGCAGCTCAACTATGCCGTTGGAGTTGATGGACTCACTTTATCATCCAAGCCTTCCGCTGTTATTGTATTAGATGGCCTTAAGCCATATTATTGTAATAAGTTCTCTTTTGAGACATACGATGTAATAAGTGTGTGATTGCTACTCTATTATAAATCCTTCGAGTACTGTGTGTGTCAGCATTACCGATCCAGGGATGACACGGAAGCACAGAGACTTGACCATCTGAGGTCGGGTCGCTACAAAATGGTATCAGAGCACACGCTGAGTGTAGGACATGACCACTAAGATAAAACCATAGGTCACTCTTCTCTACTCATTTCTGACTCCTCTCCATTTCTCCACTCTTTAGGATGACGGAGATGAAGTACAAGTTTGCACAACCGGATGAGGACACACCTTTTGGATGCCACTTGAAGGAAGTCACTAGGTACCTGAATATTGGAATACCAAGCTTCACCGGGACGTACAACGCCACCTTACCAGAAGAAGAGTGATGGAAGATTGAAGCTCTAGTTCCCGGAAGGACGTTTGCGGCAATCACAGAGCCCATAGTGTGTGTTTTCAATGCACCAACATGGAGTTTGGGAAAGAGTATGACAGCTCACATTACCATGGGACGCATTGGAGAAGTCTACAATAGGGAGCTTAAAGACACCATATATCAAATATGCGGGCGCTGAGGCGAGCAATGGGAAGTAATCAGCACCAAGAAGGATAGATCCATTGCAGCTTACATCCAGGAGCTAAACCAGCACATTCGACGTCAGGAGAACCAGATGTGCGCAGACATGATGGATTTGAAGAAGGCGAAAACTAGGATCATCGAGCTGGACAAGTTTACACGCGATGGATATGAGGAAGAAATCAAGACCCTACTGGAGAAGAATGACGACCTAGTCAAGAAGATCGGAGTCTTCATGGGAGGACCATCACCGAAAGAAGAGGAAGAAGATCCCACTTGTCCGGACAACTACATCATCATCGCATTTACACCGACTCGATCCAAGTGATGATGACTATGAAGACGAAGCTGGAGCAGACATCATGGAGTCTTCCACCGATTAAAATTTCTAGATGACCACCATATAATAGTAGTATTCCCCCATGTAACTAGTAGTAGTTGAGCACTTATGCGATCGTCCTAGACCGTTTTGTATGCCCTTGCTTGATTGAATGAATGTGTGTGTTTGCCTCATGTGCATATGGGTAGTGTTTTCTCGCTAGACCTCTTTCTATTCTAATCTCTTCCATCTAAACCCTCAGATGCCTCCGAGACGTGACCCCGGTTTTGTTTTCCCACCGGAGCTCACCCAGTTGATCCAACAACAGAATTCCTTGATGCAGTTGCTAGTTCAGAATCAGGGCAACAACAACAACAACAACAATAACCCGCTGCTAGTGGACAATTTAGCCCGCTTTCTGAGGTTACAACCGCCGGTGTTTTCCAGTAGCACCGAGCCAATAGTTGCTGATGATTGGCTACGCCGTATTGGAAGGGAGTTAACCACCGCAGGATGCATGGATCTTTGAAAGGTGCGCTTTGCCGCACATCAATTGGATGGACCAGCAGCCGCATGGTGGGAGAATTACACGGGTACTTTTCCTATAGCCAATGTCACTTGGGACCAGTTCCAACAAGCTTTTCACACGGCCCATGTTTCAACTGGAGCCATGCAGATAAAGAAGCGTGAGTTTCGCAACTTACGCCAGGGGAACCGCATTGTGGCCCAAAGACGTGGATGAGTTTAGCAAGTTATCACGCTATGCCCCCGATGATGTGGCCACAGATGCATGAAGCAAGAGAAGTTTATGGAAGGGCTGAATGATGAGATGAGTATGCAGTTGATGGTGGCAACTTTCAACAACTACCAGGAGTTGGTAGATAAGGCCCTAATGATTGAAGGGAAGCAACAACAGATTGAGAACCGTAAAAGGAAGTATGGACAAGGGAAGTATAACTCAGGAACTCACCAGAAGCCTCGCTTAACCCCGAATTCGGGAGGACTTGTTCATAACCATGGAGGACATAACCATACTGGAGGAGGATCGCATAATAAAAGTGGTGCGAAGAACGGGAATGGGAATGGAGTCAACAATAATCAGAATCGCTCTAACCCAGCTACACCCGCCAAGAGGGACTTAAGCCAAGTCATTTGCTTCAAGTGCGGGAAGACAGGGCACTATGCCAATGACTGCCCTGAAGGAAAGAATGGAAACGAAAATGGAAGCGCTGGGAAGAAGCCCAATCCATTCAACAAAGGACAAGTGAACCACGTTAACGTGGAGGAAGTTGAAGAGCAGCCGGACGCGGTTATAGGTAAGTTTTGGTTCTGCATTTACCGCTATTGTTCTTTTCGACATCTTTGGTGCATCGCATTCATACATATCAAGGGATTTGTGGAAAAGTTTAAGTTACCAACCCAACCCTTAGGACCCTCTTCTAGTGAGCTCTTTGGAGCAGAGTACATGGCTAGCAGATGGTGCCCCCAGATACCCCTAATCATTGGCACGCATGTTTTTTCGTCTGACCTAATTATTTTGGAGTCGCAAGGATTGGATATGATATTAGGTATGGACTGGATGTCAAAGTATGGAGGAAGTATTGATTGTGCTAGCAAGTCAATTTATCTTACCACCCCAGAGGGAAAAAGGATTAAGTATGTATCTAGGCATGTGCCTAGGAGGAGCCAAGTGAATGCCCTCACGGGAGTTGTACAGGAGGAAGTACCTGTAGTAAAGGATTATCCGTATGTTTTTCCAGAGGAGTTACCAGGCATGCCACCGGATCGAGACATCGAGTTTCTGATAGAACTATTGCCAGGTACAGGGCCAATATCAAAGAGACCCTACCGGATGCCCGCAAATGATCTGGAGGAAATTAAGAAGCAGATCAAGGAGCTATTAGAGAAATGTTATATTCGTAGAAGTTCATCACCTTGGGGAGCCCCAGCACTTTTGGTTGAGAAGAAGGATAAATCCCTAAGGATGGTTGTTGATTACCGAGCTCTGAATGAAGTAACGATAAAGAACAAGTATCCATTACCAATGATTAATGATCTGTTTGATCAGTTGCAAGGAGCTAAGGTGTTTTCGAAGATTGATCTATGATCAGGATACCATCAGTTAAAGATCCGAGAGAAGGATATACCAAAGACAGCATTTACCACGTGGTATGGACTATATGAGTATACGGTCATGTCATTTGGATTGACTAACGCCCCTGCCTATTTCATGAGTATGATGAACAAAGTGTTCATAGAGTATTTGGACAAGTTTGTTGTGGTGTTTATTGATGATATTATGGTTTACTCAAGAACGAAGAGGAGCACGGAACATCTACGTTTGGTTCGAGAAACTTCGTGGAACACTAGTTATATGCCAAATTCAGCAAGTGCTAATTTTGGTTGAAGGAAGTTGGATTTCTTGGGCATGTTATATCGAGAGGGTATAGCAAGAGACCCCAAGAAGGTTCGACCAACATCCGAATGGTTGGCACCCACTTCATCGGCGAGATTCTGATTTACTTGGACTGGCAGGATATTATCGTAGATTCATTGAGAATTTTTCCAAGATTGCTAAGCCAATGACTGAATTGCTAAAGAAGGATACTAAGTTCAAATGGACAGAGGATTGCGAGACAAGCTTTCAAGAGTTGAAGAAACGGTTGACTACAGCCCCAGTGCTGACATTGCCAGATATACATAAGGAGTTTCAAGTGTATTGTGACGCCTCTCGCTTGGGACTTGGATGTGTTCTTATGCAGGATGGAAAAGTTGTTTCGTATGCCTCACGACAACTAAAGCCACATGAGTTGAACTATGCCACGCGTGATTTGGAGTTAGCAGCTATAGTACATGCGCTGAAGACCTGGAGACATTATCTTATTGGAAACCGTTGTGATGTGTACACGGATCATAAGAGTTTGAAGTACATTTTCACACAGAAGGAGTTAAACCTCAGACAGAGGAGATGGCTGGAACTCATAAAGGATTACGACATGAAGCTACACTATCATCCAGGAAAGGCCAACGTCGTAGCAGACGCTTTGAGCCAGAAAAGTTATGCCAATATCCTTGAAAGCAAAGGATTTCCAAAGGAGTTAGCTGCGGAGATCATGGAACTTCGATTGGAGATTGTTCCAAGAGGTTTTCTTGCAACAATGGAGGTTCAGTCGACGTTATTGAACAAGATTCGAGAAGCTCAGAAGAAGGACAAAGAGATTGCTGAGATAAAAGAGAAGATGGGCAAGGGAAAAGCCAAAGGTTTTTGCGAGGATGAGCACGATACCTTGTGGTTTGAGGACCGGATTTATGTGCCCAACAATTCGAAGATCAGGAAGTTAATACTTCAAGAGGCCCATGACTCACCATACTCGATTCACCCCAGAAACACCAAGATATATTTGGACTTGAAGGAACGTTTCTGGTGGACTGGTATGAAGAAGGATATTGCCGAGTACGTAGCCGTTTGTGATGTATGTCAGAGAGTAAAGGCAGAGCATCAAAAGCCAGCAGGACTGTTGCAGCCTATGCCAATACCCGAATGGAAGTGGGACAAACTTGGCATGGACTTTATTATCGGATTACCCAGAACCAAGGCAGGATATGATTCAATATGGGTAGTTGTGGATCGTTTGACCAAAGTAGCTCACTTCATCCCAGTGAAAACAACTTATACAAGTGCCAAGTTGGCCAAGATATATATGACCAGGATCGTATGTTTGCACGGAGTTCGAGGAGCATCAGACGATAGAGGAACACAGTTTACTTCAAAGTTTTGGCATCGGCTACACGGACTTTGGGTACCAGATTGAGTTTAGTACGCGTTCCACCCATGCGGATGGATGGATGACAGAGAGAGTCAACTAGATTCTGGAGGACATGTTGAGAGTCTGTGCGCTAGATTATGGATCTAGTTGGGATGACAATTTGCCGTACGCAGAGTTCTCGTACAACAACAGCTACCAGGCCAGTTTGAAGATGGCACCATTCGAAGCTCTGCATGGACGCAGATGTAGAACACCATTGATGTGGGATGAGGTTGGAGACCGTCAGTTGTTTGGACCAGATTTGATCAAGGAATCAGAGGATAAGGTTAAACTGATCAGAGACAGACTAAAGATTGCTCGGTCTAGATGTAAGAGTTACGAGATTCAAAACGCAAGGAAGTAACCTATGAAATTGGAGACAGAGCCTATCTCATGAGTATCACCCTTGAGGGGAGTGAAATGTTTTGGAGTAAAGGGAAAGTTAGCCCCAAGATTTGTAGGACCGTATCGTGTTTTGGAACGGATGGGAGAAGTTGCGTACAAGCTAGAGTTGCCCGAAGGATTGTCAGGAGTTCACGATGTGTTCCACGTATCACAGCTGAAGAAGTGCCACGCTGAGATGGCTGATATACCGTTAAGGGATACAAAGTGCCCTAGAGGCGATCTGATTGGATAGTAATTTGACTTATGAGGAGAAGCCAATAAAGATTCTTGATTTCGACAATGAGTCACTCGCATGACAAGGTTATCAAGTTATGTAAAGTTCAGTGGAGCCACCATACCGAGGAGGAAGCCACCTGGGAGCGAGAAGATGATATTCGCAAGGACCACCCGCACCTATTTTCGAGCCAACCCGAATCTCGAGGGCGAGATTCATCCTAAGGGGGGTAGGTTTGTAACATCCCAAATTTTCAATTTGACATGTTATACATAGGTCATCCATGCATATCATATTTTATGGCATTTTCGTTTGCAATCCTCGAAATCCTAAGCAACTCAAGGACCCTCGGAGAGAGTTGGGGATTTTCCGATTTTCATATTTGAATTTTATCAAATAATGAAGATCGACGATTTTGGATTTTATTATTTTTCTCTCCGGAAAATATTTCATGTTTAATAATAAATGAGAGGAGATAATATGACTTCTCCAAAAATAATTGAAATATCAGAGGAAAAATGTTAAAATAATTATTTGGATTTTATTTTATTTATTTGGAATTTTATTTGCCCTAGAGAAAAATTTGCATGATTTAAAAAATTGCATTTTAGGGGCCAAGAAAAGTTCATCTTGTTCTAAATATTTTATTTGGACAAAGAAAACTTGTTTTGGCATTTTTAGATTTTTATTTATTTTTCTAGGAATTTATAAGTGTCGGCGGAATGTTTTTTTTAAAGACCCGCGCCCGACTGGGCCAAGGGCCCAGCCGAGCAGGCCGGCCCAGCCGCCAAGCCGCCGCTGCCTTCCGCTGCCGCCGCCCAGCGTCGACCCCCCTTTAAACCACCACCGCCACCACTGCCGCCTCCCGAGCCCGAGCCGAGCCCGAGCCCCTAGCCGCCCGCCGCCGAGTCGCCGCCGCCGCCTCTAGCCGCCGCCACCCCGCATCCCTCGCCGAGCCCCGCCGGAGCCGCCCGCCCGCCGGACGACCTCTCCGGAGGTAGCTCCACGTCGCCGGTTTATTTTAGAAAACCCCTTCGGGTTTTTTTTCTAGAAAAACCCTAGCCCGTTTTTTTTATAGATCGGTTTTATTTCTCCGGTTTATTTGTTTTGTGAGCGTTCGCTCGTTCGTTTGTTCTAACGAACGTGTTCATCGTTTAGTTTCTGCTAATGAACGTTCGTTCGTTTAGCCGTTCGTCGTTTTCTTTTTTCGGATTTATTCCGTGATTTTTCCGATCGCGATTTCTGATCCGATGTTCGAATTAGTATAACTTTTCGCTCGTTTATCGGAATCAGGCGATTCAAGCGCCTGGAGTTTCATCTCGAAACCCTCTTTACAAATAGCCAACTCAAACAAGTTTTTGCCTCTATAAAATTTGACCCTAGTTCAGATTAGTAAACGGATCTTGTTTCTTTCGTCGTTTGAGTTTCGCTGTTCGCTTGGTTTGATTTTTCTTGTCAACCGGAGTTCTTAAGTTGAACTCTCCGTCAACCTCTTTCAGTTGAAGTTTCGTTTGTGCATATTTGCTTGTTGCTTATGTATGTATTGTTTGCTTGCGATAGAATTCCCGAGTGCGGCGTGTTACTACGAGTCTCTAGGATTCACGGATCGTCAGCAAGGCAAGTAACACTTGATCATATTTCCTTTCATACCCAGTTTTTATGCATTAGTTCAACCCTCAAACATTGCATGGTTAGGATGTCATTAATTTGTGGGTTGGGAAGTAGATGATGAGGTAGGAACCTATTGCCCTGTTACTATCAAACCCTTGGGAGTTATTTCTACGTCTTTCTTATATTGCTATGCTATGCTCGTAGACGTGGTTTGGGTTTGAGAGATATTCATGACAGATGTGAGATTGTTAATTAATGGTTTACTTTAAGGTGGCAACTTAAATACACATCTGGGTGGACTGAGGCACCTGGGGAACGCAGTGTTGTCTGTTTTATTTTTGGAAATCCCGGGGTACCCGTGTGATCTTCCTATGGACCGCCACCCAGGCTCAAAGGGAACTGAGATTATTCATGCTAGAAACTTCCGTGTGCAGCCACAAGCTATTATGGGCTCTAGCATAGTTGAGTAAGTTACGTGAAGCTCTTGAAGAGGTAGATCAGCAGGTAGTGGGTTTTGTAGGTTTGGTATGATCTATCCGGAGTAGAGAGTTAATGTTTCTGAAAGACTGTGTCTCGGTCATCCGTTTCTCAAACACCACGTAGTGCGAAAAATCAACAGAGGCGATCGAGTCTTGTGGGGAAAAGTGCGCAAACCTCTGCAGAGTGTACAATCTAATCATGGTTAGCCGTGTCCCCAGTTATGGACAAATTCTGAGTATCTAGTACTTGAGTAATTACATGTATCTCATCACTCTAAATTAATATTGTTGGGTTGTTAATTACTCCATTTGGGATTGAGTTGGGGTTATACCTTCTCAATGATGTTTCAACCACCATGATAGTTAAATTAAAATTTATTCCTTTGATGTAGGGAAAATTGGCTTTTCCAAAGCTCAGAATCAGAGAGCTTTCCACCAGCCAAATATGCATGTAGTGTTAGCATTATTCCGTTATTGCTCTATTGTGTTACATTGCCAAGATATTCCATGTGCTGACCCGTTCTCGGCTGCAACGTATTATGTTGCAGACTTTTTCAGACGAGGAGTAAGGTTCGATAGGTCGTTGCCGTGCAGCTCAGCTATGCCGTTGGAGTTGATGGACTCACTTTATCTTCCAAGCCTTCCGCTGTTATCGTATTAGATGGCCTTAAGCCATATTATTGTAATAAGTTCTCTTTTGAGACATTCGATGTAATAAGTGTGTGATTGCTACTCTGTTATAAATCCTTTGAGTACTGTGTGTGTCAGCATTACCGATCCAGGGATGACACGGAAGCACAGAGACTTGACCATCTGAGGTCGGGTCGCTACAACTTTCATATACTTTTGGCAACTTTTTATATTTTTTTTGGGACTAACATATTGATCTAGTGCTCAGTGCCAGTTCCTGTTTGTTGCATGTTTTTGGTTTCACAGAATATCCATATCAAACGGAATCCAAACGGGATAAAAACGGACGGAGAATATTTTTGGAATATTTGGAGAATTTCGGAAGAAAAATCAATGCGAGACGGTGCCCGAGGTGGCCACGAGGCAGGCGGGCGTGCCTGCCCCCCTGGGCGCGCCCCTGACCCTCGTGGGCCACCCGTAAGGCGGTTGATGCCCTTCTTCGGCCACAAGAAAGCTAAATTTTGGTAAAAAAATCACGGCAAAGGTTTCAGTCCAATCGGAGTTACGAATCTCCATATATATACTAAACGGTGAAAGGGCAGCAGGGTGGAACGCAGAAACAGAGAGAGATAGAGAGACAGATCCAATCTCGGAGGGGCTCTCGCGCCTCCCACGCCATGGGGACCATGGACCAGAGGGGAAACCCTTCTCCCATCTAGGGAGAAGCTCAAGGAAGAAGAAGAAGAAGGAGGGGGAGCTCTCTCCCCCTCGCTTCCGGTGGCGCCGGAACACCGCCGGGGGCCATCATCATCACCGCGATCTACACCAACACCTCCGCCATCTTCACCAACATCTCCATCACCTTCCTCCCTCTATCTACAGCGGTAAACTCTCCTGCAACCCGCTATACGCTCTACTTGAACATGGTGTTTTATGCTTCATATTATTATCCAATGATGTGTTGCCATCCTATGATGTCTGAGTAGATTCTCGTTGTCCTATTGGTGGTTGATGAATTGCTATGATTGATTTAATTTGCTTGTGGTTATGTTGCTGTCCTTTGGTGCCCATCATATGAGCGCGCGCGTGGATCACACCATAGGGTTAATTGTATGTTGATAGGACTATGTATTGGAGGGCAAGAGTGATAGAAGCTTCAGCCTAGCATAGAAATTGATGCATACGGGATTGAAGGGGGACCAATATTCTTAATGCTATGGTTGGGTTTCACCTTAATGAACGTTAGTAGTTGCGGACGCTTGCTACTAGTTCCAATCATAAGTGCATAGAATTTCAAGTCAGGGATGACATGCTAGCAGTGGCCTCTCCCACATAAAACTTGCTATCGGTCTAGTAAAGTAGTCAATTGCTTAGGGACAATTTCGCAACTCCTATCACCACTTTTCCACACTCGCTATACTAAATTTAGTTGTGTATTTATCTAAACAGCCCCTAGCTTTAATTTACGCGCTCTTTATTTTCTTGCAAACCCATCCAAAAACACCTACAAAGTACTTCTAGTTTCATACTTGTTCTAGGTAAAGCGAACGTCAAGCGTGCGTAGAGTTGTATCCGTGGTCGATAGAACTTGAGGGAATATTTGTTCTACCTTTAGCTCCTCATTGGGTTCGACACTCTTACTTATCGAAAGAGGCTACAATTGATCCCCTATACTTGTGGGTTATCAGGTATCTTCATACCTAGTTCAATCTCGTTACTGACAAGTCTCTTTACTCGTTCTGTAATGCATCGTCCCACAACTAACTCATTAGTCACATTGCTTGCAAGGCTTATTATGATGCGTATTACCGAGAGGGCCCAGAGATACCTCTTCGATACTCAGAGTGAAAAATCCTAATCTCGATCTATGCCAACCCAACATACACCTTTGGAGATACCTGTAGAGCATCTTTATAATCACCCAGTTACATTGTGACATTTGAAAGCACATAAGGCATTCCTCCGGTATCCGGGAGTTGCATAATCTCATAGTCAAAGGAATATGTATATGACATGAAGAAAGCTATAGCATTAAAACTGAACGATCATTATGCTAAGCTAACGGATGGGTCTTGTCCATCACATAATTCTCCTAATGATGTGATCCCGTTCATCAAATGACAACACATGTCTATGGTTAGGAAACTTAACCATCTTTGATTAACGATCTAGTCTAGTAGAGGCTTACTAGGGACACGGTGTTTTGTCTATGTATCCACAGATGTATCAAGTTTCCGGTTAATACAATTCTAGCATGAATAATAATAAACATTTATCATGATATAAGGAAATATTAAATAACAACTTTATTATTGCCTCTAGGGCATATTTCCTTTAGTCTCCCACTTGCACTAGAGTCAATAATCTAGTTCACATCGCCATGTGATTTAACACCAATAGTTCACATCACCATGTGATTAACGCCCATAGTTCACATCGCCATGTGACCAACACCCAAAGGGTTTACTAGAGTCAAAATCTAGTTCACATCGCCATGTGATTAACACCCAAAGAGTACTGAGGTGTGATCATGTTTTGCTTGTGAGAGAAGTTTATTCAATGGGTTTGCCACATTCAGATCCGTATGTATGTTGCAAATTTCTATGCCTACAATGCTCTGCATGGAGCTACTCTAGCTAATTGCTCCCACTTTCAATATGTATCCAGATTGAGACTCAGAGTCATCCGGATGGTGTTAAAGCTTGCATCGACGTAACTCTTTACGATGAAATCTTTATCACCTCCATAACCGAGAAATATTTCCTTAGTCCTCTAAGGATAATTTTGACCGCTGTCCAGTGATCTACTCCTGGATCACTATTGTACCCCTTTGCCAAACTCATGGCAAGGTACATAATAGGTCTGGTATATAGCATGGCATACTTTATAGAACCTATGGCTGAGGCATAGGGAATGACTTTCATTCTCTCTCTATCTTCTGTCGTGGTCGGTTTTTGAGTCTTACTCAACTTCATACCTTACAACTCAGGCAAGAACTCCTTCTTTGACTGATCCATTTTTAACTCCTTCAAAATCTTATCAAGGTATGTACTCATCGAAAGTCTTATCAAGCGTCTTGATCTGTCTTTATAGATCTTGATGCCCAATATGTAAGTAGCTTCACTGAGGTCTTTCTTTGAAAAACTCCTTTCAAACACTCCTTTATGCTTTCCAGAAAATTCTACATCTTTTCCGATCAACAATATGTCATTCACATATACTTATCAGAAAGCTGTAGTGCTCCCACTCACTTTCTTGTAAATACAGGCTTCACTACAAGTCTGTATAAAACTATATGCTTTGATCAACTCATCAAAGTGTATATTCCAACTCTGAGATACTTCCACCAGTCCATATATGGATCGCTGGAGCTTGCACACTTTGTCAGCACCTTTAGGATTGAGAAAACCTTCTGGTTGCATCATATACAACTCTTCTTTAATAAATCCATTAAGGAATGCAGTTTTGACATCCATTTGCCTGATTTCATAAAATGTGACAATTGCCAACATGGTTCGGACAGACTTTAAGCATCGATACGAGTGAGAAAATCTCATCGTAGTCAAACACCTTGAACTTGTCGAAAACCTTTTGCGACAATACGACCTTTGTAGATAGTAACACAACTATCAGCGTCCGTCTTCCTCTTGAAGATCCATTTATTCTCAATGGCTCACCGATCATCGGGCAAGTCAATCAAACTCCATACTTTGTTCTCATACATGGATCCTATCTCAGATTTCATGGCCTCAAGCCACTTCGCGGAATCTGGGCTCATCATCGCTTCCTCATAGTTTGTAGGTTCGTCATGGTCTAGTAACATGACTTCCAGAATAGGATTATTGTACCACTCTGGTGCGGAACATACTCTGGTTGACCTACGAGGTTCGGTAGTAACTTGATCTGAAGTTTCATGATCATCATCATTAGTTTCCTCACTAATTGGTGTAGGCATCACTGGAACTTATTTCTGTGATGAACCATTTTCCAATTCGAGAGAAGGTCCAACTACCTCATCAAGTTCTACTTTCCTCCCACTCACTTCTTTTGAGAGAAATTCCTTCTCTAGAAATGTTCCATTCTTGGCAACAAAGATCTTGCCTTTCGGATCTGTGGTAGAAGGTGTACCCAATTGTTTCCTTAGGGTATCCTATGAAGACGCACTTATCTGATTTGGGTTAGAGCTTATTAGGTTGAAGCTTTTTGATATAAGTGTCGCAACCCCAAACTTTAAAAAATGACAGCTTAGGTTTCTTGCCAAACCATAGTTCATACGGTGTCGTCTCAATGGATTTAGACGGTGCCCTATTTAACGTGAATGCAGTTGTCTCTAATGCATAACCCCAAACGATAGTGGTAAATCGGTAAGAGACATCATAAATCGCACCATATCTAATAAAGTACGGTTACAACGTCCGGCACACCATTATGATGTGGTGTTCCAGATGGCGTGAGTTGTGAAACTATTCCACATTGTTTTTAATGAAGGCCAAACTCGTAACTCAAATATTCGCCTCCGTGATCAGATCGTAGGAACTTTATTTTCTTGTTACGATGATTCTCCACTTCACTCTGAAATTCTTTGAACTTTTCAAATGTTTCAGACTTGTGTTTCATCAAGTATATATACCCATATCTGCTCAAATCATCTATGAAGGTCAGAAAATAACGATACCCGCCGCGAGCCTCAACACTCATCGGACCGCATACATCGGTATGTATTATTTCCAATAAGTCAAGAACGGAGTTTTAGTCATCTTGTAATGAGGCAAGGTTCAGAAGTATCAAATGATTCATAATCAACTGATTCCAAAAATCCACCCGTATGGAGTTTCTTCATGCGCTTTACACCAATATGACCTAAACGGCAATGCCACAAATATGTTGCACTATCATTATCAACTTTGCATCTTTTGGCATCAATATTATGAATATGTGTATCACTACGATCGAGATTCAATAAACCATTTACATTGGGTGTATGTGTTGGGGAATGCAGTAATTTCAAAAAAAAAATTCCTACGCACACGCAAGATCTATCATGGTGATGCATAACAATGAGAGAGGAGAGTGTAGTCCATGTACCCTCGTAGACTGTAAGCGGAAGCGTTATAACAACATGGTTGATGTAGTCGTACGTCTTCACGATCCGACTGATCCTAGTACCGAAAGTACGGCACCTCCGTGATATGCACATGTTCGGCTCGGTGACGTCCCACGAACTCTCGATCCAGCTGAGTGTCGAGGGAGAGCTTCGTCAGCATGACGGCGTGATGACGGTGATGATGAAACTACCGGCACAGGGCTTCGCCTAAGCACAACAACGATATGACCGAGGTGGATTATAGTGGAGGGGGGCACTGCACACGGCTAAGAGATCAACTTGTGTGTCTATGGGGTGCCCCCTCCCCCATATATAAAGGAGTGGAGGAGGGGGGAGGGCCGTCTCTCTATGGTGCGCCCTGGAGGAGTCCTACTCCCACCGGGACTAGGATTCCCCCCTTCCCTTGTTGGAGTAGGAGAGAAGGAAAGGCGGGGCCGGCCCCCCACCCAATTCGGATTGGGATTGGGGGGGGGGGCGTGCCCTCCACCTGGCGCCTCCTCCTCTCTCCCACTAAGGCCCATTAAGGCCCATACACTCCCCGGGGGGTTCCGGTAACCCCCCCGGTACTCCGGTATATGCCCGAACTCACTCGGAACCATTCCGATGTCGAAACATAGTCATTCAATATATCGATCTTTATATCTCGACCATTTTGAGACTCCTTGTCATGTCCGTGATCATATCCGAGACTCCAAACAACCTTCGGTACATCAAAACACATAAACTCATAATACCAATCGTCACCGAATGTTAAGCGTGCGGGCCCTACGGGTTCGAGAACTATGTAGACATGACCGAGACTCATCTCCGGTCAATAACCAATAGTGGAACCTGGATTCTCATATTGGTTCCTACATATTCTACGAAGATCTTTATCGGTCAAACCGCATAACAACATACGTTGTTCCCTTTGTCATTTGTATGTTACTTGCCCGAGATTCGATCGTCGGTATCTCAATACCTAGTTCAATCTTGTTACCGGCAAGTCTCTTTACTCGTTCCGTAATGCATCATCCTGCAACTAACTCATTAGTCACAATGCTTACAAGGCTTATAGTGATGTGCATTACCGAGAGGGCCCAGAGATACCTCTCCGATACTCGGAGTGACAAATTCTAATCTCGATCTATGCCAACTCAACAAACACCATCGGAGACACCTGTAGAGCATCTTTATAATCACCCAGTTACGTTGTGACATTTGATAGCACACTAAGTGTTCCTCTGGTATTCGGGAGTTGCATAATCTCATAATCATAGGAACATGTATAAGTTATGAAGAAAGCAATAACAACAAACTAAACGATCATCGTGCTAAGCTAACGGATGGGTCAAGTCAATCACATCATTCTCTAATGATGTGATCCCGTTCATAAAATGACAACTCTTTTGTCCATGGCTAGGAAACATAACCATCTTTGATTAACGAGCTAGTCAAGTAGAGGCATACTAGTGACACTCTGTTTGTCTATATATTCACACATGTACTAAGTTTCCGGTTAATACAATTCTAGCATGAATAATAAACATTTATCATGATATAAGGAAATATAAATAACAACTTTATGATTGCCTCTAGGGAATATTTCCTTCAATATTAAATAACAAATTTACTATTGCCTCTAGGGCATATTTCCTTCAGAATAGGAACCCAGATCAAATTCTTCATATGGACCAAACTCTTCATATGGATCAAAGTCCTCACGTGGATCCAAGTCCTCATACGGACCAAAGTACTCATATGGATCAAATTCCTCACGTGGATCAAAATCATGATATGAACATCACCGTTCTAACGCTTCTGTTTTGTAGGGAAAATCTAAGAGCTATGAATATGTGCATTATTCTTCAAATCATTATGTTCATAAGTCCTCGGAGAATTTCTCTGCTTATTCATATGCATACTCTAACCCCTCTTCTGTGAAACGAAGTGCACTAGCTTCAATGATACCATTCTCATATGGAGCTCGTAGAATGATGAACTCTTTACCACCCCTCCAGATGTGGGTGGTGCAGAAAAAGAACTAATCTCTTATGCAGGGCCAGGTCTCCAGACAAACTTAATCGTCTGAAGAATTTGCTGGAGACCTGAATATGTTTGAAAGGACGCAAGATAATTATGAAGAAATGAATTAATCATTTCTCTCGTCCTTATACTGACATATCTGTTGTAATGCTTGATGAAATTCAATCTGATGAATTTGATGTCATATTCTTCACTGATGAAGTATATGAGTTCGTAATATGCACTAATTCATCTGCAGGATGATCAACCCAAAGCTACTGAGTGGGTCTTCGACAATGGATGTACGAATCACATGACCGGTGACAAGAAATTATTGATGGACACTGCTTTATCTCCATCGCATCTGAAGCATATCACCTACGCTGACAAAGGCGATAGGAGAGGAGACTTGTATATTGTTGATTTCTCTGCAGGACCAAATCCTACCACATGTATACTTGCAAATGCTTCAGAAGGCTGGCTATGGCATCGACGACTAGGTCATGCAGGCATGAGGAACTTACATACACTCGCGAAGAATAAGCACGTCATTGGCATCGAGGGTGTCAAATTCCTCAAAGACCATCTTTGCGGGGCTTGTGAGGCTAGAAAGATGACCAAGCCCAAGCACCCCTCGAAGACTATCATGACTACCACTCTTCCTTTTGAATTACTTCACATGGACCTCTTTGGCCCTACTCATTATGCCACACTAACAAAGGCAGCATCTCCATATGGCTTTGTTATTGTTGATGACTATTCTCGTTACACCTAGGTGCATATCATCACTTACAAAACTGAAGTGCAGGAAGTCTTCAAACGATTTTCCTCAAGGGCATTGACGAATGTCGGTGTGAAGATCAAGCATATCCGGAGTGACAATGGGACCGAGTTCAAGAATACTAGTTTTGATGACAATCTTGATGAACTTGGTATTACTCACGACTTATCTGCCCCATACACTCCTCAGAAGAATGGCATCGTGGAGCGCAAGAGCAGGACTCTCGTTGAGATGGCTCGCACTATGCTTGATGAATACAAGACGCCTCATCACTTCTGGCCTAAGGCTATTGATACTATGTGCCACGTCATCAACAGGGTATATCTTCACAAATTCTTCAAAAATACCTCATATGAACTCCTCACTGACAAGATACCCAATGTGAGTTATTTCAAAGTCTTCGGTGCTAAATGTTGGATTAGAGATCCACATCACAATTATATATTTGCACAGAAAGCACATGAAGGTTTTATGCTTGGTTCCGGAAAGGACTCACACACCTATAGAGTCTTCAACACCTATCACCACAAGGTTGTTGAAACTGTAGATGTGCGGTTTGATGAAACTAACGACTCGCAAAGAGAGCACCTACCTCCTGTGCTAGATAAAATTTCACCCGAGGAATCCATCAAGTTCAAGGCTACTAAGGATGTCATACCCACTGAAGAATCTGCTGAAGAAGTCATTCCAGAACGTGAAAAAAATCATGATGGTGCATCTGAGGAAAATGGCTCTGAAGAAAATGTTGAGCCCAATCAAAGTCGTCAACCCGCTCATCCTCGCGTCACAAATGAAGTGCAGATTGAGAGAATCATCGATGACATCAACACACCAGGTCCTCTCACACGCTCAAAAGCTTCACATTTGTCTAACTTTTGTGGGCACTTCGCTTCGTCTCTATCACAGAGCCCACCAAAGTTGATGAGGCATTTCTAGAGCCTGAGTGGATTCAAGCGATGCAAGAGGAATTACATCAATTCGAGCTCGACAATATCTGTGAACTTGTCAAACGACCAGACCCACGCAAGCACAATATGATTGGTACCAAATGGATCTACCGCAACAAACAAGATGAAAATGGCCTAGTGTGACGAATGTACCTATATGATGAGTGAGGAATATCAAATGTCTATGATGGGAGAATTGAAATTCTTCTTAGGTCTTCAAATTCGTCAACAACGCAATGACATCTTCATATCTCAAGAGAAGTACCTCAAGGATGTGCTGAGGAAATTCAGCATGCAAGATTGCAAAGGCGTCAAAATCCCTATGCCCACAAATGCCATCTATGCACTGATGAAAATGGTAAAGACT
Source organism: Aegilops longissima (assembly GCA_021605205.1). Classification (NCBI taxonomy): domain Eukaryota; kingdom Viridiplantae; phylum Streptophyta; class Magnoliopsida; order Poales; family Poaceae; genus Aegilops; species Aegilops longissima. The sequence goes on from CM038681.1 coordinate 401,638,268, forward strand.
TCGATCAAAAGGCATAACGCTCCATGATTGGCGCTTTATTGTACCTATGTGCATCTAGGCCAGATATTATGCTTAGTGTTTGCATGTGTACCCATTTTCAAGCTACACTAAAGGAATCACACCATAAGGCTATGGAACATATTCTTTGATATCTAGCTCAGACTCCAACACTTGGATTGTGGTATCCCAAGGGCTTGGTTTTTTATCTCATTTGATATTCTGACTCTGAATATGCTGGTGATCGAGTGGATCGCAAGTCAACATCAGGCACATGCCATTTCCTCGGACGACCCTTACTACGTTGGTCCTCGAAGAAGCAGAATTGTGTATCACTCTCTACTGCTAAAGCTGAGTACATTGATGTTGGTTCTTGTTGTGCTCAATTGCTATGGATGAAGCAAACCCTCAAGGACTACAACATCAATATGAAGAATGTGCCACTCTACTGCAACAACGAGTGCCATCAAGATTGCTCATAACCCAGTTCAGCACTCGAAGACTAAGCACATCCAGATTCGTCATCATTTTCTTCATGATCATGTGTTGAAGGGTGACATCTCCATCGACCACATGAAGACTAAAGGATAGCTAGCAGATATCTTCACAAAGCCCTTGGTTGAGAAGAAATTTACGAAGTTGCGGTGTGAGCTAAATACCTTAGAATCTCCGAATGTTATTTGAAAGGACACACATCCTAACACTTATGCAAAATTGACAACTTAGATGTGCAACACACAAAAGTAACGTTTTTCTTCAATCAATGAAGACTAACCCTCTAAGTGTGAAGAAATTAACAAAGAATTTGATTCTCAGAGCCCTACGACAATTGTATGTGGTGTCTGAAATCACCATTCTTATACGGTGGGTCACGCCACCAACAAAAGTTGAAAATATTCAATTTGAGTTTTCTTCATTTTGCAAATTCTTCAATTTTCAAATTCTTCAACTTTGCAAAGTCTTCAATTTGAGTTTGCATGTCCTCAACAACATTCACTTATAGCTATTTATTCAAGTTGATTTTCATCTAAGTGAATGTGATCGGACCCGTTCCCCCTCTATTCTAAACTCAACCCAGTCTATTCACAAATTCTTCATGTGCGGTCTATTTGAAACCCGTTCAAAATCTTCGCTCTGTCCTTGACAGCTGAAGAATTTGTGAACGAAACTTTAAAATATTCCTTTCAAATTTTTGGATGTTGCTGCTCAAACCGTTTCACATCCCGCGATGGATTAAACAACTCACCCATGATCCCCCACGACCTCCACCTCTCTGTACGTGGGTGGCACATGTCGTTAGAAGAGTAAGGGCCAGGGGCATGTTCGTCCAAATTCTTCGGACGGGCAGTTTTTCACCGTGGATATAAATGCCCCTCCCCTTCCTCACACCTCATTTCCTCCACTCGACTGCTACTCCCCTTGCTCGAGCTCTCAGACCTAGTGCCACCGCTACACTCCATCATCGCCGGTGAGGAAGAGCTTCACTGCCTCGACCTCGTCGCCGTCGTACTTGCGCCGACCGCGGAAATCTTCACTCCGCCGCCGCCGTCGCTGTCTCTCGCTGCCGAGTTAGGGCGTGTGAGATCTGAAATGATGAACTTCTCCAACTCCACTCCTAGTTCATCGTGTTCTTTGTCCAGGGTAATTAAAATCTGATTTTACTGCCCTACTTGATTCTTATGATTTCCACAAAATCTTCAAAAGGTGTTTAAACACCCAGTTGCATCAGTACCTTGATTTGTTTCTCTAAGCTGTGTTTTTCTTCAAGATTCCTCAATTGTGTGGATTTTCAAATCTATACAACTCTGGAACCAAGTCAAGAATGCTTAGTGAAATTCCCCAAGACACCCATGGTCAAATTCCTTAAACTTGATACTTTTGGAAAATTTCTGAGAACGCATATGACCTTTCCAAATTCTTCACACCTATACTCTGTTCACATGTACAAAATGTCTGCTGCTGAATCACTAGGTTCTCATCAACTTAACTCATTTGCAGTGTTGCTCATAGATAAGTTGCACACTTCCTCAGAAACATCCATTGTTCAAAATCCTCAAGTGAAGAAAATGGCTGATGGGAAAATATCTCAGAAGGGAGGAAAGAGACCAAAGTCCAACAATGCTTTTGAGATCCCTGGGGATATATATGCTGGGTATTGTACTCCTGATGAAGCAACTCATGGCAAAGAAAACAAGAATCAGCGCAAAGTGCGCATACAGAGGATTGAGAGGAGATGGGCCAAGGAACGGAGGGAATATCGCTATGTCACTCCCAACTACATGAAGAAATTCGTTGTACACCCTCCATGTCCAAGACCTTCTTTGGCTGTTGGCCAAGAAGCTGATCCCTCAAGCATCAGGCGTGGTGAGGAATTTTCCAAAGAATGGGCCAAGCGCCAAGCCAAATTGGCTAAAGTGGCAAAAGAAGCAGGCAAGAAATTCAATGAGGATTCTCAAGCTGCTGCTGCTGAGGCCTCTGCAAGCAAGCCTAAGAAAGCTATACCAAAGAAATCTACTGTGAAGCTAAGTTCCTCAATAGCAATGCCCTCGCGGCCAATTTCAAAGGCCTCAAGGCAAATCCCTCAGGAAACTACTTCAAGGGCAGTGCCAGTTCCCTCTGTTGCCACAAAATCCTCAACTGTTGTTGCAAAGTCCTCAACACTTGTGCATCTTGCCACGTGCCAACGGACTGCATGGTTTCAATTGCTTCAGGAGCATATGCAAGTTCCTCAGCTCCACCACTATACTCAATAGGTCCAACCTTGGTGAAGGTCAGAACCACTGCTGGACGTGGATCGAGGCCAAGTCCTCATAAGAAACAAGTTGCTTTCCAAGTTCCATCTGATGATGATGTAGCTGATGATGAAGAACTCACTGAAATCATGAGGGACAGACAAGAAAGGGCCGCCAGAGCCAAAGGCAGTTATGTGCCTCTCATGCTGGATCCAAGGAAGATCCTAGATTTCTTTGAGTTGAACCTCACACCTGGCCAAAGTCACATGTTGAATGCCATCATCGGTGAAGAGACATGGAAATTTCAGAAGGCCAGGCAGATCAAGAAGGCTCAATACAAGAAGGAGCATTTTCTGAACAATAATGTTGTGAACATGTCTCCTGAAGAACTTGTGAATATGCAACGGGAGATCAAAGATCTCAGTGATGAATTTGACACTTATCAAGCAGATTGGCTAGGTGCCAAAGTCAGATTTGCCAAGCTTGCAAATAACCTCAAGCCTAAGTTTACAACTCCATCGCAACAAGAAATTCCCTAGGCTGAAGCATCTGCTCAACCCACTGAAGAAATTGCAAGCACAACTGATGAAAATCAGGCTGCTGAAGACACTGAGAGTACGAGGGCTCAGGAAGAAATTCCAGCTCCTGAAGAAATTGCCAGGGAAACCTCCAATGTTGCACCTGAAGATCAACCAAGGCCAGCTGAAGAATCTGCTGTGCGTGAAGAAACTGAGAATGCCAGGGCGACTGCATTAGTCGTGCCTGGAGAAATTGAACCAACTCCATCTGACTCTCCTGCAAAATCTTCAAAGATGAAGAATATCACTCTTCCTTCTGCATCAGAAGTAAATAAAACTAAGGCTGCAGAGAAGGAATCTATGAAGAAGAGGAAAGCATCAACCTTTACAGAGTCCTCAGCTCCCAAGAAAGTGAGGACTTTGACAAGCTCTTTCAACAACCCAATTGATGTTTTTGATAGTGCCATCAAAGGAAATGGTCCCATTTGGTGAAGACTATGTCATTCCAGACAACATTGATGAGAAAAATCCTTCTGCTGCTTCTTCAGAGCAGTTGGATGAAGAAATTGAAGTGGAAGATGTCATCTCCACACCACTGGTATCATCGCCTATGCCTCAGTTCACAGCTGAAGAGGCGGGCGTTGAGGAAGAAGATGTGGACATTGGTTCTACAACACCAGTTCTGAATGATGATTATTGGGAAAATATTCACCCCAATTCACCACTGGCCACACCTCTGCATCCAATTCCTCAGCCCCCTATGCAAACTAGAGAAATTCAAACGGGATCTGGAGGATGTCAAACATCTCTCCTTTCCATTCCTGAGGAAATTCCAGCTACTACAACTGAAGAAATGGAGATACAAACTGCGGCTGAAGAACCTGAACCCTCAATTCCATAGTCAGCAGCTCCAGAGATTCTCACCCAAGAGGTTGTGAAGACATCAACTGCAAATCTTCAGCCCAAGCAGCAAAACCCTCATGCTAAAAGGCCAAAATTCAAGGCTGACGATTTCTTCGCTGAGCATCATTTCTTCACTGACTTCAATCCATATGACTCACCAAGACTTCGAGGCAAGCGGTTCTGGACTTCAAGTCAGATGAATTTCTATTCATCACTTCTGTTTGATAAGGACAAGGTATTTGAGCACCGTCAAATTCCGCATGTTGAAATGGAGTCCATTCCTTGGTTCCTGATACGTCTCCAACGTATCTATAATTTTTGATCGCTCCATGCTATATTATTTACTGTTTTAGGCAATACTGGGCTTTATTATCCACTTTTATATTATTTTTGGGACTAACCTATTAACCGGAGGCCCAGCCGAGATTTGCTGTTTTATGCCTATTTCAGTGTTTCGGAGAAAAGGAATATCAAACGGAGTCGAAACGGAACGAAATCAATTGGAGAAGTTATTTTTGGAAGGAAAGCCACTGGATAGACTTGGAATCTACGTCAGAAGATACGGAAGCTGGCCATGACGGTGGGGGGCACGCCCACCCCCCTAGGGCGTGCCCCCGTGCCTCGTGGGGCCCCCGAAGCTCCACCGACGTACCCCCTGCACCCATATATACCAACGTATCGTAAAAATTCCAGAACAGAAGATAGATCAGGAGTTCCGCCGCCGCAAGCCTCGGTAGCCACCAAAAACCAATCGGGACCCTGTTCAAGACCTCGCGGAAGGGGATCCTCACCGTGGCCATCTTCATCATCCCGACGCTCTCCATGACGAGGAGGGAGTAGTTCACCCTCGGGGCTGAGGGTATGTACCAGTAGCTATGTGTTTGATCTCTCTCTCTCGTGTTCTTGAGGTGATACGATCTTGATGTATCGCGAGCTTTGCTATTATAGTTGGACCTTATGTTTCTTCTCCCCCTCTATCTTGTAATGGATTAAGTTTTCCCCTTGAAGTAATCTTATCGGATTGAGTCTTTAAAGATTTGAGAACACTTGATGTATGTCTTGCCGTGCGTATCTGTGGTGACAATGGGATATCACGTGATTCACTTGATGTATGTTTTGGTGATCAACTTGCGGGTTCCGCCCATGAACCTATGCATAGGGGTTGGCACACGTTTTCGTCGTGATTCTCCTAGAAACTTTGGGGCACTCTTTGAGGTTCTATGTGTTGGTTGAATAGATGAATCTGAGATTGTGTGATGCATATCGTATAATCATACCCACGGATACTCAAGGTGACATTGGAGTATCTAGGTGACATTAGGGTTTTGGTTGATTTGTGTCTTAAGGTGTTATTCTAGTACGAACTCTAGGGTTGTTTGTGACACTTATAGGAATAGCCCAATGGATTGATTGGAAAGAATAACTTTGAGGTGGTTTCATACCCTACCATAATCTCTTCGTTTGTTCTCCGCTATTAGTGACTTTGGAGTGACTCTTTGTTGCATGTTGAGGGATAGTTATGTGATCCAATTATGTTATTATTGTTGAGAGAAACTTGCACTAGTGAAAGTATGAACCCTAGGCCTTGTTTCCTAGCATTGCAATACCGTTTGTGCTCACTTTTACCACTTGTTACCTTGTTGTTTTTATATTTTCAGATTACAAAAACTTATATCTACCATCCATATTGCACTTGTATCACCATATCTTCGCCGAACTAGTGCACCTATACAATTTACCATTGTATTGGGTGTGCTGGGGACACAAGAGACTCTTTGTTATTTGGTTGCAGGGTTGCTTGAGAGAGACCATCTTCATCCTACGCCTCCCACGGATTGATAAACCTTAGGTCATCCACTTGAGGGAAATTTGCTACTGTCCTACAAACATGTGCACTTGCAGGCCCAACAACGTCTACAAGAAGAAGGTTGTGTAGTAGACATCAAGCTCTTTTCTGGCGCCGTTGCCGGGGAGGCTAGGTAAGCGGCACTCACACCCCGTCAACTAAGCTCTTTTCTTGCGCCGTTGCCGGCGAGGTGAGTGCTTGAAGGTATATCTTTAGATCTTGCAATCGAATATTTTTGTTTCTTGTTTTTATCACTAGTTTATATTATAAAAGGAAACTACAAAAAATGGAATTGAGTTTGTCTCATACGCTTCACCTTTTTAATATCTTTCGTGAGTATGATGGAAAAGAAAATTATGCCAAAGTGTTAGAAGAAGAATGTATTAAAATATTTGGCACTAAATATTTGAATGATGAGCATGATTGCAATGTTGTTAGTATGAATTCCTTGAATATCCATGATGCTAATGATATGCAAAGCCACAAGCTTGGGGAAGCTATGTTTGATGAAGATGATATTTTTTGTCCCCCAAGCTTTGATGAGCAAATTTACTATGATGAAAGCATGCCTCCTATCTATGATGATTATTGTGGTGACACGTATGCTTTAAAGAATAATGATAACCATGAAACCTGTCACCTTGATCTTAATTTTCAATCATATGATAGTTTTTTTGTTGAGTTTGCTCCCACTATTATTCATGAGAAGAAATTTTCTTATGTGGAGAGTAATAAAAAATTCTATGCTTGTAGATCATGAAAAGAATGCTTTAGGTGCTGGTTATATTGTTGAATTCATTCGTGATGCTACTGAAAATTATTATGAGGGAGTAATATATGCTTGTAGGAATTGCAATAATATCAAGTTTCCTCTCTATGTGCTTAAAGTTTTGAAGTTATGCTTGTTTTGCCTTCCTATGCTAGTTGATTATTGTTCCCATAAGTTGTTTTCTCACAAAATCCCTATGCATAGGAAGTGGGTTAGACTTAAATTTGCTAGTCATATTCTTCATGATGCTCTCTTTATGTTTCAATTCTTATCTTTTATGTGAGCATCATTGAAATCATCATGCCTAGCCAGGGGCGTTAAACGATAGCGCTTGTTGGGAGGCAACCCAAATTTATTTCAGTTTCTTGCTTTTTGGTTCTGTTTAGGAATAAATAATCCATCTAGCTTCTGTTTAGATGTGGTTTTATGTTTTAATTAGTGTTTGTGCCAAGTAGAACCTTTGGGAAGTCTTGGGTGAAGTCTGTATTATCATGCTGTAAAAAACAGAAACTTTAGCGCTCACGAGATTAGCCAAAACTTTTTACTGGAGAGTGCTATTTAGTTGATTATTTTTGCAGATGATTAATAGACAAATTACTCAGGTCCGCCAAATTATTTTATAATTTTTGGAGTTCCAGAAACTTGCGTTAGTCACAGATTACTACAGACTGTTCTGTTTTTGACAGATTCTATTTTCATTGTGTTGTTTGCTTATTTTGATGAATCTATGGCTAGTAAAATAGTTTACAAACCATAGAGAAGTTGCAATACAGTAGGTTTAACACCAATATAAATAAATAATGAGTTCATTACAGTACCTTGAAGTGGTATTTTGTTTTCTTTCGCTGACGGAGCTCACGAGTTTTCTGTTAAGTTTTGTGTTGTGAAGTTTTCAAGTTTTGGGTAAAGATTCGATGGACTATGGAATAAGGAGTGGCAAGAGCCTAAGCTTGGGGATTCCCAAGGCACCCCAAGGTAATATTCAAGGATAACCAAGAGCCTAAGCTTGGGGATGCCCCGGAAGGCATCCCCTCTTTCGTCTTCGTTCATCGGTAACTTTACTTGGAGCTATATTTTTATTCACCACATGATATGTGTTTTTCTTGGAGCTTCATTTTATCTTGTTAGTATTTGCTTGCTGTTATTTAGAATAATGTTTTGCATCTTTAGTTTCAATAAAAAAGTCAATGATATCCTTTGTCATGCTTATTTTGCTACTATACATGTTGCTGTTTGAAAACAGAAAGTTTACCGCTGTTACAAAAATTCCCTAGAAAAGTCAGAGAATGGTATAATGTTGAAACTTTTTGCATATTGAGCTATGATAATTTTACTACAGTGGGAATTTTATTTCATAATTTTTGGAGTTAGGGAAGTATTGATACTCTTGCATTCTTCACAGACTACTGTTTTGGCAGATTGCTGTTATGTTTGCATTGTTTGCATATGTTTGCTTGTTTAATGATTCTATTTGAGGATAGGAGTATTAAATATGCAGGGGCCTTTAGTATGCAATGTTGAATAATAATTTTAGTGATTTGTTACAATAGGAAATGATAAGGTTTTTCATTGGTTTATACTAACCTATCTCACGAGTTCTTGTTGAGTTTGTTGTGAATGAAGCTTTTGATAAAAAGAGAAACCATGATATGAGAGGAATTAAGGAGACACAAAAGTTCAAGCTTGGGGATGCCCAAGGCAACCCAGGATAATATTTCAATAAGTCTCAAGCATCTAAGCTTGGGGATGCCCCGGTAGGCATCCCACCTTTCTTCTTCAACAACTATCGGTTAGTATCGGTTGAGCCTAAGTTTTTTATTCTTCACATGAGTTATGCTATCCTTGCATTGTCATTTTATTTATTTGTGCTTGCTGTTCGAATAAAGTATCAAGATCTGAAATTCTTAAATGTTAGAGAGTCTTCACATAGTTGCATAATTATCCGACTACTCATTGATCTTCACTTATATCTTTCGGAGTAGTTTGTCATTTGCTCTAGTGCTTCACTTATATCTTTTAGAGCATGGTGGTGGATTTTTTTATAGAAACTATTGATCTCTCATGCTTCACTTAGATTATTTTGAGAGTCTTAAATAGCATGGTAATTTGCTTAAATAATCCTAATGTGCTAAGCATACAAGATTTGTAAGAATTCTTATGAGTGTGTTGAATACTAAGAAAAGATTGATGCTTGATAATTGTTTTGAGATATGAAGATGGTGATATTATTAGAGTCATGCTAGTTGGGTAGTTGTGAATTTGAGAAATATTTGTGTTAAAGTTTGTGATTCTCGTAGCATGCACGTATGGTGAACCGTTATGTGATGAAGTCGGAGCATGATTTATTTATTGATTGTCTTCCTTATGAGTGGCGGTCGGGGACGAGCGATGGTATTTTCCTACCAATCTATCCCCCTAGGAGCATGCACGTAATACTTTGCTTTGATAACCTCTAGATTTTTGCAATAAGTATATGAGTTCTTTATGACTAATGTTGAGTCCATGGATTATACGCACTTTGCCATCCTTCCACCATTGCTAGCCTCTCTAATACCGCGCACCTTTCGCCGGTATCATACACCCACCATATACCTTCCTCAAAACAGCCACCATACCTACCTATCATGGCATTTCCATAGCCATTCCGAGATATATTGCCATGCAACTTTCCACCGTTCCGTTCTCATGACACGCTTTATCATTGTCATATTGCTTTGCATGATCATGTAGTTGACATAGTATTTGTGGCAAAGCCACCGTTCATAATTCTTTCATACATGTCACTCATGAATTATTGCACATCCCGGTACACCGCTGGAGGCATTCATATATAGTCATATTTTGTTCTAAGTATCGAGTTGTAATTGTTGAGTTGTAAGAAAAATAAAAGTGTGATTATCATCATTATTAGAGCATTGTCCCAGTGAGGAAAGGATGATGGAGACTATGATTCCCCCACAAGTCGGGATGAGACTCCGGACGAAAAAAGAAAAAAAAAGAAAAGAGGCCATAAAAAAAGAGAAAAGGCCCAAATAAAAAAATGAGAGAAAAAGAGAGAAGGTACAATGCTACTATCCTTTTACCACACTTGTGCTTCAAAGTAGCACCATGATCTTCATGATAGAGAGTCTCCTATGTTGTCACTTTCATATACTAGTGGGCATTTTTCATTATAGAACTTGGCTTGTATATTCCAATGATGGGCTTCCTCAAATGCCCTAGGTCTTCGTGAGCAAGCGAGTTGGATGCACACCCTACACTTAGGTTCTTTTGTTGAGCTTCCATATACTTATAGCTCTAGTGCATCCGTTGCATGGCAATCCCTACTCACTCACATTGATATCTATTGATGGGCATCTCCATAGCCCGTTGATACGCCTAGTTGATGTGAGACTATCTTCTCCTTTTGACTTCTCCACAACCACCATTCTATTCCACTTATAAGTGCTATGTCCATGGCTCACGCTCATGTATTGCGTGAAGATTGAAAAAGTTTGAGAACAACAAAAGTATGAAACAATTGCTTGTCTTGTCATCGGGGTTGTGCATGATTTAAATACTTTGTGTGGTGAAGATGGAGCATAGCCAGACTATATGATTTTGTAGGAATAATTTTCTTTGGCCATGTTATTTTGAGAAGACATGATTGCTTCATTGGTATGCTTGAAGTATTATTATTTTTATGTCAATATGAACTTTTTGTCTTGAATCTTTCGGATCTGAATATTCATATCACAAGTAAGAAGAATTACATTGAAATTATGCCAACTAGCATTCCACATCAAAAATTATCTTTTTTTATCATTTACCTACTCGAGGACGAGCAGGAATTAAGCTTGGGGATGCTTGATACGTCTCCAACGTATCTATAATTTTTGATTGCTCCATGCTATATTATCTACTGTTTTAGGCAATACTGGGCTTTATTATCCACTTTTATATTATTTTTGGGACTAAACTATTAACCGGAGGCCCAGCCCAGATTTGCTGTTTTATGCCTATTTCAGTGTTTCGAAGAAAAGGAATATCAAACGGAGTCAAAACGGAACGAAATCAACTGGAGAAGTTATTTTTGGAAGGAAAGCCACTGGATAGACTTGGACTCTATGTTAGAACATACGGGAGCTGGCCACGAGGGTGGGGGCGCGCCCACCCCCCTAGGGCGCGGCCCCTGCCTCGTGGGGCCCCCGAAGCTCCACCAACGTACCCCCTGCACCCATATATACCTACGTATCGTAAAACTTCCAGAACAGAAGATAGATCAGGAGTTCCACCGCCGCAAGCCTCGGTAGCCACCAAAAACCAATCGGGACCCTGTTCCGGCACCCTGCCGGAACGGGGATCCCTCACCGGTGGCCATCTTCATCATCTCGGCGTTCTCCATGACGAGGAGGGAGTAGTTCACCCTCGGGGCTGAGGGTATGTACCAGTAGCTATGTGTTTGATCTCTCTCTCTCGTGTTCTTGAGGTGATACGATCTTGATGTATCGCGAGCTTTGCTATTATAGTTGGATCTTATGTTTCTTCTCCCCATCTACTCTCTTGTAATGGATTGAGTTTTCCCCTTGAAGTAATCTTATCCGATTGAGTCTTTAAAGATTTGAGAACACTTGATGTATGTCTTGTCGTGCGTATCTGTGGTGACAATGGGATATCACGTGATTCACTTGATGTATGTTTTGGTGATCAACTTGCGGGTTCCGCCCATGAACCTATGCATAGGGGTTGGCACACGTTTTCGTCGTGATTCTCCTAGAAACTTTGGGGCACTCTTTGAGGTTCTATGTGTTGGTTGAATAGATGAATCTGAGATTGTGTGATGCATATCGTATAATCATACCCACGGATACTTGAGGTGACATTGGAGTATCTAGGTGACATTAGCGTTTTGGTTGATTTGTGTCTTAAGGTGTTATTCTAGTACGAACTCTAGGGCTGTTTGTGACACTTCTAGGAATAGCCCAACGGATTGATTGGAAAGAATAACTTTGAGGTGGTTTCGTACCCTACCATAATCTCTTCGTTTGTTCTCCGCTATTAGTGACTTTGGAGTGACTCTTTTTTGCATGTTGAGGGATAGTTATGTGATCCAATTATGTTATTATTGTTGAGAGAACTTGCACTAGTGAAAGTATGAACCCTAGGCCTTGTTTCCTAGCATTGCAATACCGTTTGTGCTCACTTTTACCACTTGTTACCTTGCTGTTTTTATATTTTCAGATTACAAAAACTTATATCTACCATCCATATTGCACTTGTATCACCATCTCTTCGCCGAACTAGTGCACCTATACAATTTACCATTGTATTGGGTGTGTTGGGGACACAAGAGACTCTTTGTTATTTGGTTGCAGGGTTGCTTGAGAGAGACCATCTTCATCCTACGCCTCCCACTGATTGATAAACCTTAGGTCATCCACTTGAGGGAAATTTGCTACTGTCCTACAAACATGTGCACTTGCAGGCCCAACAACGTCTACAAGAAGAAGGTTGTGTAGTAGACATCAGTTCCAACCTGTCCTGAATGTTCTTCACGAAGTTGGGCTCCTGAATTTCTGCACTGACATGTGCGATTGGAATGAAGAGCTAATTCTTTAATTCTACGCCAGTCTGCACCTCACTAGAAATGTGGCTGATGTGAATTCATGGGTGCTTGACTTGACCGAGAACACTCACTACAAAGCCCCGGCCTCTGAATTACTTCATGCCATACCAGTCAGTCCACCTGTTGAAGGCCCAAGGCTTATGTATGAGGAACCTGAGCTTAAAAATCATCTGATGCAAGTACTGATGAAGCCTTTGAAGGCTGGCCAAGCTCCAAGGACCACCTTCCTAGTGAAGGATTTGCTTTATGTGCCTAGGACAATCTTTCGCATTCTGACCAAGACCCTCAGTTCGATCAAAGGCCACAACTCTGAAGAAGAGAAAGTTGTTGGCATCATGAAGAATTTGTTGTTCAACATCATTCATGGGATTCCCATTAATTATCACGATTTCTTCATGAGGATTTTGGCGAATGTTGCACTGTCACCATTTGAGTTGAAGCCTTATGCCCCATGGATTATGAAATTAATCAAAACCTGGTCTTCTATTCACTACAAGGCAGATTGTCAGAATCACCTCAGCTTCTTGCCTCCTATTGAAGTCCTCAAAAGGACTATTTCCTCAGTTGATGAAAAAGGCAAAGCTGTTGTTATTGATGAAGCCACTCGTCCATTGGATGGTCAGTTTCGCAAAGCTGCATCTTACTCCACCGATGACGACTCTGCAACTCAAGACTCTGCTTCAAAAGCTTCAAAGCCAACTCCTCAAGCCACTGCTCCACGAGTGATGACTGACCGTGAACTTCTTCTAAGTCTTCATCAGAAGGTCGATCGCAATCACAAGTGGGTAAAGCGTCAATTTGGCTCAATTCTTCAGAACATGACTGTCACGCAAAACACTATGAAGAAGAATCACTACTATGTGCATGAAATATTCTATCGCACTTGGTCCATATTGTCTCATGTGACGCCCGGGTAATTACGCTACAGTAATCCCCGCTAATGATGCCACGTCACCTCGGTTACTGTGGATAAACTCGCGCTAGTTCGAAACCTGTTCGAATTCAAATTCAAAATCAAGCAAACAATAAAAGTTTTCAAATATTAAAACTAAAATGTTCGGAGTGAGCCAGATAATGCATAGGTAATTATGGTGGTGAAACCACACTTTTATAAAATGTTTAGATACTCTAAAATGAATAAAACAGTAGAAAACACAATTATTTAAGTGCTTTAAAATTAATAAACATTTTCAAAACTAATTTGTTATAAGTAATAAACTATTGTGGCAGTGCCATAAATTGTAAAATCTATTTAGGTGCCACTTTAGTAAATTGCTAAAACTAAAATAAAATAGAAAAGTAAAAGGTAAAATAAATAAAAGGTAAAGACAAAAGAATAGAAGAGAGACCCCCCACTGGGCCAAGTGGCTCAGTGGCCTCCGGCGACCGAACGGGCCGCCCATACCCGTTCCTCGGCCTATAGGCCACGCCCGACCAAACCCTAACCCCAACGAACCAACCCCACTCCCCACTCGCGCCCCCACTCTCCTCTCCCGATCCAATCGGGATCGGGCTTGAACGCCCGCCGCCCCGGCGCGACCCCCCTCCGACCACGCCTCTCCCCGACGACGGTGACGCCCGTCGCCCGCGTCGCAGCTCACCGTCGTCCGTGTTCGCCAACCGTCACCACCGCGCCAGACCTCGCCATGGCGCCCTCTCCTCGATCTGGGCCTTGCTGTCGCTGGCGACCTCGCCTCGGTGCCAACCGTCGCCACCTCGCCGGACCACAGCGTCGCCGCCCGTCGCCGCCTAGTCCTCCACCTCCCGACGGACGCCTTCCCGACCTCCTCCCGCTGGCGCCATCGCGCCTCACCACGCGAACTCCCTACAACGGGGTGAGAACACCATCCCCTGCTTCCCTCTCCTCGTCGTCCCCCGCACGTGCGTGTGCGCTCTTCTCCGCGTGGGGCGAGCCTCTCGCGCTTCTGGCCGAGCCTCGCCTGCTTTCGCTCGCCGCGCCGCCCCCACATCCCTCCCGCCATCGCCACACGCCCGGTTCTCCTCCCGGCCGACGCTGAATCCAGCGCTCGGAGCTCGCCCGACGCGCCTGATTCATCCAAGACGATGCCGTCACCGCCGAAGCGGTTGCCCCTCCGCCGCTCCTGCATCACCGTGAACCGCGCCCGCGGGCGCCCTCGCGCCGCTCGGCCCTCTCTGGGTCGGGCGCCCAGCCGCTTAGCGCCCACACTGCGGCGCCCGTTACAACCGCTAGGACCCCAGTCATGACTAGGGCCCCACCCTGAAATTATTTAGAAAGATAAAATAAATTGGTTTAACAAATTAATTAATAATTAATTAATTAGTAATTACTTAAGTTAATTAATCCGGGTTAATTAATTCAATTAACTAACTAAGTTTAATTAAACTATAGTTAATTTAACCTAACCTAATTAACTTAATTAGAGGATGACGGTGGGTCCCCTCGACCCACATGTCGTTGACCAAGTCAACGGTCCACGCTGACTGCTGACGTCAGCATGACCTCATGCTGACGTCATAAAACCATTTTTCGAAATTATTAATTAATTAATTAAACTTTCAGAAACTAATAAAATCTTTAAAAAAATCATATCTTTTAATCCGTAACTCGGATTAAAATAATTTCAACATGAAAGTTGCTCAGAACGACGAGACGAATCCGGATATGCAGTCCGTTCGTCCACCACACACCCCTAACCTATCGAACCTGCAAACTTTCCTCTCCGGTTCATCTGTCTGACAGACGTCCGGAACCGGGAAAACTTTCCCGGATGTTTCCCCCTTCGCCGGTATCGCCTAGTGCTACGTTAGAACACGTCTAGCTCTGTCTGTTGTCCTGTTATGCACTTGCCTGCTATGTATTTACTGTTTCTTCCCCCTCTTCTCTCCGGTAGACCCCGAGACCGATGCTGATGTCCCTGTGATCGACTACGTCATCGACGACCCCTCTCTCTTGCCAGAGCAACCAGGCAAGCCCCCCCCTTGATCACCAGATATCGCCTACTCTTCTCTATACTGCTTGCATTAGAGTAGTGTAGCATGTTACTGCTTTCAGATACTCCTATACCGCTGCATAGCCTGTCCTTGTTATACGTTGTTACCTTACCCGCAATCCTATATGCTTAGTTTAGGATGCTAGTATTTTCATCTGTGGCCCTACATTCTTGTACGTCTGCCGTGCTATACTATCGGGCCGTGATCACTCGGGAGGTGATCACGGGTATATTCTATATACTCAACACTATTACATTACCGGTGGTACTGTTCGGAGATGGGGGCTGAAAGGACGGGTGGCTCCATCCCGGTAGAGGTGGGCCTGGGTTCCCGACGGCCCCGATCGATACTTTGTGGCGGAGCGACAGGGCAGGTTGAGACCGCCTAGAGAGAGGTGGGCCTGGCCTGTTCGGCATTCGCGGTTACTTAACACGCTTAACGAGGTCTTGGTATTTGATCTGAGTTGGCTATGAGCTTATACGCACTAACCATCTACGCGGGAGTAGTTATGGGTATCCCGGCGTCGTGGTATCACCGAAGTACTTCAGACGTCGGCGACGGGCGGCGCTACCGGATTGGACTGGAACGCTGATGGGCTAGGTCTGCTTCGGCCGCGTCACATAGCGTGCAGTGTGTGCTCGAGGCGATGGGCCTGACCCTGCGCGCTTAGGTTTAGACCGCGTGTTGGCCTCTCTGTTATGCCTAGGTGGGGCTGCGGCGTGTTGATCTTCGCGGCGGGCATGACCGAGAAAGTGTGTCCGCCAAATGGGATCAAGCGTCTTTGGGTAAGATGGTGCACCCTGCAGGAAGTTAATCTATTCGGATAGCCGTGATCTTGATAACAGGACGACTTGGAGTTGTACCTTGAGCTTATGACAACTAGAACCGGATACTTGATAAAACACACCCTTCCAAGTGCCGATACAACGGTGGTCGCTCTCGCTCGGGGTTATGAGCGTGGGATTGCGGGTAGGATTATTGCTATATGATGTTACTTGGAGGATTTCAGTTTGTCCCTCCTACTGTTGCAAGACAGGTGTCGAGCGTAGTCTTCGTTAAGACTAGCTATCCCCTCTTATTACGGCATTCTGCATTCAGTCCTTCGATATGGCCTTTACACATATATCCATGCATATGTAGTGTAGCTCCTTGCTTGTAGTACTTTGGATGAGTACTCACGGTTGCCTTGTTCCCCTTTTCCCTATCTCTACTCGATTGCTGCAACTGCACGATGGAGCCCAGGAGCGACGCCACCGCCTATGACGACTACTACTGCGGAGGTGCCTACTACTACGTGCAGCCTCACGGCGGCGACCAGAGTAACCTAGGAGGATCGGCGGGAGGCCTGCTCCTCTTCGATCAGATCCCGGTTTGTGCTAGCCATCTTATGGCACCTTGTTTAACGATGTCCGTACTCAGATATTGTTGCTTCCACGACTCGTCTATGATCGAGCACTTGTATTCAAGCCCTCGAGGCCCCGGCTTGTATTATGATGCTTGTATGACTTATTTTATTTGTAGAGTTGTGTTGTGATATCTTCCGTGAGTCCTCGATCTTGATCGTACACATTTACGTGCATGATTAGTGTACGATTGAATCGGGGCGTCACAAGTTGGTATCGAGCCGATTGCTGTAGGAATCCCCTTCCAACTCCTTGGCAAGTCGAGTCTAGACATTGCAAAACTTTTACTAACATGGCTGTGTGTCTTATGGGCACACGTCGCCATTGGGTGGTATTAGGATCTTTTACTCCTCGATCTTTACTCTGGGATTCTAAACTCTCTTCTATTCGGGTTAAATGAATTTGCTAAAAACAAAACTAACTTTAGGTTCTCGCAAGTACTTTCTCCCGGAGAGCCCCTCACTTCGGATGATCGTCTACTAATTAGAAGATTCCGAAGATACTCTCTGATGTTCTCTCGAGACTTTGTGCCCATCACTTTTGCTATTCCTGACCACCGACAAATCCGTATGGAAAACTACTTACACTTGCCATTCATACGATCATCCCCCGTTGATCTTGTTATTACAAGATACCCCGAAGTTTTCTCTATTGTTCCGAGGATACTTTGTGCCTACTGCCTAGCAGTTCTTTGCCACATGAATACCCCTGCAAATAAACCCTCGCACTTGTCGAGTATCCGCTCATTCCCAGTTGTTCATGTGTTTCACAAAAGACTTCAAAATACTATTCGATCTTCCGAAAATCCTCTGGAGCCTTTGGCTCTTGAAATTCTTGCTTGCTTGCATTATGGTTAAACCCATAAGTCTCGTAGTCTTATTGACATTCCTTGTCATTATCATTTTGAGTCTGTTGACTCAATATGTTTGCGAATACACGCAATCATCATTGATCCTTATAAATTACTTTTCTGGCTGAGCTGCCATTCTTTTAACTGGAATTGGTTCTCGACCAATCCAATTGTCGTTTGATTGTACCCTAAGGCTATTCAACTTATCCATCCCTGATCGAGCATTGCTACTGATCCCTTGATTTGGGAATCATAATTCCTTTGCATTTGACAATTGAGTTAGTCAGTTGTTTCTATAGTTTGATCTCCTTGCATTCTTCTTCCTCTAGTTGAGTCTCGATGCTCCGTCGGCCCCTTGTGGACCACGGATCCTTTGTTGGATTTTATCCGACAACGCCCTTCATATTCAATAACCTTGTGAGCCTTTCCTCGATACATAATGCCTTTGGTAAATTGTATCCTCTCGCTTTCTCAACCATGCTCGCCTTGAGCTTGAGTTAATTACTTCTAAAAGATTCGGTATATGATTCTAAGATGCCCGATGGGTTGAACCTATGCCTTCCTTAATATGTGTGAACTCGAAAGTTTCACGAGTCGTACTCTTCTGGTATTTTGCCAGATAAAATTTCAACGCTATAACTTCATCGAAAGCGAGAAGTGAATGGAAGGTTATACATTGAAGAAGTGGGAGTCGACCTTGAACTTTGTGTTCATGCCCATGGACACGATGTATATCTTATCATTAAAGCTTCTCTTAAATGAATTATTCTTTCGGTATAAGTTCATCTTATATCTAGGATCTGGCCTTTTGCAATCGTGGTTCTGACCATGTTGTCTTTTAAATACCATTTCTCGTGCAAGTTTTAGCACTTGTCTTCTGTAGAGCAATAACCCCCGTCCAACCTCTACTTTGATATGTCATCGAGTATTACCCCTGGTATCTCGAGATTATCATGGGACTACATAACCTCTTATGAGTTCTTCATCAAGTGCTACCTTCCCACTGTTTCCAATTTTTCACAGGCTCTGAGTTATTAAACACTCAATGACACCGATAACTGAACCGAGTCCGCACTACGGTTCAACAACTCTTCAGTAAGCTTCTATAAGTACGAGTTTGTACCCGACCACGCCATCCCTAGCCTGTTTGGCTATATCATTGTGATCATTTTAACTGTGCTAACCGGTCCTTCTTCTCGGAGCACAATTTTCGACGATGAACTAACCTTACGTCGATCCTCATCGTCATATCATTACTCCTAGAACAACAAGCTTGGTTTCGAGTTTGTGTCGTACCCTTGGTTCCAATACCCCTTTCACTTCATCATTACTTTGAATTGATGTCGTCGTCGATCGATTACATCTTCATGAAGTCTCTCGACAATTGTGTCGTGATCATCATCAACCTTATGAGCTCTTCCAGGAATTCAATTGAATTCATGATGGGTGATACCATCCTTCTCATCAACCACTTTATTGCCTTCCGTTCAACACAACTTGTTCGTGTTTTGTGTAAACCTTGAGATCCCTGCTACCCAGCAGTTGATCTTCCTTACCTCGGAAGTATTACCATCTCCTTTTGTCAAGGATGTGGTGAGCATTTCACCACCTCTTAAGAATTCTTGATATCATAATACTTCTTGCCATCTTCGTTCATTCTTAGGCTATCGATTATTGAATCACCATTCTGACATTGGTCGTGCAACCCAACCCATCGGGCGCACCCTTCAACCAATGTTTACTTGTGTATGTTTCCTCGAGCATACTTCCTTATATCATTTGATCAGACAAATGTTATCTCCTGGTTCACTTAATTGTGGAAGTCCATCTTTTGGGAATCTCGGTGAATTACCGTGGAGTTCACCAGACACCTCCTTGTCCTCTCCTTGGGTTAATGATGGACTCTTGTTAACGGAAATCACTTCATAGTTCATTTCCCCGAGAATCTTACAATGTCATCTCGTCAAATTGCGTTGCACCTTTTCCTCTCGGACATCCTGAGTCTGAGGTAACTTTACACCAATCGGATCTGAATCTCGGTCAGATATGATGGTTGGGACAACTTTCCAAGAGTTATGTTGTTGGTCCTTTGATGAACCGGTAGCATGATGTCATGCCTAGCACTTTAATTTGGAGGACCTATCATTATAGATTCCTTTTCAGCAAGGTTATCCGTACATCCATGAGGAAATTGTAAGACTTATTCTACAAGTTATTCCTGATGAATACCTCGTGTTTCCAAGTCTGATCTTCACCTGAAGACCATGTCAATGCTATCTCGAAGCATGTCAATGGTACTCCGGTTTTCAACAGGAACATTTGAAGCACGATGCTAAATTTCATTTATCATTTATCCTAACATCGTTGTATGGTTAATATCATGAGATTCCTCCCCCCTTACCTAAAGAGTTTTCTACATTAACTCCTGCCACGGATATCATGCTCTGCTTGTCCTTGGTAAGGATATATCCCTGAAATATGTGTTTAAACACATTTTCCTTTCCATTGTTCTGTTTAATATGATGATCATATTTTACTTTCCATTGGTTGTTTGAACCTTTCTTGGGATATATATAATCTAAGCAGTGATAATCCCCTGCTTAGGTAAGCACCTCGTCGTACCACTTTGTAAGTAAGACCCTATTACTATTGTTGATGACATTCCGGTAACCACCGGTGGACGAGAACCTTGCCTATTGGTCCGCCTCGTTCAACGAGCAGGAAAATGGTTCTCTTCGTCCCTCGCCTTGGTACCTATGTTGTTGCCGACATGACCCTCAGACTCTCCTCTGACAGGCCTTGCTTACATGATCGTGCAAGATGTCACCAACCTTCTACTTTTAACCACATGGTGGGCCCATAACCCACAGTTTCACAGGATCGAAACCTGACTCTCCTGTAACCCCCCTGTTCCCAAGGTTATTCCTCCCGCGTGGACTCGTATGTAATTCACGGGCCACCGTCATAGTGATCTATTCTGGTATCAGACGCGATACTTACTCTCGCTACTCTGAACCCCTTTCTCACTCTGGTTCAGGCTTCGAGCAAACTACCTACCCGCTTGGAGCCTATTATGGTACCTTCGTACCTTACTCTCGAGGTATTTCATATGTTCAACTCGAGAGATAGTTTTATACTAATTCATGGGTTAACCCCAGATTATTTCCCTTAAAAGCACTATGTCGTGGTGAGCTGCCCTTTATCCTTCGCAAGTACGATGGAGTTCCCGAAGAAATGATGACAAGTTTATCATGATGCATCGGAATAAAGGATTGAAGACATCAACGGAAGGAACTAACTTCTTCGAGAAGATCCGTTAGAATATCGTAACCAGAACTTTCCCCTTACTCCCCTCTTAAATCTCGGGACGAGATTTCTTGTAGTGGAGGAGAATGGTGACGCGGGTAATTACGCTTACAGAATCCCGCTAATGATGCCACGTCACCTCGATTCTTGTGGATAAACTTCGCTAGTTCAAACCTGTTCAATTCAAATTCAAAATCAAGCAAACAATAAAAGTTTTCAAATATTAAAACTAAAATGTTCGGATGAGCCAGATAATGCATAGGTAATTATGGTGGTGAAACCACACTTTTATAAAATGTTTAGATACTCTAAAATGAATAAAACAGTAGCAAATACAATTATTTAAGTGCTTTAAAATTAATAAACATTTTCAAAACTAATTTGTTATAAGTAATAAACTATTGTGGCAGTGGCATAAATTGTAAAATCTATTTAGGTGCCACTTTAGTAAATTGCTAAAACTAAAATAAAATAGAAAAGTAAAAAGGTAAAATAAATAAAAGGTAAAGACAAAAGAATAGAAGAGAGAGACCCCCTCACTGGGCCAAGTGGCTCAGTGGCCTCCGGCGACCGAACGGGCCGCCCATACCCGTTCCTGGCCTAT
This sequence comes from Aegilops longissima, assembly GCA_021605205.1. Classification (NCBI taxonomy): domain Eukaryota; kingdom Viridiplantae; phylum Streptophyta; class Magnoliopsida; order Poales; family Poaceae; genus Aegilops; species Aegilops longissima. The sequence continues at coordinate 401,659,774 of CM038681.1, forward strand.
AGGCCACGCCCGACCAAACCCTAACCCCACCGAACCAACCCCACCCCCCACTGTGTCCCCCACTCTCCTCTCCCGATCCAATCGGGATCGGGCTTGAACGCCGCCGCCCGTGCCGACCCCCTCCGACCTCGCCTCCCGACGGCGGCCGACGACGCTGCCCCGCCCCGTCGCAGCTTCGCCGTCGTCGCGCCCGCCAACCGTCACCACCGCGCCCAGACCTCGCCAAGGCCCCTCTCCCTCGATCTGGACGCGCCGTCGCCTGGCGACCTCGCCTCGGTGCCAACCGTCGCCACCTCGCCGGACCACCGCGTCGCCGCCCGTCACCGCCTAGTCCTCCACCTCCCCGACGGACGCCTTCCCCGACCTCCTCCCGCTGGCGCCATCGCGCCACGCCGAACTCCCCTACAACGGGGTGAGAACACCATCCCCGCTTCCCTCTCCTGTCGTCCCCCGCACCGTGCGTGTAGCGCTCTTCTCAGCGTGGAAGGCCGCCGCGCCCTAGCCGAGCCCTGCCTGTTTCGCTCGCCCGCACCTCCCCACACCCTCCGTGCTGCCGCCACACGCCCGGTTCTCCTCCCGGCCGACGCTGAATCCAGGCTCGAGCTCGCCCGACGCCCCGTTCATCCCAAGACGATGTTGCCACCGCCGAGCGGTTGCCCTCCGCCGCCGCTCCTGCATCACCGTGAATCGCGCCCGGCGCTGGCGCCTCTGCGCCCGCTCGGCCCTCTCCTGGGTCGGGCGCCCGCAGCGCCTAGCGCCCACACCTGCGGCGCCCGTTACAACCGCTAGGACCCCCCCGGGTCACTGACTAGGGGCCCCCACCCCTGAAATTATTTAGAAAGATAAAAATAAATTGGTTTAACAAATTAATTAATAATTAATTAATTAAGTAATTACTTAAGTTAATTAATCCGGGTAATTAATTCAATTAACTAACTAAGTTTAATTAAACTATAGTTAATTTAACCTAACCCTAATTAACTTCATTAGAGGATGACAGGTGGGTCCCCCTGGACCCACATGTCAGGTTGACCAAGTCAACGGTCAACGCTGACTGCTGACGTCAGCATGACCTCATGCTGACATCATAAAACCAATTTTCGGAATTATTAATTAATTAATTAAAATTTCAGAAACTAATAAAATCTTTAAAAAAATCATATCTTTTAATCCGTAACTCGGATTAAAATAATTTCAACATGAAAGTTGCTCAGAACGACGAGACGAATCCGGATACGCAGTCCGTTCGTCCGCCACACACCCCTAACCTATCGAACCTGCAAACTTTCCTCTCCGGTTCATCATCGTCTCGACAGACGTCGGGAACCGGAAAACTTTCCGGATGTTTCCCCTTCGCGGTATCGCCTAGTGCTACGTTAGAACACGTCTAGCTCTCTCGTTGTCTGTTATGCACTTGCTCGCTATGTATTTACTGTTTCTTCCCCTCTTCTCTCCAAGAGACCCCGAGACCGATGTCGATGTCCCTGTGATCGACTACGTCATCGACGACCCCTCTCTCTTGCTGTGAGCAACCAGGCAAGCCCCCCTTGATCACCGGATATCGCCTACTCTTCTCTATACCGCTTGCATTAGAGTAGTGTAGCATGTTATCGCTTTCAGATACTCCTATACCTTTGCATAGCTTTGTCCTTGTTATACATTGTTACCTTACCGCAATCCTATATGCTTAGTTTAGGATGCTAGTATTTTCATCTGTGGCCCTACATTCTTGTCCGTCTGTCATGCTATACTATCGGGCCGTGATCACTCGGGAGGTGATCACGGGTATATTCTATATACTCAACACTATTACATTACGGTGGTACTGCTCGGAGATGGGGCTGAAAGGACGGGTGGCTCCATCCCGGTAGAGGTGGGCTGGGTTCCCGACGGCCCCGATCGATACTTTGTGGCGGAGCGGCAGGCAGGTTGAGACCGCCTAGGAGAGAGGTGGGCTGGCCTGTTCGGCGTTCGCGGTTACTTAACACGCTTAACGAGGTCTTAGTATTTGATCTGAGTTGGCTCTGAGCTTATACGCACTAACCATCTACGCGGGAGTAGTTATGGGTATCCGCGTCGTGGTATCACCGGCACTTCAGACGTCAATGACGGAGCGGCGCGCCGGATTGGGTGGAACGCTGATGGGCTAGGTCTGCTTCGCCACAGACATAGCGCGTGTGTGCTTTCAGGCGATGGGCCCGCACCCTGCGCTTAGGTTTAGACCGCGTGTTGGCCTCTCTGTTGTGCCTAGGTGGGGCTGCGACGTGTTGATCTTCCGCGGCGGGCATGACCCAGAAAGTGTGTCCGCCAAATGGGATCAAGCGTCTTTGGGTAAGATGGTGCACCCTGCAGGGAAGTTAATCTATTCGGATAGCCGTGATCTTGATAATGTGGGCGACTTGGAGTTGTACCTTGAGCTTATGACAACTAGAACCGGATACTTGATAAAACACACCCTTCCAAGTGCCGATACAACCGGTGGTCGCTCTCGCTCGGGGTTATGAGCGAGGGATTGCGGGTAGGATTATTGCTATATGATGTTACTTGGAGGATTTCAGTTTGTCCCTCCTACTGTTGCAAGGCAGTGTCCGAAGCGTAGTCTTCGTTAAGACTAGCTATCCCCTCTTATTACGGCATTCTGCAGATTCGGTCCACCGATATGGCCTTTACACATATATCCATGCATATGTAGTGTAGCTCCTTGCTTGTAGTACTTTGGATGAGTACTCACGGTTGCCTTGTTCCCCTTTTCCCTATCTCTACTCGATTGCTGCAACTGCACGATGGAGCCTGGGAGCCGACGCCACCGCCTATGGCGACTACTACTGGAGGTGCCTACTACTACGTGCAGCTGCGCCGACGACCGACCAGAGTAACCTAGGAGGATCCCAGCGGGAGGCCTGCTCCTCTTCGTCTGATCCCGGTTTGTGCTAGCCATCTTATGGCACCTTGTTTAACTTATGTCGTACTCAGATATTGTTGCTTCACTGACTTCGTCTATGATCGAGCACTTGTATTCGAGCCCTCGAGGCCCCCGGCTTGTATTATGATGCTTGTATGACTTATTTTATTTGTAGAGTTGTGTTGTGATATCTTCCCGTGAGTCCCTGATCTTGATCGTACACATTTGCGTGCATGATTAGTGTACGATTGAATCGGGGGCGTCACATCTCACCTTTAAGATGATGAAGACCTCAAGCAGATGGGATTTCAACAGGACTTTGACTGGTCTCAGCCTCCTTTGGAGAAATTCAAGAAGGTCAAAGTTCCTCAGTTGGTTACAAGTTCATATCCTTCATCGCGCGAGATGGATGAAGCTGAAGTTTTGAACGACACTGCAGCAGGCCCTACATCAACGGACAACCCCAACAACACTGGCGCTCCTCCATCGACTTCATGATGATATTCTTCACGGGCGTTAGTCCTCATTTTTTGTCCCCATTCGATGACAAAGGGGGAGAAATTTGAGTTAGTCTTCAAGCAGGTCTTATATATGGGTTGTTTTTCTGTTAAGTTACAACTCTCGCTCTTCTGAAGTGTTTGTTGATCGAGTTGTAAACTTAAGTCCAATGGTGGTCTGATACTTTTGAACTGCTTTCTGCATGCATATTTCCTCAAGTACCTTAATGCACGCATGTTGAATTTCGTCAGACACCATATTTCATTATGAATTTCGAATTCTTCATATCATATGTTAAATGTGTGTATGAATTATAAGATATAGGGGGAGATCTCCATGATATTACTCTACAATGTGCATTTGCAATCCAAAGCAAATTCCTCAAATATGCTCATATTTAGGGGGAGTTCTTCTATATCTTGCAATCAAATTTCTCAATATCAGTATTTACAGTTCATATGTTTACCCCCGTTGAAAACTTAACCTATTTGTCATCAATCACCAAAAACAGGGAGATTGTAAGTGCATTTAGTGCCCCTTAGTGATTTTGGTCTATTTAAGACTTATAGGTTAAGGGACTAATGTGTTGTGAGTGTACACAGGTTCTATAAGTCTATGAGGAGTTTGATATTTACGATGAAAGTCGACCTCTAAAAATGAATGTCTTCATTTGAAGACTTTGGTTTTCTTGAAGACTTTGAAAATGAGGAAATTGGTGTGACCTTGAAGACTTTGATATTGATGTGAGGATTATGAAGCGTGAAGACTTTTGTTTTTGTAGTTTCATTTTTTCTTTCTTGGGTCATAGGAAAACCATACTGTTAAAGGGGGTCGAGGTAAAACTAAGGAAACACTTTCCAAGTGATGCTCATCTCAAAGCCTACACATACCCAATCCTTTCGAGTGAAGCCATTGGAAATCTCATCCAATTCAGTCAATTTCTTCAGTGACAGAGATGAAAATCTTCTATTCTCTGAGGAATTTGTTCTAACTGAGGAGTTAGGAATTCACGAGTGCGGATTGCCTACAAGTGAGGAACATGATAGCCTTGAGGAATTTGAGAGCTCAAATTTCCGACCGTTGTTGTGCTACGCGCCAGCTCTCCCAAAATTTCTTATCCACCTAACGGCCATATCATTGAAGGGCATTTATGTCTTATCATGTCGGGTTGCTCCCCGACTATAAATAGCCGCCCCCTACAACCACTAGTTGGTTGGCTGCTCCGAGAGAAACTGACACTTGTCATTGAGAGCATCCCATCCTCCGAGGACTTTGAGCGAAAATCATCAAGGGAGGAAAAACCCAAACCCAAACACCTAAAACCCAAAGTGATTGAGCATCACTGAAGAGATTGTTCTTGTGTGGAACCAATGCTTGTTAACTTTGAAGACTGTGCATCTTTCAGATGGTTAGGCGTCATGGTCTAGAGCATCCAAGAGGAATGTGGATCGCCGAGTGACCAAGTCTGTGAAGGTTTGGAGGTCACCTTGAAGACTTGCCACGAGTGATTGGGTGAGGTCTGTGTGACCTTAGCTCAAGGAGAATACGGTGAGGATTGTGTGTCCGTGACTGTGTGTCCTCAGGTTTAAATACCTAGCCGCTCCAACTAGACGTACAACTGTCACAGCAGTTGGAACTGGTCTACCAAATCATTGTCTTCACCGAGCTACTGGTTCTATTTCCTCAACCCTTTCATTTCCTCATTCATGTGTTGATGAACTTGACTGTTACTGTTTGAAGACTTTGACTGAAGACTTTATCAATTTCCTCAATCCTATTTCTTCAGTCATCTTATCTTTAGCCTGCTTATCCTGTTTACACGCTACCTGTACTCTGTGCTTGTTTCATATCATCATGATGACTGTATTACTGCCATATTATGCTTGCACCTGAGTACTTATGCCACTGCTAGTAGTTCGTCACTTAGCAAATTCCTCACGAATTTGTAAAAATTGCTGATTCACCCCCCTCTAGTCGATATAACACACTTTCAAAGAGGTACTCCAAGGGCATTCACTATCCCCAGGCGATCTGATGCCTCCATTTCTGGTGCTCTTCCTTCTTATGGTACAGACACTGGATGGATGGCCTACTTCAGTGCTAGTGGTAATACCTAGATGGCATGATGTGCCATGTATGTTGAAATGATGCTATAGTTTGTTGTTATTTTGGTTCATGCTACAGTGTGATGTTATGCTAGAAAGTGATGCTACAATGGCTGAACTTGATGGTGTTGCTCATGGATTGATGACATCAATCTAATTGATGGTTGTGAACATGAATTGATGCCACTGCTTTTTTTATGTGGATGTATATGATGATGATTATGTTGATGGATATGTTCGTATATTGGTGATCATGTTAAAGGACATGTTGTTATTTGTCCATGGATATGTTGATGTATTAATGATTATGTTAAGGATATGTTGTTATTTGTCCATGGATATGTTGATGTATTGATGATCATGTTAAAGGATTGATGATTAGGGTGCATCAGGCTCGACGAAACCACCTTAACCTATCTTTTATGTTTTAGGGTGCCTAGTGGTCGACGGAACCACCTAAGCCTAAAGTGTAGGGTTTCATGTGCCTAGGGGTCGACGGAACCACCTAAACCTAAAATTTAGGCTTTAGGGTGCCTCAAGGTCGACGGAACCACCTAAACCTCAAATTTAGGGTTTAGGGTGCCTCGGGGTCGACGGAACCACTGAAACCTAAAATTTAGGCTTTAGGGTGCCTCGGGGTCGACAGAACCACCTAAAACTAACATTTAGGGTTTAGGATGCCCCAGGGTAGATGGATCCACCTAAACCTAAATTTTTTGCTTTAGGGTGCCTCGGGGTTGATGGAACCACCGAAACCTAACATTTAGGGTTTAGGGTGCCTAGGCGTCGACAGAACCACCTAAACCTAAAATTTAGGCTTTGGGTGCCTCGGGGTCGACAGAACCACAGAAACATACTCCCTCCGTTCCAAATTACTCGTCGCAAAAATGGATGTATCTAGAACTAAAATACATCTAGATACATCCATACCCACGACAAGTAATTCAGAACGGAGGGAGTACCATTTAGGGTTTAGGGTGCCTCGGGGTCGACGAAACCACCTAAACCTAACATTTAGGGTTTAGGGTGCCTCAGGGTCGATGGAACCACCTAAACCTACCATTTAGGGTTTAGGGTGCCTCGGGGTCAACTGAACCACCTAAACCTGAAATGTAGGCTTTAGGGTGCCTAGGGATCGATGGAACCACTGGAACCTAAAATTTAGGCATTAGGGTGCCTCGGGGTCGACGGAACCACCTAAATCTAAAACCTAGGCTTTAGGGTGCCTTGGGGTCGATGGATCCACCGAAACCTGCCATTTAGGGTTTAGGGTACCTCAGGGTCGACGGAACCACCTAAACCTAACATTTAGGGTTTAGGGTGCCTCGGGGTCGACGGAACCACCTAAACCTACCATTTAGGGTTTAGGGTGCCTCGGGGTCAACAGAACCACCTAAACCTGAAATGTAGGCTTTGGGGTGCCTATGGGTCGATGGAACCTCCGAAACCTAAAATTTAGGCATTAAGGTGCCTTGGGGTCGACGGAACCACCTAAACCTAAAATCTAGGCTTTAGGGTGCCTCAGGGTCGACAGATCCATTAAAACCTGCCATTTAGGGTTTAGGGTACCTCGGGGTCGACGGAACCACCTAAACCTAACATTTAGGGTTTAGGGTGCCTCTGGGTCGACGAAACCACCAAAACCTACCATTTAGGGTTTAGGGTGCCTCGGGGTCGACGGAACCACCTAAACCTCACATTTAGGGTTTAGGGTGCCTCAGGGTCGACGGAACCACCTAAACCTAACATTTAGGGTTTAGGGTGCCTCGGGGTCAACAGAATCACCTAAACCTACCATTTAGTGTTTAGGATGCCTCGGGGGTTGACGGAACCTCCTAAACCTAAAATGTAGGCTTGAGGGTGCCTAGGGGTCGGCGGAAGCACTGAAACCTAAAATTTAGGCTTTAGGGTGCCACGGGGTCGACAGAACCACCTAAACCTACCATTAGGGTTTAGGGTGCCTCGGGGTCGACGGAACCACGTAAACCTAAAATGTAGGCTTTAGGGTGCCTAGGGGTCGATGGAACTGTAACGCCCCCGATGCGGCTATATCTCCCACGTGTCGAGGCACGACTTAGAGGCATAACCGCATTGAAAGCAATGTCGCAAGTGAGGTAATCTTCACACAACCCATGTAATAATTAAGGGAAAGGTACATAGTTGGCTTACGATCGCCACTTCACACAAAGTACATAAATAACATACATCATTGAGTACACTCAAGGTCCGACTACGGAACCAAAATAAAAGAAGATACCCCAAATGCTAACACAGATCCCGAATCGTCCCAACTGGGCACCACTCTTCGATCATCCGAAACGACACATAGTAACGACCACGTTCCTCGTCGAACTCCCACTTGAGCTCGGTGGCATCACCTGACCGCCTCATCGAACACGCAACTGTTTTTGGAAGTATCTGTGAGCCACGGGGACTCAGCAATCTCACACCCGCGAGATCAAAACTATTTAAGCTTATAGGAAGGACTGAGTAGTAAAGTGGAGCTGCAGCAGCGACTAGCATATATGGTGGCTACTTCGCAAAAGAGAGCGAGAAGAGAAGCAAAGCACGGTCGTGAAACTAGTATTGATCAAGAAGTGATCTGAACTACTTCGTCGGACATAACTCCAACACCGTGTTCACTTCCGGACTCCACGAGAAGAGACCATCACGGTTACACACTTGTTGATGTGTATTTTAATTGAGGTCAACTTTGGGTTTTCTACAACCGGACATTAACAAATTCCCATCTGCCTCATAACGCGGGCACGGCTTTGAAAGATATTACCTGCAGGGTGTCCCAACTTAGCCCATTATAAGCTCTCACGGTCAACGAAGGATATTCCTTCTACGGGAAGACCCGATCAATCTCGAATCCCGGACTACAAGACATCTCGACAGCAATAAAACAAGTCCAGCAAAGCCACCCGGATGTGCCGACAAATCCTGATAGGAGCTGCACATATCTCGGTCTCAGGGCACACCGGATCGTCCAAGCTTCCGGTAGGCCAACCCAGAGTTGCCCCTGGTGGCCACCGGCGGCTGACAGTTTGGACCAACACTCGAAGGAGCACTGGCCCGGGGGTTAAAATAAAGATGACCCTTGAGTCTGCAGAACCCAAGGGAAAAAGGCTTAGGTGGCAAATGGTAAAACCAATGTTGGGCCTTGCTGGAAAAGTCTTATTCAAAGCGAACTGTCAAGGGGGTCCCATAAATCACCCAACCGTGTAAGGAACGCAAAATCAAGGAACATAACACCGGTATGACGGAAACTAGGGTGGCAAGAGTGGAACAAAACACTAGGCATAAGGCCGAGCCTTCCACCCTTTACCAAGTATAAAGATGTATTAATTATAGCAGATAGATATTGTGATATCCCCAACAAGTAAACATGTTCCAACAAGGAACAACATCTCCATGTTCCAACAAGGAACAAACTTCAACTTCACCTGCAACTAACAACGCTATAAGAGGGGCTGAGCAAGCGGTAACATAGCCAATCAACGGTTTGCTAGGAAAGGATGGTTAGAGGTTTGACATGGCAATGTGGGAGGCATGATATAGCAAGTGGTAGGCATCGTAGCATAGGCATAGCAAAAGAGCGAGCATCTAGCAAAGCAAAGATAGAAGTGATTTCGAGGGTATGGTCATCTTGCCTGCAATGTTCTCAGAGTTGTCGAAAGCTTGATCCTCGAAAACGTTCTCAACAGGCTCCTCGTTCACGTACTCGTCTCCCGACTCTACCCAAAACAACAACACCAACAAAGGAACCACAATAAATCACGGTGCAATGCACAATCAACATGATGCAAAAACATGACATGATATGCGAGATGCGATATGCAATGCGTATGTGCGCTCCGGAAGGTAAATGATGAACCAGGCATCAACTTGGCAAACCAAGCATGCCACTGGAAAGATGAGATGATTTCGGTTGAAATCGATATAAAGATCACCGGAACGGATGCACGGTTTGCAAATGGCAAGCAAAACAAGAATGGCGCAAATCTGCCATTAACAGCATGATGCCACTTTGCAAGCAACAATTAATTAAGCTACTGCACCCAAACGTAACAACAAAGCACATGGCAGTGATCTACACATGATGCTCGACAAAAGATGAGCACTGATCTACGGCTAGTTCACATCATAACAGGTTCAAACAAGCATGGCAAAAGTGCTCAAAGTAACAGGCTGGACATGGCAAAAACAGTAACAGGTTGCAATGTTCAGAGCATCAAAACTACATGCTACAGGAACTTAAAATAGCAAAACATGGCATGGCATGAATCTCCTCAAAGCCTATTACAAAAGTCCCTTACTGACCATAAGCCAAAAGGACTAGAAAATATAGTAACACCCATGTCAATATTGAAAGTCTTGTTAACAGAATCAGCAACTTGACATGTCAAAAACTGATAACGAGATGGCATGTTAACAAGCTCAATGCACTCACTACAGAGCCTCAAATGATAAACTAAGCATACATACATCAAGAAGACCTGACATAGAAGACATCCATGGCAAGAACACTAACATAGCATATATGGATCAATCACAACAAGCTAGGCAAAATTGAATAACACGTATACAATCTGCCAGGAAACATTTGGTAGCAAAAGTAGAGCTCGATTGACTCAAGCTATGGCATCCCATAATTGCAAACAAAGGCATGGATGGATAGAGCAAGTCATGCTTTACAAAACACCCTTACTGAAGTATCTCAAAATATGCATAGATCTCTCGGTATCATCAAGCAAACATGGCATCAAAATCAGCTAAAACAGGGCTGAAATCAGCAACATTGGGACACCTACTTTGCATGCTTGTGCTAGTCACCACATAGATCACAAAAATACATGTCATATACCACTGGAAAGATGAGATGGCATTTTACAAAACTCATGTAGGAATCAAATTCATAGGGTGCACATATTAATCATAGCAAAAATAACAAAAGAGCAACTCCTGATAAAAATCAGAAACTATCAGCACATTGCACTCTTCCAACAGCATTTCGGGCACCAAGATGAGCTCAAATGAAAATGATGCAATGTAATGAAATGATCTACTCTTCGAGACGAACATTTTGACATATTATACGCGAAAAATGGATCTACGGATGCGAAGATATAGCACGTTGAAAAATGCACGAAATTACAATGATGCAAATGACTTAGTGGAAAAAGAGGGAGGGAGAGAGGTCAACGCTGCACGCGGATCGAGGTTGGATCGGGCCGATCCGATCGGGCGCGGGGCGGCGGCCGAGGCTCGCCGGGGAGATGGAGGGAGGCCGCCGGCGGCTGGATCCATGGGCGGCGGGCGGGCGGGCCGGAGGGGCGCGACGGGTCGGCCGGGCGGCGGAGGTCGCATGAGGGTCGAAGGCCGGAGCTCGCGGCGCTGGCGGCGCGCGACCGGGCGCGGGCGAGGAAGGTGGCGGCGCTGGGCGGCGGGCGCGGAGGCGGCGGGCGCGGAGACGGGCGGGCGCGGCATGGAGCTCATGGCCGGCCGAGAGGCCTCGACGGCCGGGCGGGCAGCTGGCGATGTGGGGCGCCAGGGCCACGTGGCGGTCGGCGATTGGCGGGCGGCGGGCGGACGCGTCCGGCTCGCCGGACGTGGCGGCGCGGAGGAGGAAAAATTAGGGTTTCGGGTGGAATGATCCGGATTTTGGGGGTTTGCTTAAATAGGCATAGAGGAGCTAGGAGAGTCCAAATGAGGTGTAGTTTTACCACACGATCGTGATCGAACGACGGAGAGCATGGAGGTGACTTAGATGGGTTATTGGGCTGTTTTGGAGGGTGTTGGGCTGCAACTTAAAAGAGGCCTTTGCGAAGGTGCGGTTAACCGTTGGAGTACCAAACGAGCTCCAAATGACCGAAACTTGACCGGTGGTCTCCGGTGTTATACCAAGGCCACTAGACAAACCTCGGTCCATTTCGAGACGGTTTAATACCCGCACACGGAAAAACGTAAAAGGACCGCCGGGGAGATAGGAGTGTCGGATTGCAAAACGGACAACGGAAAAATGCTCGGAATCATGAGAGCGAACACGTATGCAATGCGATGCACATGATGACATAATATAAAATGCATGACATGGACAAAAATGCAAAAGGAGAAAACCCAACCACGGAGGAATATCATATATCAATGCGAAAATGGCAAGAGTCGGAGTTACAAATATGGAAAGTTACTTCCGGGTGTTACAACACTCCACCACTACAAGAGGATCTCGCCCCGAGATCTAGGACTGAAAGAACTCCGGATACTCGAGCGGAGGTGATCCTCGCGCCCCGGTAGCTTCTCGGTCGGAATGGTGTGACCACTTCACTTTCAGGAATTTGATTGACTTGTTGCGAGTCTTGCGCTCGGTTTCTTCAAGAATAGCAACGGGTGCTCATGATAAGAGAGATCTTCTTGAAGGTCAATCTCTTGAAGTTGATAGTGCGTTCAGAGTCTTGAAGCACTTGCGAAGCTGTGACACGTGAAACACATCGTGCACGTTTGCAAAGTTGGATGGAAGCTCAAGTTGATAGGCGAGATCGCCTCTTTTCCCAATGATCTTGAAAGGACCCACGTATCTAGGGGCAAGCTTCCTTTGATACCGGGCGGCGAGTACCTTTCATTGGAGACGCGAGGTAGACATGGTCTCCGATTTCAAAAGTCACATCACGGTGCTTATCATCATAATAGCTCTTCCGGCGCGATTGCGGCTTTGAGATTCTCACGAATGACTTGGCACATTTCTTACATACGTGATCAAGTCATTGCCAAGAAGTTGGCGTTCACTGTCTCGAGACCAATTGAGAGGAGTACGGCACTTTCGCCATAGAGAATTTCGAATGGGGCCTTGCCGAACTCGCTTGGAAGCTGTTGTTGTAAGAGAACTTCGGCATAAGGAAGACAATCTTCCCACTTCATACGAAGGAAATGACACAAGCCCCGAGCATATCTTCAAGAATTTGATTAACTCGCTCGACTTGGCCACTAGTCCGAGGATGGAAAGCTGTCTTTGAAACGAATGTTGGTGCCCATGGCCTTCGAAAAGACTCCCGAACTTGGAGGTAAAGATGCTGCCACGGTCGAAGAGATCACTTGAGGAATGCCGTGCAAGGAGACAATCACGAGGTGTATAGCTCGCCAACCGAGCTGCAGTGATGGATTCTTTGATAGGAAGAAAATGAGCCACTTTAGTCAGCTTGTCAATGACAACGAAGATAGCATCATTTCCACGCTTGGACTTTGGAAAGCCGACCACGAAGTCCATTTCAATATGATCAAACTTCCACTCGGGAATAGCAAGAGGTTGAAGGAAACCAGCTGGTCTTTGGTGTTCTCGCTTTCACTCTTCTGCAGACATCACACTCATTCACGAATTGAGCAATTTCTCGCTTCGTTCGAGTCCACCAATATGACTGCTTGAGGTCATGGTACATCTTCGTACTTCGGGATGAATGGATAGAAGCGAATTGTGAGCCTCGTTCATAATGACTTTTCGCAGATCACCCTTAGGAACCACAATCCGGTCCTCAAAGAACAGAGTGTCTTTGTCATCAACGCGAAGCACTTGTACTTGAAATGCCCTTGTCGATACCACGTTTCACTTTCTTCACCATGGTATCCGAAGTTGAGCCTCACGAATCTGATCTTCCAAAGTAGGAGAGACTATGAGGTTGGCAAGAAAGCCTTGAGGAACAACTTGAAGATTCAGCTTATGGAAAGATTCACGAGATCCGGTGAAAGGGCTTGAGGATTAGGCATTGCGATAAGCTTTCTGCTCAAAGCGTCTGCAATGACATTGGCCTTGCCCGAGTATACTCAATACTTGGGTTGTACTCTTGAATCATTTCGACCCATCGAGTCTGCACGAGGTTGAGGTTAGGCTGAGTGAAGATGTACTTGAGACTCTTGTGATCGGTGAAAATGTCCACTTTCCTTCCCAACAAGAGATGTCTCCACGTAATCAATGCATGGACAAGCGCCGCCAACTCAAGATCGTGAGTGGGGTAGTTCTTCTCGTTGGGCTTCAATGGCGAGAGGTATAAGCCACAACTCTCTTCTCTTGCATTAACACAGCACCGAGACCTTGAAGAGAAGCATCACGAAGACTTCATATGGCTTGGATTCATCAGGAGGAGTCAGAACAGGAGCTGTGACGAGTTTCTCTTTGAGGGTATTGAAAGCAACGTCACACTCGGGAGACCAGACATACTTCACCTGCTTCTGGAGAAGGTTGGAAAGAGGCTTTGCAATCTTGGAGAAGTTCTCAACGAATCTTCGGCAATAGCTTGCAAGACCAAGAAAGCTGCGGAGCTGCTTGACATTCTGAGGAGGTTCCCAATTCACAATTGCGGACACCTTCTCGGGATCAACAGCGATGCCCTTGGCAGAGATGATATGACCAAGATAAAGCACTTCATCAAGCCAGAATTCACATTTGGAGAACTTAGCATAGAATTGGTACTCTCTGAGCTTGTCTAGTACCAATCGCAAATGTTTGGCATGATCCTTCTTATTCTTGGAGAAAACCAAAATATCATCAAGATAGACCAAGACGAATTCATTGGTGTAGGGGTTGAATATGAAGTTCATCATCCGCGAGAAAGTTGGAGGAGCATTGACGAGGCCGAAAGACATGACAAGTATATTCATAAGAACCAAAGCTTGTTCGAATCTGTCTTGGGAATATCTTGTTCACGAATGCGAATCTGATGATACCCCATACGAAGGTCAAGCTTAGAGAACACTGTAGCTCCTTTGAGTTGCTCGAAAAGCTCATTGATGTTGGGAAGTGGATACTTGTTCTTGATTGTCTTCTTATTCAATGGACGGTAATCGACGCAAAGTCGGTCCGTGCCATCCTTCTTCGGACAAAAGAACACCACAACCCCAAGGAGATGAACTCGGTGCGATCAAACCAGACGCTCTTGTTCATCGAGCTGCTTCTTCAATTCCTTCAGCTCATCAGGTCCAAGCTTGTAAGGACGCTTGCAAACGGGTTGATGCGGGCTCAAGATCGATAACGAACTCAAGCGGCGATGAGGAGGCATACCGGAAGCTCTTACGGAAAGACATCTTGGTACTCACAAACGATTGGAATCGAGAGATGGCATTCAATTCGCCCTTCTCATTGAGAGAAAACAACCGAATGGTTTCATCACGAGAGGCATAGATGATCACATCATTAGAAGAATGAGTCAATTGAATTTCCCAGCAGCACAATCAAGCTGAGCTTTGTCTTGATAAAGCCGATCCATTCCGAGAATAAGATCAATATCCGAGTCACCAAGGACAACTGGTTTAGACAGAAATCTATAATCGCCCATCTTGATAGAGACATCGGAACCATGTAGCTTGCATTCATGCATTTACCGGAGAGACAACTGCTAATGGTCTTGGCAAAACTTGGAAAGACAAATCATGCTTAGATGCAAATGGTTTAGAGATGAAACTAAGCGATGCACCAAAGTGTCAAAGAGAACTTTTGCAGAATATCATTAACAAGAAGATTACCCATTAGCACATCGGAGAATCCTCCGCTGAGCTGCATTCATCATATTGACCTTGGCATACTTTGGATTATGCTTGACCTTTGCATTGCTGGAAGATTTCACAGAGGAGGAGGCGGAAGGCGCCTCTGGTTGAAGCACTTGTTAGATAGTGACCCTTCTGCCGACACTTGTTGCAAGTGACCTCGTAAAGCGGACGGTGGTAAGGAGCACTTGACCTTGGAGCTTGAGAATTAGACTTGTTACGATAGCTTGGGTTGGGTGGGTGGGAAGATCCACGGCCACCTGAGTTCTTCTCTTGGTAAGGCCGACGGAACGGAGGAGGGGCAGGTAAAACTTCTGCTGTTTGGCTGCCACTTGAGAGGACGAGGAGGACTGAACTGCATCCCTGATTCTCTTCTTAGAAGCCTCGCATTTGAGCTGAGCCGCTTCTTGCTTGAGAACCATGTTGTAGAAATCATCATACTTATCTGGCTCAAACAGCACAAGAGGTAATTGCAGATCTTCTCTCAGACCACCTCTGAACTGATAGATCATACTCCTTTCATCAGGTACATCTTGCTTAGCAAAACGAGCGAAGCTTCGAACTGGATATTGTATTGATAGACAGACATGTTGCCTGCTTGAGATTGCGGAACTCCTCACGCTTGCTCTCAACAACACTCTTGAATGTGATGATCTCGAAATCACGGCGGAACTCATCCTGTAATGACACGACCTCCTCTGGAATCTTTGTATTCTGGAACCACTCAGCAGCTTGATCCTTGAGTTGAAGCGATGCAAACTTGACAAAGTCCTCGTGTCCGACATTGCTACAGTCAAAGTGCTTGCAGATATCCACTAACCAATCATCGCCGTCATTGCCTCAACACGTAAACCGAAAGACTTGGTGATTAGCGAGGAACCGATCGAGAGTAGCAAAGTGTGGCTGATTGTTGCCTTGACCTTGATTGCCTTGATTGCCTTGATTGCCTTGCCCTCGAGTGCGTTCTTGCAAGAGCTGCAAAATCATCGAGCATTGGCATTGGTGGCTGCCATGATAGCTTGCCGGGCTTCGGAGGCGGAGGTGGAGGTGGAGGTGGAGGATTCGATGATCCCCATCATTGCGATCCGGATTCGACGCGTTGGCGGAGCCATCTGGAGAGGGTGACATCCGTTAGTCCTTTGATAGACAAAATGATAAGTAGAATCAACGGATAGAAATTGCAACATATAGTCTTCACAATAAACATTGAACAAGAATGAGCGAATGAATTCAAAGTTAATCATCACACATCCATTAAGGTGAGAAGCCACTTAGATAAAGGATATGGAAACAACATCTGTCTTAGAAATAAATCGAATATCACAACTGAAAACAAAAGGTTGGCTTCTAGAATGAGCCGGAACAAACACATGATAGAGATTTACGCTCAAAGTGTTCGTGGTGGGGCCCACACGGACACGACGTATAGCGGACGTCACGAATGACTAACAAGGCGTCCCGAATCAGCATAGCCAAGGATTCTTTAAGACGCCTCGCGACCATCAGAATCGACCGTGAATGGGCGGACCACTAGACGTTGAACCCCAATCTCAAATCATACATCCGCCGGAAAGAATATCCCGTAAGCTACTAGAATTCCCACCTATAAACTCCCAAACTTTCGGTTATGCAATCTGGTGTTGGGGATACAGGGACACAAAATATATCACCCAAACTAACAATACCTAGATCCATTTGTATCCATCCGTCAACACATAACCAAGAAATCCTCGGAAATCGTGTACCTCGACCTTCAAAAACATCCGTTATGCAAGTCATGGCAATACTCCCTTTTCGCCACAAGATCTTTGGGCTATCGGGGTTATCTCACCAACAACTGCACAAAAGAGATTTCGATGTCGGCAAAACTCAGGTATTCGAAGCGCAACGATAAAATTGTGACGACAACACCTCGGAGCTCAACTCCCGGGACACCGCCACAACCCCTAAATGTCGGGAGGCACCAAGAACAATGTTCTCGTCACAAAACCATCGAACGATTCCAAGATACCCACGTGATCCTAAAAAAATTTAGTGAAATTTGAGAAGAGAAGAGTCAAAACTCTCGTCGGGATACCTCACCAGAGCGACGAAGGACCTGGGAAGTAAAAGAATCCTACTCTCCGATATATATAATCCTAAGACTCAAAACATTTTCCATTCTAGACTCAACAACGGCAGCAAACAATCAAGTAGGGGCTCCTAAGTCGGGAAGGCTCGATTACCAACTTGAACGCCCCGATGCGGCTATATCTCCCACGTGTCGAGGCACGACTTAGAGGCATAACCGCATTGAAAGCAATGTCGCAAGTGAGGTAATCTTCACACAACCCATGTAATAATTAAGGAAAGGTACATAGTTGGCTTACAATGCCACTTCACAGTACATAAATAACATACATCATTGAGTACACTCAAGGTCCGACTACGGAACCAAAATAAAAGAAGATACCCCAAATGCTAACACAGATCCCGAATCGTCCCAACTGGGCACCACTCTCGATCATCTGGAAACGACACATAGTAACGACCACGTTCCTCGTCGAACTCCCACTTGAGCTCGGTGGCATCACCTGCTTGGCCTCATCGGAACTCGCAACTGTTTTTGAAGTATCATGAGCCACGGGACTCAGCAATCTCACACCGCGAGATCAAAACTATTTAAGCTTATAGGAAGGACTGAGTAGTAAAGTGGAGCTGCAGCAAGCGACTAGCATATATGGTGGCTACTTCGCAAAAGAGAGCGAGAAGAGAAGCAAAGCACGGTCGTGAAACTAGTATTGATCAAGAAGTGATCTGAACTACTTACGTCCGACATAACTCCAACATCGTGTTCACTTCCGGACTCACGAGAAGAGACCATCACGGTTACACACGCGTTGATGTGTATTTTAATTGAGGTCAACTTTGGGTTTTCTACAACCGGACATTAACAAATTCCCATCTGCCTCATAACCGCGGGCACGGCTTTGAAAGATATTACCTGCGCAGGGTGTCCCAACTTAGCCCATTATAAGCTCTCACGGTCAACGAAGGATATTCCTTCTACGGGAAGACCCGATCAATCTCGGAATCCCGGACTACAAGACATCTCGACAGCAATAAAACAAGTCCAGCAAAGCCACCGGATGTGCCGACAAATCGATAGGAGCTGCACATATCTCGGTCTCGGGGCACACCGGATCGTCCAAGCTTCCGGTAGGCCAACCCAGAGTTGCCCCTGGTGGCCACCGGCGGCTGACAGTTTGGACCAACACTCGAAGGAGCACTGGCCCGGGGGTTAAAATAAAGATGACCCTTGAGTCTGCAGAACCCAAGGGAAAAAGGCTTAGGTGGCAAATGGTAAAACCAATGTTGGGCCTTGCTGGAAAAGTCTTATTCAAAGCGAACTGTCAAGGGGGTCCCATAAATCACCCAACCGTGTAAGGAACGCAAAATCAAGGAACATAACACCGGTATGACGGAAACTAGGGTGGCAAGAGTGGAACAAAACACCAGGCATAAGGCCGAGCCTTCCACCCTTTACCAAGTATAAAGATGTATTAATTATAGCAGATAGATATTGTGATATCCCCAACAAGTAAACATGTTCCAACAAGGAACAACATCTCCATGTTCAACAAGGAACAAACTTCAACTTCACCGCAACTAACAACGCTATAAGAGGGGTTGAGCAAGCGGTAACATAGCCAATCAGCGGTTTGCTAGGAAAGGATGGTTAGAGGTTTGACATGGCAATGTGGGAGGCATGATATAGCAAGTGGTAGGCATCGTAGCATAGGCATAGCAAAAGAGCGAGCATCTAGCAAAGCAAAGATAGAAGTGATTTCGAGGGTATGGTCATCTTGCTCGCAATGTTCTCG